>CM053548.1:1434902-1454885 GCA_028646465.1 Rhinoceros unicornis | reverse complement strand
GGTTCGTTGGATAAATTCCCAATAGTGGAATGGCTGGATCATAGGGCATCTCTATTTTTAATTCTTTGAGGAATCTCCATACCTTTTTCCATAGAGGCTGCACCAATTTACATTCCCACCAGCTGTGTATTTCTTTATTTTTGATATTAGTTATTGAGCCTTCTCTTCGTTTTTCTTAGTTAATCTTACTAAGGGTTAGCCAATTTTGTTAATCTTTTCAATAAACCAACTCTTGGTTTCCTTGATTTAATCTATTTTTTTCCTATTCTCTATTTTCTTTATCACATCTTTAATTTTTGTTATTTTCTTTTTTCAGATAATTTTGAATTTAGTTTGTTCTTCTGTTTTAGAGTTCCTTGAGGTGTAAATTTGGAGTCTTGTTTTGAGATTTTTCTTCTTTTCTAATGTACTCAATGAGTGCTATACACTTCTCTCTTAGCACTGTTTTCACTGCATCCCATAAGTTTTAGTATGCTGTGTTTTTGTTTTCATTTGTCTCAAGGTATTTTCTAATTTCCCTTATGAGTTTTTTCTTCAACCCAATTGTTGTTTAAAGTGTGTTTTCTGTGTGTGTGTGTGTGTGTTGAAGATAAGCTCTGAGCTAAAGTCTGTCACAAATCATCCTCTTTTTTTTCTGAGGCAGACTGGCTCTGGGCTAACATCTCTGCCCATCTTCCTCCATTTTATATGGGATGCTGCCACAGCATGGCTTGACAAGTGGTGCATCGGTGGGCACCTGGGATCCAAACTCTGGGCCACCACAAAGGGGCACACGCACTTTAACCGCTATGCCACTGGGCTAGCCACTAAAGTGTGTTTTTAATGTACACCTATTTGAGAATTTTGCAGTTTTCCTTCTGCTATTGATTTTTAGTTTCATTCTACTGTGATTGAAAAAGATACTTCATATGATTTCAATATATATGAATTTGTTAAGGCTTGTTTTGTTGCTTACCAGGTGGTCCATTTACATGGGAAGAATGTATTTCCTGTCATTGTTGCTTATAGCATTCTGTATATGTGAGCTTGGTATAATTAGTCTACGGTTTACTTTTATCTGTACTTGACAAAGACCAACATTTTCGCTTGTGCATAGAACAAAAAGTCTCTTGTTACTTTAGGACATTGCTCTGACAATTCCTCTGTCAGTCTCCTGCATCATCAATATTCCCTTTTGATTAGTTCATGTCCAATTGTTTCCAGTATAATTGAGTTTCTTAAGAAAACAACAACAACAAAACCTCTCTGGAGCCCTCCTCTTGCTACATCTTCAATTTCCTCCTCCCCTTATAGGAAAACTTCTCAAAAGAGCTTTCTGTACTCACTCTACCCAATTCTCCTGCTCTTGTTTCTTTAAGATCAATCTAGTCAAACCCTTACTCCTAGACCCTCACATTATCTATTCTTAAAGACTCATCAAGGTTCTCTACCTTAAGTTCATTGTTTAATTCTCCATCCTTCCATTAACTGACTTATCAGCAACATTAACCCATTCGTTACTTACTGAAATGCTTTCTTTTATCATCTTTCAGCAGCATATTTATTTTGCAATTACTCCCACCTCGCAGGCAACTATTTCTCTCTCTCCTATGGTCATCTTCATCATCTCCCTGACCTCTAACACCAGAGGGCTTCTCAGATCAGCACTCAGTCTGCCACTCCAGCTACTATCACTGCTTTGCAATAGCAGCCAGACTCATGGTTGATAGACTATCAACACCCTCAGTTCTCCCAAATTTATCTCTCCATAGAGATACTCTCCCTTGAATTTCAAAGTGTATATTCAACTGCCCACATGACATCCTGAGGTAGATGCCTAACAGGCAACCAAAAAAGCATTTTGAAGAGCAAAATCCTGATATTAATGCACAGATATGTCATGCATACAATTTGTCCCATCCTTGGTGGTAAGTCCTATTTTTGCGGTGCTGAGCAGTTTTCTGTCACTAAGTTCCACCCTTGATTCCCTTCTTTCTCTTATAACTTTTGTCCAGTCTTCCAGAAAACCCTGTTGTCTGCACCATCAAAATATATCCATAACCCAACCAAATCTTATCATCCTCACCTTTGTCATCTTTATTGAACCCACTAAAAATTTAGAGTTATTCAAAAGCCACCTTATCAGGGCTACCCTCTGGTCTGTTCTTGTAGTTAGTAGGATGTCGATATAATCTGTCTGACATCACCTCTTTGATATTATCTTTAATATTTATCCCATCTCTTATCTGTTTCTACCATGTTGGTCTTTTTATGGTCTGATTATTTATTCAGTTGTTTTTCTGTTTCAGAATTGTTTTATTGTTACCTGTTAGGATTTTGATTTGCAGATTTTATTTGAAGGAAAAAGTCTTCCATCTCTCTCTCTCTACTGATGTGCTCACTCTTCCTTCTGTACCAATTTCACAACTATCACCAGTTCTCTAGTTTTGAATTCAGATTACTGACTCATTCTGCTGAGTGACATTGAGAATATCAAAAAAATAGTCATAAAGTCAACAGTGAGATTAGTTCAGTTCTTCTTTGGAGATTTTTTTTTAAATTCTGCATATTCTATGACTAGTCGTGAGCCCAGTCATGTCCATAACCCTATATTCACCCATTTTTCTCAAATAAAGAAGTTCCGCTTTTGCCCTTGGCTTCAAGCACCTAATCTTCTTCTAGGAAATTCAGTCCTTGTTAACTGAAAGAGTAAGTGTCTTTTCACCTATGGACTTAAATCCATAGAGCTCCTTGGCTCCAGCCCACCTAACACTTCATGTTTCAGTTCTTTTGTGGTGTATGAAAAACTTTATCGTTTTTTGAGCTCAGCTATGTCTTCATGCATTTTACTTATTTTTCATGGGTTTGAAGTGAATGAAGTTAAGATGGTGAAGAGTGACGTTACTATGCCATCTTGTCATAAGTTCATTCTCAAATAAGATATCTGGAAAATATAGATTAAGAAAATTCATATAGAAAGAGTTAAAATGTAAAATAAATTGATGAACACAGGAAAACACTGAAGTTCTTAAAGAAAAATGTTTTTAAGTGAATACTAACATGGAGCATCATCCACAACTATTAAATTGTGGACGAAATACCAAGAAATCTACTAGATAATGGGCAAAATTGCACACCACTGCCATTTAGTGTCTTTGTATTTTATCACAATGCAATTAAAAATGAAGAATATTAATGCAACCCGCAGTCTGCCAATGTGAAGAAAAATGTACATTGCATCTACTGTGTGCATAAGGAGAAGTGTTTATGAAAGTCTAAAAGGGGAGAATGAAGTCTGTGTATATTGATCACAATCACAACTGATCACAGAGGTATTTCAGAATGTTCTGTGTAAAATATAGAGAACAGAAATTATAGCACAGGAAACATTCAGTGACTGTAAAAGTAAAATACATCTAATTGTTTGAATTTTATAATATCTTAGCTATATTTACAAATATATTTTTATACCCAATATATGAACTATGTTTTCATGGTTAATATTGGAATGAGGCACCAAGATATCATTAAGTTGATAGAGATGCTTTCATTTGTAACTTTAAAAGAAGAAATCTGGAAGTTATTAGCAAATGTGTGTGTGTAGATATGCCCGAAGTATGTGACTGTGGTGCACATGAACAGTGGAGAGAAGTGGATGGCATACACCAGGCTTAACAAGGTCAGGGATTAGTCGTCTTCTCTTCTATAGTCTTGGTCTTTAAGGATTTGCAGCTCCCGGGGATCAGAATGACACTAAAAATATTCGTTTAATGAGGAGCTTTGGATATTAATCTCTCAGGGATATAGAGACTGTAAAGAGTCATCCTGTGACAACCTCATTCAACAGCCCTTACCTGGCCAGGAAGAAGAACACCTGAGGCTCCACCCAGAGATAACCTTACTTGGCGAGGAGCCCATTGCCTCACTTGGTGTTTCTTCTCTTCTTAAAGACATATCTTCTGTCTTCAGTATCCTGGTGCCGTATCAAGCATCATTCCACAGAGATGCCAGTCAGGTAACCTAAAGTCCCTTAGTTAATGCTTTACTTATACAGACAGTTGTTTTACTACAAATTCATCTGTGGGAAGAAATGAAGAGAGCACATGCATGAAACGATCAGAACCAAGAGTCCATGGGACTGCAGCCTAACTGCCTTCTTGTTGCCAAGTTTCCATATGTATATGTACTAATTTCAGCCAGTTCTCGATCTGCTTGTCTCCTAATTTCTCTAAAAAATGACAGAACCTGTTTTGCTTCTGAATGTAAACATGCCCTGTATCAGACAGAATGACTGTTATAAATGTTTCTGACATTTACTTGACTTTTTGTGTGACCCTAGGGAATGAGTTTGTTCAACAATTCCTTTAATTTCTGTTCCTTGTTCTTGATACACTATTATACAGATATATTTTGTATTTTCCCTGTAGCTGGGCTGTGAGGATGCTGTGGAGAAAGTGGAGACACAGCGAGACTTAGCTGGTTGCCTTCCTAGTACACCTGTTTCTCTTTGTGAAAGTTCCATATATTTTACATAAGAGCAGCAGACACAGTATAACAAATAAAAACCATATGACCATCCCTCAACTCATTCCAGAATTAATAAATGTTTATATTCTGTAATAATACCTTCAAGTCTTTTTTATAAAGTAACCAATTAATATGCATATAGAAGGCACCTCTTTGTGTCCCCCTCAGTTCTTGTTCTACCCATCCTAGAAACAACATTATCTACAATGAGACGATATCCCCCATGCATGGCTTTATATTGTGTGTGTATTCACAAACATCTATAGGATTAAAAGCATTAACCATAACACCTATCAGCTTGGGAATGGAGCAATAAATCATGATGTAACAATGTAGTGGAATACTCTCTGCTAATTAAAATCAATGAAGTAAGACCAAATACATCCACATTAATAAAAATATAAATTACATAAGGTTGTCAATTGTGAGTGACACGTAAGTAAGTTTTGGTTTATATAAAGCATTCGTAATGCAAAAGAATGCATTTGTTTATGGAACAATAATACTAATTCCAGAGAAAGTTGCAGCCTAATAACATATACAAAGTTCCTAAGAAAGGAGAATAATCAAGACTGTGCAAATACGTGATGTGGGCGCTTTACATATAGCTGTATTTTTCATTGCAATAAATACAACTACAATGAGAACAATGAAATGTATAAATTTGACTAATGGGTACCAGGCTCTTCATTCTTATCTCTGTACTTTTATTTCACTTGAATAACTCATAATAAAAATAGACATCTCTGTGTAGGACCAAAAATATTTTAAATTTTCTCCTTCTGTGAACTTTTTGTTATACAAAATCTTTTTCATTAGGCTTTCATCATTTGTGTTATTCATATGCCTGACTCTTTTCATTATTTAATTAGTTTAATTACTATATGTTTCATAATAGGTCCACGTCAAATGAATATTGATATCATTGATGTTTCTTTCATTCCTTTTCTACAGGATAAATGTTCCCAGCTGGAGTTTTTGTTCATAAACTCTTCCCTGAAATTTCCAGTTATTATCTAGGGATGTTTGCTTTTTCTATTTTCTTTCCTCAACTTGCCCCATCCTGTTACTTTCTTCTGAGGAGTGAAACTTGCCAGGAACTGTTGTTCATGGCAGAAAAAAGGAAACACAACAGTAAACGTCAGTACCAGGGTGTGACACGCTGAGCGCTATGTCAGATGCTTTTGTTCCATTCGTTTCTCATCATTGCAACATCCGCATCAGTTTTTATGACTGTTCCCATTATACAAATGAGGACATCGGGATTTTTAAGTTAGAAAAACAATTGTTCAAAAACAACTGAACAATTGTCCTCATTAACAAAGCAAGTCCTGGTCTGGATTACATTCAGAGTGTTTGATTCTCAGTAATACACCAGATGATAAAGGCTGTCATGGCCACTTGTTTTTCCCCCTTGAGAGGGAGGACTACTGATTTACAGAGATAATCCTGTTAGGACACTTGATTATCTTACAAGTAACATGTAAGACTCTCTTCTCTTGTAGCTCTCTGTCTTTCAAGGAGCAAACATTGAAGCTATTTTCATCTGTTTTCTTAGAGCCTATGCATTTTATTTTTTTTTTCAGTTTTTTTTTTATTGATATGCCATCTTTCACCTTAGGGAAAGAGAATTCCTTGGGATGAGACAGAGAATATCATTGACATAGTTTTCCAGCTTATCTTCGAATCCATTGCTATCGCAGTTGAGTCACATTTCCGTGGGAGAGTCTTATCAACTTCAAGCTTACGGGCAAGCTTCTCTAATTTTGCTCAGGTGTGTAGAGCGTATACTTGGATGGATGCCATGAACCTTCCACACAATACTTCACAGGTAGAGGTGGACATACCTTGTAGGGAAGTAAAAAGATTTTAAGCATTGTTCAGGATGAAATATTACAATTTTAAAGGGGAATTATGAAATCTGAGTGATGGTTTAGGAATTCTAATTCTGTACTATCTAGAGGCAGTAACAGGGGTTTGTCAAGTGAGTCAATTCAGCAGTCAGATGATTTGATCTCAGGCCTAGTCTTTGCCAAGAACTCACCTTGTACATCATGTCCATGACCTAATCTCACCTTACCTAAATTTCCCCATGGATAAATGGAGTGATCATATCACCTAACTCATCTGTAATTTCACAAGCTTGTCAGATGACTCTGAGGCATGCTAAATTAGGGACTAAACTCTACAATGGAGATTTATAACTTCATTCTTGTCTTTCTGTTTGCTTGAAGGCAAGGAATACTTCCAAAGGTAACATCACATCTTATTCTTTGTTTCAGTATTAGCATGTGGCACAAAGTGAAAAGGAGAGCTGGTGATCAACAAAAATAATAGCCAATAAAGAAAGTAGAGTGAAAGGAAAAGTAAGAGATGATGATGGGGAAGAAATTAACAAAGGGAATGATTTGAATATTCTCTTGGGTTCACAATCTGGAGTCATTCTTTATTTTGAGCACTGTCTCTCAAACTTTATCATATACCAAATTCACCTGGAGGGTTTGTTAATACTTAGATTGCTGGTTCCTACCTAGTGTTTATCAACGGTAAGTCAGGAGTGGTACCACAGTTATTCATTTCTAATAAGTTCCCAGGTTCTGTTACTTATCCAAGGCAACTCATTTCATGGTCTTTTCACCCCATCTTTTCCATCAGATTCATCAATGTGGCATCCAGAAATCACACACATGCTTTCGAATTCCTTCTCTTGGGATTGACAGATGATCCAGAACTGCAGCCCCTCATTTTCTATCTTTTTCTGTCCATGTACCTGGTCACCATCCTGGGAAATCTGCTCATCATCCTGGCTGTCATCTCTGACTCCCACCTCCACACCCCCATGTATTTCTTTCTCTCCAATCTGTCCTTTACTGACATCTGTATAAGCACAACCACGATCCCAAAGATGCTGCTGAACATACAAGCACAGAATCAAGGCATCACTTATACAGGCTGCCTCACCCAGATTGTCTTTGCCCTGGTTTTTGGCATATTTGAGAATTTTCTCCTTGCAGCAATGGCCTACGACCGCTATGTGGCCATTTGTCACCCACTCATTTATATGGTCATCATGAATCCCCGACTCTGTGTCCTGCAGATTCTTCTCTCTCTGTCTCTTAGCATTGTGGTTGCCTTGCTCCATGGCTTGATGGTGTTACAGCTCTCCTTCTGCAAGGTTCTGGAAATCCCTCACTTCTTCTGTGAACTTGCACAGGTCCTCAAGTTTGCCTGTTCTGATACCCTCATCAATAACATCCTGATATATTTTACAACTAGCTTATTTGGTATTCCTATGTGTGGAATTATTTTCTCTTATGCTAAGATAGTCTATTCCATTTGGAGAATGCCATCAGTGGGTGGCAAGTGTAAAGCTTTTTCCCCCTGTGGGTCTCACCTCTCAGTGGTGTCTTTATTCTATGGGACAGGTTTGGGGGTGTACATTAGTTCTGCTCTTACTAACTCTTCCAGAAACAGTGCAGTGGCTTCAATGATGTACACAGTCATCCCTCAAGTTCTGAACCCCTTCATCTATAGCCTGAGAAACAGGGACATGAAGGGAGCCTTCAGAAAACTCATCGGTAGGTCACTTTCTCTTCTGTGATTCTGTCATCTGCTTCAGACTGCGGTTTCTAAAATGGCTCAAAGTATCAGAAATACCGGGTAAGCCAGAATGTTTTATTCTTGCATCATCAACTTTTTTTAAATTACTAAATATTATAACCTGTAAATGAATTTTAACTTGGGGTTGAAAACTAACTTGCTGTTTTTATACCTCTGTGGTGTTTCAAAAATGAGTTAATTTACTAAGCTCAGTGTCTTTGGTGGGCTCCTTAGAAGCTAACTTGAGGCAAGTGTTATACTGATGTTTTTGGGAGATCAGAAGAAGGAATGTGGGAGAAGATGGATAGGTCAGGGGTAGGATCCAATAAGTCTGTGGTCATAGCAGAGACTTGATTGTGTCTGTTCTCTGTGTTAGCACCATGTGAATTGCACTCCAGAGACAAACCTATTGTGAGATATGGGAGAAGATGTTCTTTAATACTCCAATTCAGTAAATCCTGGGACCTGTCACTGGTCAACTGTATCTGTGCCAGGCAACATCAGCATCCACTATACTCAATTTTATCATTTCTAAACTTTCTGTAATCTGATCATCAGGTCTTGAAGATGATTATGAGACCTTTGATCTTGATAAGTGAGAAAGCCATTGTTTCTGCTAAGAGAAAGTAAGCCTGACTCTAATACGTCAAATCAACAAAGTCATTACAAGGACTTCAGAGATAGGCAATGTAGAGTAAAATTCATTTCCTCCTCAATGTGGTGTATATTTCCTGGGGTCAGTTCCCCTCATAGACCCAGATGGCTAGAGCATATGCAGGCATCATAGCTAGACATAATGACCAGAGAAAGAAATTTGACTCTTCTTCTCTAGGTCTATTGATACTTAACATTGAATGGAGTCATCCAAAATATATATCTTTCAATCGCATCACCATGAATAGGATCGTTGGTAATCTGCTGGCATCTTATTTGGTTAGAAATCTTCTTATTGGCCTATTTGTATGAATATAACTGAGTTTTTGCATTTCTCTTTAGTCATCTGATCTTGTGTTTCTTACTCATCTCTGGTGGAATCCACACGGAGATCATAATTGAATAAAATTAATTGTATCATTGATCTCAAAGCATTGGCTGCACTCAGGGTTATAATGCAAAAATTTTTAAGGTGTCTTTATGAGGAAAGTTATTCTGTGGAGAACTACTTTACTGTGAGAAGGAGATGGTGAGTGCAAAACAAGAGAAAAGAAAGGGAAGTTAGCAAAATTAGGTAGAGAATATTTCTCATAATCACAAAAATTCAAAGAATGATGTCTATGGATGTGAGGTGAAAACAGTGTAGTTCTCAAAGGAGGACGAAAAATTTGCTGGAGAGCCTTCTGTTCTGGTCATCATTGGAGGTTGAGGGGGTTGTTTTATTTTCAGCAGTACATGTGGGATACAGTTCCTGCCTGGGAACCATGTACCTCCTAGTTCAGAGCTTCCTGCATTGATTTCAACAGAACACCTGTAGAGTTGAATCACCTGGGGCCTTTGTACATACAATTGGTTTCCAAACATCACTCAAAAACTAATGACTTTGAATCTCTATGGAGACGTGAGGAATGAGCATTTACAATATGCACTCTGCGAGATTCTGATGACCTCTGAAGACTGAGATCCATGACTTCAATATTAAAAGAATATGAGAGAATGTATTTAGAATTATGAATATGAGAAGCTTTTCCTCAATTTTAGTTTTTAATATAACATATAGTAAGTAGTGCATAAAATCTACCTGTTGTTCTGAAAGAATAATAACATGATAAAAATGTATATATGTGTCCAGGGGGTAAAATACAGCAATGCCATCATTATAGAATCCACCTGAAGCCTCTGCCACTCACATCACTCTGTCACCTCAAGTGGGAAACACTATCCTGTGTTCCCTACTTACCTTTGTCCTTGAAGTTCTTCCTTTATGTCTAATTCTAAGAGATTTCTAGTATTTGATCATATTTGTCCTATGAAACAGGCAGTAGGTTTAAACATCCTTGGCTTATCACCCCTGAGTATATTCCTGTCTGATTTATAAATTTGTCTGTTTTCTAACTAGTTAAATCTTAGTGTATGAATTTTTGTCCTGATTGTTTTCCTCTATATTGCAATTTGGGATTCAATCATATTGTTGGTGGAAGCAGTAACTAATTCATTTCCAATACTCTGGACTTTTTACATTGTTTATGGTTTCTTTTCAAAATAGATGTCCATGCTGATACTGATAGTAAATATTTTTCTTATAAAGAGGTTTCTGGGTTATGAATAAACCTGTTTAAATACTCCCTTATATGTCTTCTGGTGGAAACAAGAAAGCGTTTTATAATTGGGATGAAAATATTTGGACATATTTGGTATAAGAGTGTATCTTTTCTCTTTGTGTAGTTCCAAAGAGTTTTCCTAAGTCATCTAACAAATTTACATATACATTAGAAATTCTTGGCGATCCATATCACGAGCAAGATATTTTGAAGTATATTAGTAATCTAATGGATGTAAATTGATTTTGTTAATTGATATGTCTCTTATTATTATAGAGTTGATAGTATTTTCAGTTATTTATTTTTTGCTCTGCTAAATATCTGTTTCTGATACTTCTATTGAGCTGTTTATCTTTTTTTATTGATTCATATGACTTCTTTATACTATCAGAGTATTATTCTTAGTCAGTGATAAGCACTGAAAATTTTAAAGTGTGTGTCTTGTTTTTGGATGTCTTTATATATATGTATATATATATATATATTTTTTTTTTTGACGCACACTAGTGCTTAGTTTTAATGTTGTTGTAGGTCTTGTTAATAAAACCCACAGTTACTTAAATCTGAAGGGTTTACTGTTTTGGCTTTTGTATCTGAAAGAATACCATTCCTGGGATTTAGTTTTGCCTTTGAGGTGAGGCTGGAATCCGGATTCATTTTTATGTCCCTGCATAAACTGCCCATTTATGTGTTGGTCTCTTTCTGGTCTCTATCTTCTCATCAATAGGCCTTGTATTTACCTCTGTATCAATATAAGAGATCTTGATTATTGTAGCACACCAGTAAGCTAAAAATAAGTTTATTGTTATAATAAGGAAGCCCAATGTCTGTCAATAACAATCACGTTATATTATAATATACTTTGACTGCTTCACTGATACCTCACTTTACTGTAACAAAATGGATAAAAAATCACCATAATTTCAACAAATTGTCCATAATGTGGGGAAAAAAGATCAAATCCAGGGCTTTAAGATTGGGAAAAGTTGATAGTGATATTCTATAAAGGCATTAAAATGCTAGCTACATGGTTAGTCTTATACTTTGTTGTGTGTGGTAAAATACATATAACATAAAATTTGCAATTTTTGTGATTTACTTCTGGGCAAAGTTACATTCACAGTGTTGGGTAACCATAGCCTCTATATGTTTTCACAACTTTTTCGTGAAGCAAACAGAAATCTGAAGCTATTCAGAAATAACTCCTCCTTCTAATGCCACACATCCAGTCTATGGCAAGGTTTAGTCTACTTTCCCTCTCTATGATTTATCATACTCTAAATATTTCATATAGGTAGAATCATAAAATTTATGTTCTTTTATGTCTGGCTTATTTCATTTAGCATAATGTTTTCAAAGTTCATCCATGTTTTAACATGTTTCAGAGCTTCATTCCCTTGTATGGTTAAAAATATTCTGTTCTCTATATACATATACCACATTCAATTTTTGAATATTTTGTTGAGGACTTTGCATCCATATTTATCAGGGATATTGCTTTGAGATTTTCTTTTCTTGTGATGTCTTTGCATGGTTTTGTTGTCAGAGTAATGCTGGCTTCATGAGATGGTTTAGGAAGTGTTGCCACCTCTTGAAATATTTGGAAGAATTTGACAAATATTGGTGTTAATTCTTCTTTAAATGTTTTGTAGAATTCACCAGTGAAACCACGTCATCATTGGTTTCCCTGTGTTGGGATGTTTTTGATTACTGGTTCAATCTCCTTGCTCATCATTGGTCTGTTCAAATTTTCTGTTTCCTCAAAATTCAGTACTGGTTTCTTGTATGTTTGTAGGAATTTATCTGTTTCTTCTAGGTTATGCAATTTGTTGGCATGAAATTGTTCATAGTAGTCTCTTATGATCCCTCATGTTTCTGTTGTATCAGTTGTAATTTCTGATTTTATTTGAGTTTTCTCTCTTTTTTCTCTTAATCTAGCTAAAGATTAGTTAATTTTGTTTATCTTTTCAAAAAAACAGCACTTAGTGTTGTTGATATTTTGTATTGTTTTTTGGTCTCTATTTCATTTATATCTGTTGTTATAAACCAATTTTACCACAATAAACCAAAAAAAAAGTTATTTTTGCCAGGAGAAAAAATTTCTGGAGATTGGTTTTACAGCAAAGAGAAGTGCTTAACATTAATGAACTATATATTTAAAATGGTTAAGATGGTAAATTTGATGTTTATGTAAATATTTGAATCCATAGTCCCCTAAAGTGAAGGACACTGAACATTGAAACTGTTGTGATGAAAGTACACAAGATGATTGTGAAAACCTAAAAAAGGAAGTAATAGATCTGTCTGAATGGGTCAGACACAGAATTGTCACATAGAATAGATTAGAATCTATTGTATAAAATACACACAGTGAAGATTAAGGTTCAGGAAAGATTTAACGACTTGAGAGTGTTTGCATTTTTACAATAACAACGATATTTTTAAATATGTTATTTATATAATTCATAGCATATAAATTGTGTATATATATACACATGTGATATTGATTATATATATCACACACAGACACAAACTTACACACACACACTGTATTTTCACACCTCAAGAGAGTATCAGAATTCCTGATGTCACTGATTAGATAACAATGTCTTTGTTCATAACTAAGAAAAGAAGACCAGAATCCAATTAGAAAGGCAGAGTTTGTCCACATTTGCCAACAATTTGGAATGGAGAGGAGAAGACACAGACAGAGAAATGCAGATGATGTACACTTGGCCTCACAGGGCCAGGAAAGCAGGCATCCTGAAGCTCTCCCCTCTAGAGTCTTGTTGTTAAAGGTGTGCACCTCTCTGAGATCTGAAGAGTACATACATCAGACGATTAGAAATAAGTCACCCATGATCCTCCTCTCTAGCTGTCTGTCATCTTCTTCACATGTTTCCTTGTACTTTGCACCAACACTCAGGCACCTCTCATTTACTAATCTCATACACACTCTACTATGACCAAGACCATTTTCCTCCTGAGTGGAAATCTACTTTTTCTAGAACAGGGTGACTGTTATAAATTTCTCTGACAGTTACTGGCAGTCTTGTTGTGGTGAAAGGTAGGATATTTGGTAAACTTCACTTTGTCTTCCCATTCCTTGCTCTTGACATACATATATATTATCTCAGTTGCCTGCCACTGAGACCTCAGGGGTTCCATATGGAATATTCAGTTCCTCTCTAGTCTGTTTCTCTTTATAAAATTACTAAATGTTTTAAATAATCAAAACAGTATAGATGGTGTAATATAAAAACAGGACCACTCCTTAACTCTTGCAGACATTAACAATGGATGACTATCTGCTCTATCAGTTTCAGGGTTTTTTTTCTTTTAAGTAACAGAATAATATGCACAGAGAAGGCATCTATTTCTTATTCCTCTCTACTAGTCTTCATTTGTCCTAAGATAGTGTTTTCCTCTGGTAATTTTTCTCGTGCTGGACTAGAAAACAGTCATTTAATTATGTTGTCAGCCCATCTTTTCTATCAGATTCATCAACAACATGGAACTCAGAAACAAAACAGATGTTTCAGAATTCCATCTTATGGATGTGACAGAGGATCGAGAACTGCAGCATCTCACCATCATTCTGTTCCTGTCCATATACCTGATCACAGTCCTGGGAAACCTACTAATTGTCTTAACAATCATCTCTGACTCTCACGTGCACACCCTCATGTAGTTCTTTCTCTACAATCTGTCCGTTACTGACATCTGTTTAAGCACAACCTCAATCCCAAAGATGCTGCTGAACATCGGAGCACAGAATCAGAGCATCACTTATACAGGCTGCCTTACACAGATTTACTTTGTCTTGGTTTTTCCCAGTTTGGAACTGGTTCTTCTTGCAGTAATGGCCTATGATCACTGCATAACAATTTGTCATCCCCTGTGGTACATGGTCATCGTGAACTCTCGCTTCTGTGGACTGCTGATCCTTCTCTCCCTGTTCATTAGCATTGTGAATGCCCTCCTCCACAGTCTGTTGGTGTCACAGCTGACCTTATACACAGACCTGGAAATCCCTCTCTTCTTCTTTAAAGTTGTTAAGGTCATCAAACGTGCATGTTCTGATACCCTCATCAATAACCTCCTGATGTATTTTTCAACTAGCATATTTGGTGGTATTCCTGTGCACTGAATCATTTTCTCTTGTACTCAAATAATCTCCTCTGTTCTGAGAATCGCATAAGTGGGTGGAAAATATAAAGCTTTTTCCACCTGCAGGTCTCACCTCTTAGTTGTATACTTATTCTATGGGACAGCTTTTGGGGTGTACATTAGTTCTGCTCTTTCTGTCAATTCCAAAACTACTGCAATGGCTTCAGTGACGTACACTGTTGTTCCTGAAATGCTGAACCCCTTCTATAGCCTGAGGAACAGTAAAGTAGCCTTGAGAAAACTCATCAGTAGGATACCACTGGTTTTTCAGGAGTGTATTGTCCAATTTCCACATATTTGAGTATTTTCCAGTTATCCTTCACTTATTTATTCTTGGTTTCCTAATATTATGGTCAGAAAAGATCTTTGTATGATTTCAATCTTTTTAAATTTTTGGAGACTTGCTTTGTGGCCCAATATATGATCTAATCTGGAGAATGTCCCATGTGCACTGGAAAAGAATGCATCTTGCTGTTGATAAATGGAGTGTTTATATATGTCTGTTAGATTTTATTTGTTTATACCATTTTTCAAGTACTATGTGTCTTTTTGATCAATACAGAAGTACTATCTATTGTTGAAAATTTTGTATTTAAGCCTCTAAGTAGTATTGTAGAAATGTCTATTTCAGACTTGACTTCCGTCATGTTTGCTTCATGCATTTTGAGGTTCTGTTTTTTGGTGTATACATGTTTATAACTATAATATCATCTTATCTATTGACCCTTTTATATCTCTATCTCTATCTATGTATCTATGTATCTATCTATGTATCTATCTATCTATCTATCTATCTATCTATCTATCTATCTTATATCTATCCTTATCTGTCTATTTTAAATAAAGTGTGTGTCCTCTTGGTGGAATGTCCCTTTCATCATTACATAGTGCACCTCTTTGTCTCTCATAGTCTTTTTTATCTTGAAGTCTGCCTTGTCTTATATAACTATGGTGACACCTGTTTTTTTTTTGCTTTCCACATTCTTGGAGCTTCATCTTCCATCCCTTCGCTCTGAGCCCATGTTTGTCTTTAGTGGTGACGTGTTTCCTGGAGGCAGCATATTGATGGGTCTAGCTTTTTAATGCACCCAGCCATTCTGTGTCCTTTGATTGGTGAACTCAATCCATTTATATTTAGAGTGATTATCCATATATAAGTGCTTAATATTGCTATTTTATCTTTTGCTATTCAGTTACTCCATATTTCCATTGTTTCTTTTCCCTTGTCTTTTGACTGCCATTTCAGTTTGGTGGTTTTGTGTGATGATTTTCTCAGTTTTCTCTTTATTTATGACTTGGGACTCTTCTGTGATTTTTTGTTTAGGGGTTAGCTTGAGATTTATATACAAAATCTCATAGATGAGATGCTCCTTTTTCTAATAGCCTCTATCTCCATTAGCCTAAGCAGGTTTCATTCTTTTCCTTTTTCCCTTCTGAGTTATTGCTGTCACAAATTATCCTTTTTTTGTTGTGATTTTGTGACTGAATTAAAGTGTTTAAGGTTATATTTGATGTTTTCCTTCCCTTTATCTTTCATGTTATAATTAAGTGTTTTCTAACCTGTTCTGATAGACATCTGCAATTTTCTGATGTTGTCTGTCTATTTATCTCCATGCTCAAAGCTTTGTAAACCTTTCCCTTTCAGAATCAAGTAGGAAGGCTTCCTTCATTATTTCTTGTAAGGCAGTTGTAGTGTCAATGACCCCCCTCATATTTATTTATCTGGGAAAACTTTTATTTCTCCATCATATGTGAAGGATTAATTTGCTGGATAGAGTATTCTTGCCTGAAAGTTTTTATCTTTGAGATTTTGAATGTATCATTCCATTCTCTCCTAGCCTATAGAAATTCATAGAAAGTCTGATGGACTTCCTTTGTAGGTTATTTTCTCCTTTCTTTCTGCCCTTAATATTTATTCTTTGTCATTGATTTCTGACAGTTTTAATATTATATACCTTAGAGAAATTCTTTGTTGTTGTTGTTGTTGTTGCTGTAATTAGGAGTTCTATTGGCTTCATGTATGTGTAAGTCTGGTTACTTCCCCTGTTTTGGGAAGTTCTAATCTATTATTTCTTTGAACAATCTATCTGCTCCTTTCTCCCTCCCTTCTCCCTCTGGAATATCTATAATCTTATGTTACTTTTCCTAGTTGAATCAGATATTTCTCAAAGATTTTCTTCATTTTTTTAAAATATGACTTCTGTCTCCTTTACCTGAAACATTTCAATATTTCTATCTTCTAATTCACCAATTCAGTCCTCCATAACGTCTGCTCTATTTTTTATGGTTTCTGCATTAGTTTTTATCTCATTAATTGTGTTCTTCATGTCCAGAACTTACGTGTAGTTTTTTTGTTTTTTGGGGTTTTTTTTGCGGGGGGGCTTCTATCTCTTTGGTGAATTATTTCTTCTTGTCATTAATTTTATTCCTGAGCTAACTGAACTGTCTTTCCTTGTTTTCCTGTAACACGTTGAGTTTCTTTGTGACAACTATTTTGAATTCCCTGTCATTTAGAGTGTAATCTTCTGTGACTTTAGGATTGGTTTGTGGAGATTTGTCATTTTCCTTTTGTTCTGCAGTGGTACTGAAGTTTTTCATGATGTTTGAGGCATTGATCCCCTGCCAGCACATTTGTGGTAGTATCAGGATGCAGATTTCACTTACCACTGCTGGGGGGGCGAGCGTTGTGTTTTCTGTTCCCATTCTCTCTGCTTGGATTTGTTGCAGTCAGGCAGCTCTGCCTCATGTTCTTCAAGCCCACATGAAGCCGCTTGGTAGTTGCACTCACATGGGAGGGCCCTCTGTGCTTGGTGGGTGGGGCCACTGCTCTGGACAGGTGAGTCCTGCTGAGCTGATTCACTAGGCGTGAAGGACAATTTCATAGGGGCTAACGCTGCACTCACCAGCTGGTTGGCCTAGATGTTGCCCTTGGTTGTGAAGTGGGGCGACTTTGTGTGAGCTTAGCTGCTGTCATTCAGTGGGGAGGATTCCCATAGAAGGGGTTGCGTTTGTAGGTGGGTACTCCCGCAGTCTGGATTGCCACTCTGAAAACTTTCCCATGTGCTCCAGGCTGCACCCAGCTCCACTCACAGTCATGCAGGCTAGGGGTGAGGATCTGAGACCCGGATCACCTCCTCCAGGGAGGGGTAGGGGTCTGTTCACCTAATTCCACTGCTTCCCAAAAACCAGAAAGTGCAGAGTAATTAGTCAAGATTATTTCTGTGGGTTGGTGGGTGAAAACAGTGGTCGTCTCCAGGAGAATCAAGAAAGTGCTCAGAGAGCTTTCTGTTGTGTTCCTAATGGAAGGGAGAAATAAGCATTATTTTCAGCACCACCTTTGAGGACAACTCCTTGACTGGTGTCACCATGTCTTGTAGTGCAGAGATTCCTGCATTGACTTCCACAGAACACTTGCAAACTGAGTCAACTGAGGCTTTTGTACATTGGGAGGTTCCTGGACCTCGCACAAGAACTACAGACTGTGAATCTCTGCAGAGACATCAAAGGATTCACACTTTCAATAAACACTTTAGGAGATTCTGCTGTACTTTGAAGTTTGAAATGCATAACTTAAATATTAGAGGCATAAGGGAGAATAGGTTTAGAATTCAGAACATGAAGGCCTTATCCTAAATTTTCTTGTTAAGTTATATGCAAAACAGTGTATAAAATGTATCTATAGTTCTTAAAGACCAGTAACATAATGAAGCATGTATACCTATCACCTGGAGGAAGAAATAAAGCAATGGCATTACCAGAGAATCCACTCAAAGTGTGTTCCAGTCATATCACCCTCTCTCTCCCCAATGGCAAATGCTATAGTGAATTCTTTTTTTTTTTTTTTTTAAAGATTTTTTTATTTATTTATTTTCCACCCAAAGCCCCAGTAGATTGTTGTATGTCATAGGTGCACATCCATCTAGTTGCTGTATGTGGGACATGGCCTCAGCGTGGCCGGAGAAGCGGTGCGTCGGTGCGCGCCCGGATCCGAACCCGGGCCGCCAGCAGCGGAGCACGCGCACTTAACCCCTAAGCCACGGGGCCGGCCCATCTATAGTGAATTCTGAATTTATAAATTTTTTTGATGTTCTTCTATAATGTTGCTTCCTATTAAATTTCCAATATTTGATCCTATTTGCCCTCCAAAATGGGCAATAAGATTCAATTTTATTGTTTCCTCACCCCAAATGTATCTTGCACCAATTTGTAAATTGTCTTTTTTGAACAAGTAAAATTCTAATTACATATTTTGTGTCTTGATTGTTTTTCCAACTTTGTGACTTTGAGGTTCAAAAGCATTGTTGATTTTGGTGCAGGCCCAGTGGTGTAGTGGTTAAGTGCGTGCGCTCAGCTTCGGCAGCCCAGGGTTCACGGGTTCAGATCCTGGGTGTGCACCGATGCACTGCTTGTCAAGCCATGCTGTGGTGGCATTCCGTATAAAGTAAAGGAAGATGGGCATGGATGTTAGCCCAGGACCAACCTTCCACAGCAAAAAGAGGAGGATTAGCATCGGCTGTTAGCTCAGGGCTAATTTTCCTCACACAAAAAATTATTACTGATTTTAACAGTAATTTATTAATTTTCAATGCTCTCTATTCTTATATTATGTATGGTGACATTATAAGATATGTATCCTTGTCAAGTTGGAAGATATTTTGGTTGGTACTTTTGTGCATTTATGTATGAACCCACCTGGAATTTAGCTTTTCCTTTGATGAGAGGCAGGAATTAAATTTATTTTTATGATCCTGCACCTTTTTATAAATAGTCCATTCAGTCACTGTAATCTTGCTTCTGCAATAAACAAACTGTTAATTTGTGTGTGGTCAGTAGGCAGCACAACTGAGCCACATCCCTGGAAGAATTACTTTTGCACACAGAACTAATAGTTCTTTCTGTCTTTCTGTGTCCCTGAGTACAAAGTTTGATTTTTATTCCTCAATATCCAGAGGAGAAATGAATGTTAGTCCTTAGTGTTGGCATTCAGGTATCTGAAGTGCCCTTGTTTACATTTTCCAATACAGTGAGGTCTTTGTCTACCAGTGAAAGTTAGACGTGTCATTTTTTTCTGTATTATTCCATTTTTTTCCTGCTATAACTAGGTAGGGGATATCTCTGTTCTTTACCTGTTACCTGGGAATGAGGAGGCAAGGGGAATGAGAAGAACCAAGTCAATTCTACAGGCTACATCTGTAGTCTACTGGTGTCTCTACTTGTGTACGAAATATTTTAAAAGGCAAAATAGTATAGAACAATAGAACAGATTCCAGAAATCAGAAATGTGGAATTATTGCCATTAGAATTATCTAGTTAAAGTAAAAATAGCATACATAAAGATGATGTACACAAATATTTGATCTCATTTCTCTCCTTTGATTCCCAGAAGGGAATCTTGAATATGGTCAGTTTCCATGTATTGTTTTAAACTGTTTCCACACTTATGTGTGTATAT
>CM053548.1:1412420-1434402 GCA_028646465.1 Rhinoceros unicornis | reverse complement strand
CCAGAGGGGAAGGGGGTTGGGGAGTGGGCAAAAGGAATAAAGGGACACATACGTATGGTGATGGATAAAAATTAGACTTCTTGGGGGCCGTCCCAGTGGCGTAGTGGTTAAGTTTGCATGCTCCACTTTGGCTGCTCTGGGTTCGGAGTTTCAGACCCTGAGTACAGACCTACGCGCTGCTCATCAACCCATGTTGTGGTGGCATCCAAAGTACATAAATAGTGTAAGATTGGTACAGATTTTAGGTCAAGGATAATCTTCCTCAAGCAAAAAGAGGAAGATTGAGAACAGATGTTAACTCAGTGCCAATCTTCCTCACCAAAAAAAAAAAAAAAGTTAGACTATTGGTGGTGAGCATGATGCAGCCTATACAGAAACTGATAAATAATAATGTACATCTGAAATTACATAATATTATAAACCCTCATGACCTCAATAAAATAATGGACAAAAGAATATGCTAAACATATGATGGGATATTATTCAACCATAAAAAGAAGGAAATCCTGCAATTTGTGACAAACAGGGTGGAGGTCGAGGGCACCATGCTAAGTAAAATAATCAAATAAATAAAGACAAACATCATATGATTTCATTTACATATGGAATCTAAAACAAACAGAAAAAAACCTGAGCTCATACATACAGAGAACAAATTGTTGGTTGTCAGAGGTGTGGAGTGGGGGTGAGCGAAATGGGCGAAAGAAGTCAAAATTTACAAACTTCCAGTTATGAAATAAGTGTCACAGGGATGTAATGTACAGCATGGTGACTATAGTTAATAAAACTGAATTGAATATTTGAAAGTTCCTAAGAGAGTAAATCCTAGAGGTCTCATCACAAGAAAAAAATTTGTAACTATGTATACTATGTATGGTGACAGATGTTAACTTGACTTATCATGGTGATCATTTTGCAATGTATACAAATATTGAATCATTATGCTGTACACTTGAAACTACTATAGTGCTATATGTCAATTATACCTCAATTTAAAAAAATTAAAAATAGAATTACCATATGATCCTGCTATCCCACTTCTGTGATTATGTGCAAAGGAGACTAAGTATTCTGAAGTGATATCTGCTCTCTTATGTTCATTTCAGCATTATTCACAATAGCCAAGATAAAGAAACAACCTAAATGTCCATTGATGGATGAATGGATAAAGAAAATTTGGTGTATATAGGAAAAAACATTATTATTTAGCCACACATACACAACACACTATTATTTAGCCACAAAAAAGGAAATTCTGCCATTTGTGAAAACATAAATGAACTCAGAGGACATTATGGCATGAAATAAGCCCAAGAGAGAAATCTTGGAATCTTAAAAAAAAAAGTCAAACTCATAGAAACAGAGAGCAGAATAGTGGGTGCTAGGTGCTGGGGGGTTGAGGCAATAGGAGATATTGGTCAAATGGTACAAACTTTAATTTATAAGATGATTAAGCTCTGGGGAATCTAATGGACAGCATGGTGAATGTACTTAATAAAACCCTGTTATATACTTGAAATTTGTGAAGAGAGTATATCTGAAGAGTTCTAACCAAAATACACGGTAACTATGTGAGGTGATTGATGTGTGAATTAATTTGATTTGGTAACCATTTCACAATGGATACATACACTATATCATCACATTTTACACTATAAATGTATAGTTTTATCTGTCAATTCTACCTCAATAAAGCTGGAAAAAACAAAATATTTTTAAAAACTCCAAATGTTGCTATTTTTAATGTTACCATATATAGTATAAAAATAGAAAACGTGGAAAATACATAAATAACTGCTAAACACAACAACGTGAACAACGGATCTCAGAAGCACAATCATGGGAATAAAAACCAACACAAAGAATTTATTCATTAATTTAAAATTTTAACAAGGTGAAAAGGAATCAAACTCATATAGTAAATTGTATGTAGATATATACTGGGGTCATAGAGAGATGCATCAGTGTCTTATGATAATGACAGTCTTATAAGACAAGAATCAGCAAATGCTGGCAGAATCAATCCAGTTTCTGTCTATATGGCTACATTGTCTCTTCCTTTTCTTTGTGACCTTTCCACTTCTGTCTATCTCAAAAGTATACATGTGATTACATTTAGGGCACACCCAGATAATACAGAAAATGCTCCTCCGTAAATATCCTTTTCCAAATCAGCACAATCATCTTTTTGTCATAAGTTAACACTTACCAGGTAGGAAGAATAGAGTGCGCACATGTTATTTTGAGGGCCAACATTCAACTCACTACAGAGATGTTCTCTGGTTGACTCCATCAAAAGATCTATTAACAACTTACCCAGGGAAGGACAGTCATATTTCTGTCTCTGGGCATCATGTCTGAGTGTGACACCTCCATTTGCTGCCACCACCTGGTGACCCTGACAAGACCCAGTCCTAAGACAAAGAATCTTCATGGAGAACTGAATGGATTCCTACTCTTCCTAAACATTTCCTATCTCTGAAGTTCCTGTAATAAAAGATAACTCTTTTAATATTTGGTCATACTAAATGTGGAGCTTATTATTATTATTACAACTGAAGGCTTTCTCATGGATGAAGTCAATTATGTCATAATCATCTCATACCAGTGATATAATCCAATTATGCCAATTTTATAGATAATGAAAGTGAGTATGGTCGATGCTAATATTGCCTCAGAAGGATAAGGTTTACCAGTGACTGGTCTCACTAGTTAGTAAATTGGGTAATGAAAGGTTGGCTCCCTTGCTCCACTCTAAGCCTAACTCTGAGATGCAAATGACATGGCCTTATGATGGGATTAGGTGGAAGCTAGCCTCTAGATTTGCCCACAGCCTTGTTTCAATGTTTTCCCTTCCCTATCCATCTCCTTCAACTGAAAGAGTTAAAAAAAAAATCACTAAAACTAGAATGCCTGCATTAGTCTCTGCTTCTAAGGAATCTGAGCAAAGAAATTGAATTTAGAGAATTGAAATCATTTGTTAAACAACACAGAACCCGACTAATAGCAACGTCATGACTCAAGGCAAAGTTGAAATTTTCTTAGCCATTTTGTTATCTACTCATTTAGGAAGAACTTACAGTTGGAAGAATCAGGCATTCTTCCTCACCCAGTATTTTGTTCACTTTGATTCATTCTAATAACCTCAGTCCAAAGTCGATGGCACATTGACAAAAAGAAGGTCTGCTTCCAGTGAGTTTGCTCAAGGATCCCTTCAGGTCCCTGTTCCTCAGGCTGTAGATGAAGGGGTTCCTCAATTGAGGAACCTCAATGTACATCACTGCAGTCACTACAGTCTTCCTAGGAGTGTCAGTAACTGCAGAACTAATGTACACTCCAAAAGCTGTCCCATAGAACAAGGACAGCACTGCAATATGAGACCTACAGGTCAAAAAAGCTTTGAGCTTTCCTCATGCTGATTGAATTCTCAAATTATGATGTTACTGATGAGTGTACCAGAACAGGTGACCTTGAGGACCTGAGCAAGTTCACAGAAGTGGGGGATTTCCAGACCCTTGCAGAAGGACAGGTGCAACACCATCAGACCGAGGAGGAGGGCCTCCACAATGCTAACAAACAGAGAGAGTAGAATCATCAGGCCACAGAGTTGGGGGTTCACGATGACCGTGTAGATCAGTGGGTGACAAATCATGACAGAGCACTCATAGGCCATTAGTGCAAGGAGAACATTCTCAAATAATTCAAAAACCATGATGAAGCCAGTCTGAATGAGGCAACCTGTGTAAGTGATGCTGTGCTTCTGTCTTTGTATGTTCACCAGTATCTTTGAGATTGCGGTTGTGTTTATACAGATGTTGGTAAAAGATAGATTGGAGAGAAAGAAATAGATGGGAGTGTGGAGGTGGGAGTCAGAGCTAACAGCCAGACTGATGAGGAGATTTCCTAAGATGGGGACCAGGTACGTGGATAGAAACAGGCTGAAGATGAGGGGCTACAATTCTGGATCCTCTGTCAATCCCAGAAGGAATTCTGGAGTATCGGTATGATTTCTAGATTCCACCACCATAAGATTACAAGTAAATATCCTCAAGATTCATCGATCTTGTAGAGTGTGTCAGAATGTCCTTCTTTTTTAAGGCTAAATAATATTCCATTGTATGTATATACCATATTTTGTTTATCCGGTATTCACCATGCAGACTTCAGTTGCCTGTTCCACAATGGAACCTGAAAACTTTCATCACTGAGAAAACCAACAGCCAGCTTAGCTGCTACAGACTCCTCTCAGCATTTGTCACTAAGAATCTCACAGGTTTTGGCCTTCAAAGACTCCAACAGCTTGTGTCCCACCCCATACCCGCTACCATGGAGACTTGATCCTGGAACCCAGCATGGACACTGAGCACATACCAGCAGCTGGTCGCAGTCCCTACAGCTGCATACATGCATGAAGCTAACCCATTTCCTGTCACTGGCCTCCACCCCCATGCACACCCGTGGCTATCCGTGTAGTGGCACAAATGCACACCACTAGCCCCAGAAACCTCAGCTGTACACATGTAAGCGTAGAGCCTCGAACTCTTGCACTTCACCTTTTGACACCAGCCAATGGCCGTGATCCTCACCACTGTACAGATGTCTGTAGCCAACTTGTAACACCATGGAAGAGACTTCAGCCAGCACCTAAAGCAGAGTGCATTTGAGTTTCCCCTCCCAAACTGCCTAGTAATTTAAGACAGAAGACCTGTTTCATGAAGGAGCCACTACTATATGATGGCTGTAGTATAACATAAAAAAAAGTGCTGCGATAGGAAAGGCACCAGGCCCATCTTACCAGAAATTCTGTCTCTCCCAAGTGACATTCTTTAGGTGGCCCTGAAAAGAGTATTCAGACAAACATTTGTATTTCCATCTTCATGTGAATTGTCTTCTTTCCCTCTGAAAACCCAAACCACTACTCCCACAACACCTTCCGTGCCTTTAGTTAAAAATACTTGTGACCAGCTTAGTCAGAAGGAAGAGTTGCTCAGTGCTCTTCCTGAGTTTCTCCCATGTATATATGTTGTTAAACTTTGTTTGATTTTCTCCTTCTAACCTGCCTTTTTAATTATTTGGCCAGCAATAAAAACCTTAAGGGAAATGCCTGAGGGAGATTCTCCCTCTTCCCCAACACCGGGAAGGATATTGTTTCAAATGTAAAAGGCAAAAGAGTAAATCCTTCATATTGAAATAACATTGGGTTTCATAAACAAGACCTATTGAGTACAAGCCATTATGGAAAGCACTGGCAAATTCAATTACATTAAAACTAAGAACTTGTGTTCATCCAAAAAAAAACCCAAAACAAACAAAAGATATCCAAAAACAAGACGCACACTTAAAGAGAAATTTTCAGTGCTTATCACTGACTAAGAGTAATATTCTGATAATATAAAGAAGTCATGTGAATCAATAAGAAAAAAAATAAACAGCTCAATAGAAGTACCACAGATATTTAACAGAGCAAATAATAAATATGTGAAAAGATTATCAACCATATAATGTCATAGCAATTAGTGAAATCATTTTACACCCTTTAGATTATTAATATACTTAAAAATATCATGGCAGTGATACGGATCCTCAGGACTTTCTAATATATGTAAATTTGTTCAATGACTTAGGAAAATTCTTTAGAAGTACTCATAGAGAAAAGATTCTCTCTTATGTCCAATATTTCCATCTCAATTATAAAACACTCTTCCATTTCCACCAGAAGACATATAAGAGAATATTTAAACAAGTTTATTCCTAACACCAGAAAACTGGTTACAAAGAAACAAAATTTCCATCATTATCAGAAAGGACATCTATTTTGAAAAGATATCATAAATAATGAGAAAAATCCAAAGTATTAGAAATGAGTTAGTTACCGCTACCATGAACAACGTGATTGAATCTCAAAAGGACAACAAGAGGAAAACAATCAAGACACAAAATTCGTATATTAAGACTTAACAAGTAAGAAAACAAACAAATTTATAAATTGGACAGGAATACAAACAGAATGATGTCAATGATGTTAAAATCTATTACCCATTCCATAGGACAAATATGATGAAATACAGTAAATTTCCTAGATTTCAATCTAAAAGAATAATTTAAAAGAAAATAAGTACAGAATTCAAGATAATATTTGCTACTTGATGGGACAGAGTGATGTGAGTGGGAGATGCTTTGGGTGGTTTTGATGACAATGGCATTGCTTTATTTTTAACTCCCAGATAGATAAATGTGTATTTATTATGTTACTATTCTTTCAGAGCTACAGATAGATTTAATGCACTAGTTAGTATATATTATATTAAAAAGTAAAATTAAGAAAGGTTTCCCCCATACCTAATTCTAAATTCATTCACTCATATTATTTTAGTATTGAATTAATGCACTTCAGACTTCAGAGATCATCAGAATCTCACAGAGTGCTTGTTGAAAAGACTTATTCCTCATATGCCATTGTCGAGATTCAAAGTCAATAGTTTTTGAGGGAGGTTTGGAAACCTGTCGGATGTGCAAAGGCCCCAGGTGAATCAAGTCTACAAGTGTTCTGTTAAAATCAATGCAAGAAACTCTGCACTAGGAGGTACCATGATACCCAGGCAGGAACTGTATCCCACATGTAGTGCTGAAATAAAGCCACCCCCTCAACCTCCAATGATGACTGGAACAGAAGGCTCTCCAGCAACTTCTTTGATCCTCCTTTGAGACCTCCACTGTTTACACCCTCACACCCAAAGAGATCATTCTTTGAAATTTTGAGATTATGAGAAACGTGATCTACCTAATTTGCTAACTTTTCCTTTTCCTTTCCTATTTTGCACTCCAAATCTCCTTTGTACAGTAAAGTAGTTCTCCATAGAATAACATTCCTCATAAAGACACCTTAAAAATGTTTGCATTATAACCCTGAGTGCAGCCAATCCTCTAAGAGATCAAGGATACTATTAATTTTATTCAATTAGGATCTCCGTGTGGACTCCACCAGAGATGAGTAAGAAAGACAAGATCAGATGACTAAGGAGAAATGTGAAAACTCAGAGACATTCTTACAAATAAGCCAATAAGAAGTTTTCAAAGCAAATAAGATGCCAGAAGAAGATAACCAATGATGCTGTTCATGGTAAAGGGATTGAAAGATATACATTTTGGATGACTCCATTCAGCGTTAACTATCAATAGACCTAGGGAAGAAGAGTCATATTTCTTTCTCTGGTCATCATGTCTAAGTATGATGCCTGTATCTGTTGCAGCCATCTGGGTCCATGAGCGGAACTGGCCCCAGGAAACAGGCACCCCATGGAGCAGTAAATTAAATTTCCTCTACATTCCCTATCTCTGAAGTCCTTGTAATGAAAGATACCTAGCTTTATTGTTTTGGCACATCCATGTCGGGGGTACTTTCTCTTAGCAGAAACAATGGCTTTCTCACAGATCAAGATCAAAGGTCTCATGACATTCTCCAACCACTGATAATCACGCCATAGAAAGCTTCTAGATGGTAAAAATTAGTATAGTGGATGCTGAGGCTGACTGGCACAGATACTGTTGACCACTGCCAGGTCTCAGGATTTAAGGAATTGGAGGATGAAACAACAGCTTCTCCCATGTCTCACAGTAGGCTTGTCTCTGGGGTGCAATTCACAAGGAGCTAACCCAGGGACCAGACAGAATCAAGTCTCTGCTGTGACCACAGACTCATTTGATCCTACTCTGAACTATCTGACTTCTCCCAATTTTCTTCTTTTGATGTTCCAAAAAATATCAGTATAACCCTTGCCTCAAGTCAGCTTCTAAGGACACCACCAAAGACACTGAGCTTAGGGAATGGAATTCAGTTTTTGAAACACCACACAGCTATACAAACACCAAGTTAGTTTTCAACCCCAAGTTACAATTCAATTACCTGTTATATCATCGAGTCATTTAAAAGAAGTTGATGATGCAAGAATAAAACATTCTGGCTCACCCAGTACTTCTGTCACTTTGATCCATTGTAGAAACAAAGAAGATCGGGTGTCCTACTGATGAGTTTTCTGAAGGCTCCCTTCATGTCCCTGTTTCTCAGGCTATAGATGAAGGGGTTCAGCATTTGAGGGGCAACAATGTACATTACTGAAGCCACTGCAGTGTTTCTGGAAGAGTTAGTAAGAGCAGAACTGAGGTACACCCCGAAACCTGTCCCATAGAATAAGGACACAACAGAGAGGTGAGACCCACAGGGGGAAAAAGCTTTATACTTTCCACTCACTGATGGCATTCTCAAAATGGAATAGACTATCTTAGCATAAGAGAAAATAATTCCACACATAGGAATACCAAATAAGCTAGTTGTAAAATATATCAGGATGTTATTGATGAGGGTACCAGAACAGGCAAACTTGAGAACCTGAGCCAGTTCACAGAAGAAGTGAGGGATTTCCAGGTCTTTGCAGAAGGACAGCTGCAACACCATCAAACTATTGAGCAAGGCAACTACAATGCTAAGAGAGAGAGGGAGAAGAATCAGCAGGACACAGAGTCGGGGGTTCATGATGACCATGTACACGAGTGGGTGACAAATGGCCACATAGCGGTCGTAGGCCATTGCTGCAAGGAGAAAATTCTCAAATATGCCAAAAACCAGGGCAAAGACAATCTGGGTAAGGCAGCCTGTATAAGTGATGTCTTGATTCTGTGCCTTTATGTTCAGCAGCATCTTTGGGATTGTAGTTGTGCTTATACAGATGTCATTGAAGGACAGATTGGATAGAAAGAAATACATGGGGGTGTGGAGGTGGGAGTCAGAGATGACAGCCATGATGACGAGCATATTTCCAAGGATGGTGACCAGGTACATGGACAGGAAAAGGTAGAAAATGAGGGGCTGAAGTTCTGGATCATCTGTCAATCCCAAAAGAAGGAATTCTGGAGCGCGTGTGTGATTTCTGGATGCCATGTTGATGAATCTGATGGAAAAGATGGGGTGAAAAGAATATGAAATGAAATGCCCTGGATAAGCAGCAGGCGCATCAACTGGGAACTTATTAGAAATGAATAATTGTGGTACCACTCCACACTTACTGCTGGTAAACACTGGACGAGAACCAGCAATGTAAGTTTTAACAAACGCTCAGGATGTATTTGGTATATGCTAAAGTTTGAGACACTGCTCAATATAAAGAAAAATAACTCAATATTGTGAACCCAAGAGAATATTCAAATCTTTCCCTCTGCTAATTTGTCCCTCCATCATCATCTCCCATTCTTCCTCTTCTCTCCTCTCCCTGTATTGGATCTTCTTTTTATTGATCGCCAACTCTGTTTGCCACCTTATGCCAAGTGCTCAGACTGAAACAAAGAATAAAACATGATGTTTCCTTCAGAAATATTCCTTGCCTTCAAGCAAACAGAAAAACGAGAATGAAGTTATAAAGCTTTCTTTTAGAGTTTGGTCCCCAATTTGTTATGCCTCAGAGTCATCTGATGAGCTTGTGAAATTACAGATGAGTTAGATCATACAATCACTCCATTTATCCAGAGGGAAATTTAGGTAAAGTTATATTATGTCATGGACACAATGTACAAGGTGAGTACATGGCAAAGAATGGGTCTGAGATCAAATCATCTGATTGCTGAATTGACTCACTTCACTAATCTCTGTTACTGCCTCTAGAGGGTACAGAATTAACATTCCTAAACCATCACTCAGATTTCATATTTCCCCTTTGAAATGGTAATGTTTCATCTTGAGCAATGCCTCAAATCTTTTTGCATCCCTACAAGGTCTGTCCACGTCTACCCACGAAGTATTCTGTGGCAGGTGCATGGCATCCATCCAGGTATATGCTCTGCACCTGAGCAAAATTAGAAAAAGTTGCCCATAAACTTGAAGTTCATAAGACTCTCCCATGGAAATGTGACTCAATTGCATTAGCAGTGGATTCTAAGATAAGATGGAAAACCACGTCAATGATATTCTCTGTCTCATCCTAAGGAAATTTCTTTCCCTAAGGTGAGAAAGAGCACATCATTAAAAAAAAAAATCTAAATGAGAGAAAGAATAAAATGCATAGGCTCCTAAGAAAATGGATGAAAATAGCTTCAACTTTTGCTCCTTGAAAGACAGAGAACTACAAGTTAAGAGACTTAGATGTTACGTGTATGCTAAGCAAGTGTCCTAACAGGATTATCTCTGTAAATCAGTGGTGTTCCCTCTCAAGGGGGAAAAAGATGTGGCCACAACAACCTTTATCATTTGGTGTATTACGTAGACTCAGACATTCTGAATTTAATCCAGACTTGCTTAGTGAATGAGGAAAATTGTTCAATTGTTTTTGTAACTTAAAAAGCTGATGTCCTCATTTGTATAATGGGAACTGTCTTAAAAACTTATTGGGATGTCACAATGATGACAAATGAATGGAGAAATGGCATCCAACACAGCACTCCACATCTGGTACCCTCACTGACATTTCCTATTCTGTTTTATTATTCTTCCATGAACAACAGATCCTGGCAAGTTTCACTCCTCAGAAGAAAGTAATAGGGTGGGGCAAGTTGAGGAAAGAAAACTGAAAAAGACAACATCACTAGATGATAACTGCAAATTTCAGGGAAGAGGTTCTGAATGAAAACTCCAGCTGAGAAACTTTATCCTGTGCAAAAGGAATAAAAGAAACATCAATGATATCAATATTCATTTGACATGGACATATGATGAAATATATAGTAATTAATTAAATAATAAAAAGAATCAGATATATGAATCAATACAAATAATGAAAAACCAGTGAAAAAAATTTTGTATAACAATCAGTCTACAGAAGGAGAAAATTTAAAGTATTTTTTGATCCTACATTGATATGTGTATTTTTATTACAAATTATTCAAGTGAAATAAAAGTACAGAGCTAAGAATGAAGCACTTGGTATCCATCAGTCAAATTTACCAAGTTCATACTTTTCACTATTCTCATTGTAGTTATCTTTGTTGCAATAAAATTTACAGCTATATGTGAAGTGCCCACATCCTGTATTTGCACAACCTTGATTCTTCTCCTTCCCCAGGAACTTCGTATATGTTATTCTGCTACAACTCTCACTATAATTAGTATTATTGTTCCATAAACAAATGCATTAGTTTGCATTATGAACGCTTTCTATAAACCAAAACATACTGCACATGTCACTTACAATTGGCATCCTTATGTATTTAATTTTTTATTAATGTCAATGTATTTAGTCTTACTTCATTGATCTTAATTAGCAGAGAGTATTCCACTACATTGTTACATCACAATTTACTTCTCCGTTCCCAAACTGATAGGTGTTATGGTTAGTGCCTTTCATCCTATAGATGTGTATGAATACACACATAATATAAAGCCATGCATGGGGGATACCGTCACGTTCTACATAATGCTGTCGCTAGGACAGCTAGAACAAGAAGTGAGGGGGACACGAAAAGATACCTTCTGTATGCATATTAATTGGTTACTTTATAAGAAAGACCTGAAGCTGATATTGAAGAATGTCTGGGTTTGTTAATTCTGGAATGAGTTGAAGGATGGTCATATGATTTTCATTTAGTATACTATCTCTGCTGTTCTTATATAAAATGTGTGGTAATTGTATAAAGAGATACAGGTGCACTAGGAAAGCAAGCAGCTAAGTCTCTCTGTGTCTCCCCTTTCTCCACAGCATCCTCACAGCCCAGCTACAGTGAAAATACAAAGTATATCTGTACAACAGTGTATCAAGAACCAGGAACAGAAATTAAAGGAATAGCTGACTAAATCCCTTCTCTATCACCACACAAGAATTCAAGTAAATGCCACAAACATTTATAACAATCATCCTGTTTGAGAAGCTGCATATTTCAGTTCAAGAGGAAAACAGGTTTTGTCATTTTTCAGAGCAATTAGGAAACCAGCATATTGAGAGCTGGCTGAATATTAGAACATATGTACATGGAAACTTGGCAACAGGAAGACAGTTAGGCTACAGTCCCATGGACTCTTAGTTCTGATCTTTCATGCCTGTGTTCTCCTCATTTCTTCCCACAGATGAACTTGTAGTAACACAGCTGTCTGTACTAGTAAAGCGTTAACTAAGGGACTTTAAGTTACCTGACTGGCATCACTGTGGAATGATGCTTCACATGTCATCAGAATGTTGAAGATAGATTTGTTTTCAGAAAGTGCAGAAACACCAAGTGATGCAATGGGCTCCTGGACAAGAAAGATCATCCCTGGGTGGAGCGTCAGGTGTGCTTCATCCTGAGCAACAAAGGCTGTTGAATGAGATTGTCACAGGCTGACTCCTTACAGTCTCTATATCCCCAAGGGATTAATATCCAAATCTCCTCATTAAACAGGTATTTTTAGTGTCATTCTGATCCCTTGGCACTGCAAATCCTTAAAGACCCAAGACTGTAGAATTGAGAAATTCATGATGGCTAATCCTTGACCTTGTTAGACCTGGTGTACATTATCCAGTTCTCTCCACCTCTTCAGGTTCACCTCAATTTCACATACTTTGTGAATACGTACACACACAGCTTTGCTAATAAGTTCCAGACTTCTCTTTTTAAAGTTATGAACAAAAACATCTCTATGTAATTAATGGTATCTTGGAGCCTGATTCCAATTTTTAGTGTGAAGATATAATTCATGTAATGGATATAAAAAATATATTACTGAATATCGTCAAGATATTGTAAAGTTCAAACAATTAGAGTTATTTCATTTTTATAGTCACTGAATGTTTCCTGTATCATAATGTCTGTTCTCTATATTTTACACAGAAGATTCTGAAATATCTCTGTGATCAGTAGTGATTGTGGTCAATATACACAGACCTCATACTCCCCTTTTAGACTTTCATAACCACTTCTACATATCCACACAGTAGATGCAATGTACATTTCTCTTCACATTGGGAGACTTTGGGTTGCATTATGATTCTTCATTTTAATTGTGTTATGATAAAATACAAAGTCACTGAGGGGCAGAAGTGTGCAATTTTGTCTATTATCTAGTAGATCTCTTGAGATTTCATCCATAATTGGATGTGGGTGATGATGCTCCATATTAATATTCACTTGAATACATTTTCCTTTAAGGGCTTCAGGTTTTTCATGTGTTAGTGAATTTATTTTACATTTTTAATTTTTCTAGATGAACTTTCTTGATCTATATTTTCCGGCTATACTATTTAAAAGAAATCATATGACAAGATGGCATAGTAATGTCACTCTTCACCATCTTACATTCTTTCAATTCAAAACATATGAGAAATAAATAAAATACACAAAGACATAGCTGAGATCAAAATGGATAAAGTTTTCCATACACCACAAAAGAACAAACATGAAGGGGTAGGTGGGCTGGAGCCAAGGGACTCTATGGATTAAGTCCACAGATGAAGAGATACTGATGCTTTCAGTTAATGAGGATTGAATGTCCCATAAAAAGATTAAGTGCTTGAAGCCAAGGACAAAAGTGGAACTTCTTTATTTGAGAAAAGTGGATTAACTTGGAGTTATGGACATGACTTTGCCCACGACTGTGGACATAGAATACTCAAAATTAAAAAAAAAATCTCCAAAGAAGAACTTAACTAATCTGTCAATTGACATTATACTGGTTTTGTGATATTCTCCATGTCACTGAGAAGAATGAGTCAGTAAACTGAATTCAGGGCTAGAGAACTGGTGATTGGTGAGCATAGTTATGAAATTTGTTCACAAGGAAGAGTGAGCACACTGGTAGAGAGAGAGAGATGGACAAACTTTCTCACTCAAATAAAATCTGCAAATCAAAATATAGCAGGTAACAATAAAATAATGCTGAAACAAAAAAACAACTAAATGATTTATCAGAGCATAAAAAGAACAACAGTGCTGAAACAGATAAGAGATGGGAAAAATATTAAAGATGATCTCAAAGAGGTTATGTCAGACACATTATATCAACATCTTCCTAACAGCAAGGACAAACACAGGGTAGCCCTAGTAAGGTGGCTTTTGAATAATACTAAATTTCTAGTGGCTTCAATCAAGGTGGTAAATGTAGGAATGATAATATTTGGATGGATTATGGATATATTTTGGTGGTGCAGACAACAGGGTGTTCTGGAAGACTGAACACAGACTATAGGAGAAAGAAGGTAATCATGGAACTTAATGAGAGAAAACTGCTCAGCACCGGAAAAATTAGACTTGCTATCAATGATAGGAAAAATTGTGTGCATATCATATTTGTGGATTAATATCAGGATTTTGTTTTTCAAAATGTTGAGTTTCAGTTGAACAATAGGAATCTACATGGTAATGTCGTGATGGCTGTTGAATATACACTTCTGAAATTCAAGGGAGTGTATCTCTATGGAGACATAAACTTGGGAGTACTGAGAGTATTGATGGCCTATCTACCATGAGTCAGGGTACTATTGCAAAGGAGTGATGGTAGCTAGGGAGGAGGACTGAGTAGTGATCCAAGAGGCCCTCCAGAGTTGAAAGTTGAGGAGTTGAGGAAGATGAACATAGGAGAGACAGAAATAGTTGTTAGTGAGGTGGGAGTAAATCCAAAATAAATATGATGTTGAAAGATGATAAAATAAAACATTTTGGTAAGTAATGAATGGGTTAATGTTGCTGATAAGTCAATTAAGGGAAGGATGGAGAATTAAACAATGAACTTAAGGTAGAGAACCTTGATGCATCTTTAAGAATAAATAATATGACCATCTAGAAGCAAGAGTTTGACTGGATTGACCTCAAAAAAAAAATGGCAGGGAAATTGGATAGAGTACAGAAAGGTCTTTTGGGTACAGAAAGGTCTTTTGAGAAGTTTACCTGTAAAGGGAGCAGAAAGTTGAAGATGCAGCAAGGGCAGGTGTCCAGAGAGATTTTGTCGTTGTTGTTGTTGTTTTAAGAAACTCAAACATACTGGAAATGGTTGGACATGAACTAATCAAAGGGCAGTACTGATGATGCAGGAGACTGAGAGGAATTGTCAGAGATATGTCCTAAAGTAGGCAAGAGTTTTTTAGTTCTATTCACAAGTTAAAATGTTGGTCTTGACTAGGTAAAGAGAAGTTAAACTTTAACCAATTAGACCTAACTCACATATACAGAATGCTCCAACTATCAACAACAGAAAATACATTCTTCCCATGTGAACAGACCACACGTTAAGTAACAAAACAAGCCTTAACAAATTCAAGAATATTGAAATCATATGAGGTATCTTTTCCAGTCACACTGGAATGAAACTAAAACTCAATAGCAGAAGGAAAACTGGAAAATTCTCAAATAGGTGGACATTAAAAACTCACTGTAAACAACAAATGAGTTGAAGAAAAAACTCACAAGGGATATTAGAAAGTACCTGAGACAAACAAAAACAAAAGCACAACATACCAAAACTCATGGGATGCAGTGAAAGCAGTGCTAAGAGAGAAGTTTATAGCACTCATTGAGTACATTAGAAAAGAAGAAAAATCTCAAAACAAGAATCCAACTTTATTCCTTAAGTAACTCTAAAACAGAAGAACAAACTAAATCCAACATTATCAGAAAGAAGGAAATAACAAAGATAGATTAAAAGCGAGATAAACAAAATAGAGAATAGGAAAAGACTGATTAAATCAAGGAAACCAAAAGTTGGTTTACTGAAAAGATTAACGAAATGTTTTCGTGGTTGTGGAGTTTTTAAAAATTTAACCTATACTCATTGTTTAGCAGGGACCCTGGCGCCTAGTGAGTGTGAAGTATTTGTTATTTCAGATGGTTCTGACAACAGAGGAGAAAGTGAGACCTAAAGAATTTCCTCACCTCCTCTACAACACACACAACAGTGTGTGAAATAAACACATGCACGATCACTTTTGTTGAGCTGTCAGGCAAATTTTCACATGAAAGCTAATAGGAAAAGACGTCATACTATCTTAAATTTTAAACTAACTGGAGTCATAATTAATCTCCAATAATAGATTTTACTTCTAGATCTACTTTTCCTTTTCTTTATTTCCTTCGTAAGCAGCCCGCTGGGACCAATGCCCTCCTTTCTTTCTAAATTTGTATGGCATATTATACAAATAATTAATGCCCTGATACACTAGTTCTCTGTGCAAAAGTAATTCTTTCTGAGAAGTGGCTCAGTTGTGCTGCTTACTCACCACATAAATTAACAGTTTGTTTATTGTAGAAGCAGGGTTGCAGTGAATGAATGGACTATTTATTAAAAGATGCAGGATCATTAAAACAAATTTGATTCCTGCCTTTCATCAAAGGCAAAGCTAAATTCCAGGTGGGTACATACTTCGAATATAAAAACCAGAACTACAAATTCTGCACATCCAAGGAAGTGAGGGTTTCATAAACAGGACCTATTGGACACAAGGCATTATGGAAAATATTCAGAAATTCAACTATATTTTATCTAAGCACTCGTGTTCATTCATGAAACACTATAAAAGATATGCAAAAGCCAGCCACACACATAAAGAATAAATTAACATTGACTGTCACTGAAGAGGGTTAATATCCTGGTTATATAAAGGACACAGAAATTAACAAGAAAAATTAAAGAGCTCAATGGAAAAACCACACACGGTAGTTTAACAGAGTGTAAAATTAAACGGCCCATAGAAATGTGAAAAGACACTCAATTTCATTTATCGTAAGGGAAATGCCAAATAATAAAATAAGTTTCATGCTCACTAGATTGGTAAAATAAATGAAAATGTAATGATATGGATCATCGGAAAATTCTAGTGGGTGTGTAAAGTGATTCAATGACTTAGAAAAAGTCTGGAAAAATACAAGGAATAAGTACTCCTTTATACCCAATAATTTTATCCCAACAATAAAACATTCTTCTTTCCACCGGGAAACGTGTTTGACAGTGTTTAAACAGATTTATTTGTTAATAAATGCAGAAAATTATGAGCTAGAATATCTTTCAACCTTACAGAGACGTACATCTTGTAATATCACCACATATAAGAATAGAGAACATTAAAAATTAATAAATTACTACTAAAATCAACAACACTTTTGAACCTCAAAATCACAAAGATGGAAAAACAATCAAGACACAAAATGTATATATTAAAATTTAACTTGTTCAAAAAAGACAATTTACACATTGGAGAGAGATACATATGGGGTGATACACCAATAACATTGAATCCTATTGCCCATTTTGGAGGGACAATAGGATCAAATACTGGAAATTTAGTAAGATTCGACCTCATAGAAGAACATCAAACAAATTTATAAATTCAGAATTCAGTATAGCATTTGTCATTGGGGACAGAGTGGGTGATATGACTGGAATACACTTTGAGTGCATTTTCTGGTAATGATATTGCTTTATTTCTTCCTACAGGTGATAGGTATCTGTGTTTCATTATGTTATTGTTCTTTAAGAACTATAGAGGCATTCTCTACACTATTTTGTCTATAACAAGAAAATTTAGGACAAGATTTCATGTTCTAAACGTATTCTCCCTTATACTTCTATCATTAAAGATATGCCTTTCAAACTTCAAGGTACAGCAGAATCTCATACAGTGTTTATTGAAAGTGTGAATCATTTGATGTCTCTGGAGAGATTCAAAGTCTGTAGTTCTTCTGTGAGGTCCAGGAATCTCCCTGATGTAGAAAAGCCTCATGATACTCAGTTTGCAAGTGTCCTGAGGAAATCAATGCAGCAATCTCTGCACTACAAGACATCGTGACACCATCAGGGAGCTGTCCTCAAAATTGTGAAGCTGAACATAATGCCTAACACTTCCTTCCATGATGACCATAACAGAAAGCTCTCTGGGCAATTGCTTGATTCTCCTGGAGACTTTCACTGTTTTCATCCCCCAACCCACAGAAATAATCTCAACTAATGACTCTGCACTTTCTGCTTTTTGGAAAAGTGATGCCCCTAATTCTGCCAACTTTCATCTTTTCCCATGCTTTTTCACATTCAAAATTTCCTTCTAGAAGTAAAGCCCATCTCCATAGAAAAACTGATTTCTTCAAAGACACCTTAAAATTTTTTTCAAGAGAACCCAAAGACTGCAGCCAATCTTCTAAGAATTCAATGATTCAATTATTTTTACCCATCCAAGCTTGTTTGGATACCAAGGAACAGGAAAACATGTGACAACATAGAGAGTGAAGTCAGCATCATGGTGGAGTGAGTTGTTCCCTTTGTCTGTCCCCTCTAAGTTACCACTAAATTGTCATTCATTAACCAACAGAAGATCCACACACGACACAACAGGATGCTTGATAGTTCCATGCAACTATACATCTGAAGGTGGGTGGACTGGATCCCTAGCAAACAGTGGAACTAGGTGAATGCAACCCTACCTCTCCCTGGAGGAAGCCATCCAGGTCATGGATCCTCACACAGCAGCCCGCATGACTGTTAGTGGAGGTGGGGGCAGCCTGGCACACATTGGAATGTTTTTGGAGTGGTAGCCCTGCCCATGGGAGCACCCATCTACCAATGAGGCCCTGCCAGTGGCAACACTCCCCCACTAAGTGGCAGTTGTTAAACCTGCACGAAGTCGCCTCACTTAACAATTAAGCTCAACAATGTGGCCAACCAACCCACAAGTGCAGGGCTAGCCCCTGTGAAATGGCCCTCTCGCCTAGGGCAGAAACTCAGCTGGACTCACCTGTCCAGAGCAGTGGCCCCAGCCACCATGCACAGAGGTCCCTCCCATGTGAGTGCAATTTCCAAGCTTTGGTGAGCCCACATGAATACAGAGCTGCCTGACTGGAACAATTACAAGCAGAAAGAGTGGGAACAGAAAACAAAATGCCTTCTCCCCACAGCAGTGGTGATTGGAATCTGCAGCCTGATACTACCACAAATGTGCCAACAGAGGATCAATTTCTCAAACAACATGAAGAACTTCAGTAACACTGCAGAGCAGGAGGAAAATGACAAGTCTCCAAAAACCAATCCTGAAGTCACAGAAGATTACAATCTAAATGACAGAGAATCAAAATAGTTGTGATAAAGAAACTCAACAAGTTACAAGAAAACACAGAAAGAGGTCAGTGAGCTCAGGAAAAAAATTAATGACCAGAAAGAATACTTCACCAAAGAGGTAGAAGCCCTTAAATACAACTAAACAGAAATTCTGGACACGAAGAAATTAATGAGATAAAAAGCAGTGTAGAAACCACAAAAAATAGAGCAGACAATGTGCAGGATGGAATTAGTGAATTAAAAGATAGAAATATAGAAATGCTTCAGGTGAAGGAGGAGAGAGAACTAAGATTTTAAAAAAATGAAGAAATTCTTTGAGAAATATCTGACTCGACTAGGAAAAGAGACATGAGGATTAAAGGTGTCCCAGAGGAAGAAGGGAAGGAGAAAGGAGCAGAGAGCTTGTTCAAAGAAATAATAGGTGAGAACTTCCACAAACAGAGGAAGTAACTGGAGTTAGAAATACATGAAGCCAAGAGAACTCCTAATTACATCATTGCAAAAAGACCTTCTCCAAGGCATATAATATTAAAACTGTCAAAAATCAATGACAAAGAAAAAATATTAAGGGCAGAAAGCCAGAAGAAAAGATCCTACAAAGGAATCCCATGAGACTTTCTCCAGATTTCTCCACAGAATCCTTATAGGCTAGGAGAGAATGGAATGATGATACGTTCAAAATACTGAAAGACAAAAACTTTCAGTCAAGAATACTCTATCCAGCAAAATTATCCTTCAGATAGGATGGAGAAATAAAAGTTTTCCCAGATAAACAAGGCTGAGAGGGGCCATCGACAGTAGACACGCCTTACAAGAAATGATGGAGGAAGCCCTCCTACCTGATGCAAAAAGGCAAAGGTTCACAAAGCTTTGAGGAAGGAGATAAATAGACAGACAAAAACAGAAACTTGCAGGTCTCTATCAGAACAGGTTAGCAAACACTTAATTATAACATTCAAGGTAAAGGGAAGGAAAGCATCAAAAATAACTATAAACACTTCAAGTTAGTCATAAACTCACAACACAAAAAAGACTAGCTTGTGACAACAATAAATCAGAGGGGGAAGGGAAAAATGACGGAATCTGCTTAGGCTAATGGAGATAAGAAGCTATCAGAAAATGGACTATCTCATCTATGAGATCTTCTATACAAATATCAAAGTAACCAGTAAACAAAAATTCACAGCAGAATCATAAGTCATAAATAAAGAGAAAATTGAGAAAACCTTCACAAAAACCACCAAACTGAAATGTCAGTCAGAAAGACAAAAGAAAATACAAGATGAAAATATTGAATAACTGGATAGCAAGAGATGGAATGGCAGTATTAAGCACTCATATGTAAATAATCACTCTAAATGTAAATGGATTGAATTCTCCAATCGAAAGACACAGAGTGGTTGGATGCGTTAAAAAGCAAGACGCAGTAATATGCTGCCTCCAGGAAACACATCTCTCCTCTAAAGACAAACATAGGCTCAGAGTGAAGGGGTGGAAGGTGATAGTCCAAATACATGGCAAGTAAAAAGAAGCAGGTGTTGCCATACTTATGTCAGACAAGGAAGACTTCAAGATAAAAAAGTCTATGAGGGACAAAGAAGTGCAATAAGTAATGAGGAAAGGGACATTCCACCAAGAGGACATATGCTTATATATATATATGCAGTTAACACAGGAGCACCAAAGTATATAAAGCAACTATTAACAGACCTGAAGCAAGAAATTGACAGCAACACAATAACAGTAGGCTACCTCAAAATTCGGCTTACATCTATGGATAGATCCTCCAGAGAGAATGTCAACAGCAAAACAATGGCCTTAAATGAAACACTAGATCAGTTGGACTTAATAAATATATATAGAACAATCCATCACAAAACAGCAGAATAAACATTCTTCTCAAATACACATGGAATATTCTCAAATTTAGATCATATGTTGGGAAATGAGGCAAGCCTCAATAAATTTAGTATTGAAAAGATATCAAGAATTTTTCTGACTACAAGGGTAGGAATCTGGAAATAAACTACAACAAAAAAGCTGGGAAAGTCACAGATATGTGGATACTCTACACCATGCTATTGAACAACCATTGGATCAATGAGGATCTCAAAGGAGAAATCTAAAAATGCCTGGAAACACATGAAAATGAAAACACAACACACCAACACTTATGGGATGAAGTAAAGCGATACTAAGAAGGAAGCTTATAGCAACACAGATCTACCTCAAGAAACAAGAAAAATCTCAAATACATAATATTAAACTACACAGAAGAAAATTACAAAATTAAGAACAAACAAAGCCCAAAGTGAGCACAAGGAGAGAAATAAAAATAATTACATCAAAAATAAATTAATTAGAGACTAAAAAAAATAGAAAGGATTAATAAAACTAAGAGCTGTTGCTTTGAGAAGGTAAACAAAATTGACAAACCCTTACCAAGACTCACTAAGGAAAAAAATGAAGGAGTAGAAATTACAATAGATACCACAGAATTGCAAAGGATTATGACAATACTATGAAAAATTATATGCCAACAAATTGAACAACCTAGAAGTAATGGATAAATTTTTAGAATCATCCAACCTCACAAAACAGAATAGAGAAGAAATAGAAAATTGAATAGAGCAATCACAAGTAAAGAGATTGAAACAGTAATAAAAAAACTCCCAAAAAACAAAACTCCAGGACCACATGGCTTATCTAGAGAATTCTACCAAACATTCAAAGAAGATTTAACACTCATCCTTCTCAAACTATTGCAAAAATTTGAAGAAGACAGCATGCTTCCTAACTCATTCTATGAGGCCAGCATTACTCTCATACCAAAACCAGACAAGGACAACACAAAAATGAAAAATTACAGACCAATATTACTGAAGAATATACAGGCCAAAATCCTCAACAAAACATTGACAAACCAAATGCAGCAATACAGTAAAAGGATCATACACCATGATCCAGGGGGTTTATAGCAAGGATTTAGGGATGGTT
>CM053548.1:1365869-1411920 GCA_028646465.1 Rhinoceros unicornis | reverse complement strand
TTTAGTCTTAGTTCTCTCTCCTCTTCCATCTGGAGTATATCTGTATTCCTATCCTCTAAAGTGCTAATTCTTTCCTCCATATTGTCAGCTCTGTTCTTTAAAGATTCCAGATTCTCCTTTATCTCCTCCATTGTGTTCTTCATCTCCATCAGCACTGATTGGTTTTTCTTTATGATTTCAATCTCTTTTGTGAAGAAACGCCTAATCTCATTGAATTGTTTGTCTGTGTTGTCTCGTATTTCGTTGAGCGTTTTTATGAGAGCTATTTTGAAATCTCTGTCATTTAGATTATGGATTTCTGTGTCTTTGGGGTTGATTTCTGGGTGCTTGTCATTTTGTTTCTGGTCTGGTGATTTCATATATTTTTGCATTGTGGTTCCTGTGTTGGCTTTGTTTTTCCTCATCCTGGAAATCTCTGGTTGCAATTTCCACCTACTGCCACTGTCTGGTGGTAAAGGGCTGTGTAATCTAAGCCCCCTGTGCTCTGCCCCGGTTTTTCTGCTGCGATCTGCAGTTTTGTTTTTTGTTTCTTGTTTTTTCCGGCCTCAATCCGCGGGTCAGGTCATTTGACCAGGCCTGCCCCGGATCCCTGGGTCTGGTCTGGTCGGTTGAGCTGCGAGGTCTGGTTTGTGGGGAGAGGGGAGCACTCTCTTTTGCTCTCTGGGTCCCTGACATGGGAGGCTTCTCGTTTGCCCCTCTTTTTCCACTCTCTGTGGGGCTCAGATGTTGATGGTAACCAGTAGCAGTTCTGAGTCCTCTGTGCGGGAGTTTCCCACTGGCTGAGAGATCCCGAAGAGCTAAGGTTTCCCCGCAGAGGGCCGCCCCTCCCCCCTCTCTGGGAGCCGCGCGGACTGGGATCGCTGATATGATGGGGAGGGAGAGGAGTTCTCCTTACCTCTCCCCACTTCCTCTGGGGGCCCAGCACGCTCTGCTCTCACATGTGCGGCAGTGTGGCTCTTTCCGCTCTAGCTTTTCACTGTCTGGGATTCCGTTGTTGGTCTGTGACTGTTCCTTTTGTTGTATCTTGTCTGGGGAAGAGTTCACGGGAAAGCTCACTCCGCCATGATGCTGACATCACTGAAATTTTGTGTTTTTGTAACCAGTTTTCTGGTGTTATGAATAAACCAGTTTGAATAATCTCTTATATATCCCTTGGTGGAAATGCGAGAGCGTTTTATAATTGGGATGGAAACATTGGGTATAAGAGATTACCTTTTCTCTTTGAGTAGTTCCAAAGAGTTTTCCTAAATCATTGAACACATCTAGACATACATTCGAATGTCCTGATGATCCATATCATCACCAACACGTTTTCAAGTATACCGATAATCTAATGGGTGTAAAAAATATTTCATTAATTGCTATGCCTCTTATTATTATATGGTTGATAGTCTTTTCATATGTTTATCTTATACTCTGTTAAATATCTGATTCTGGTACTTCTATTGAGCTGTTCACTTTTTTCTTATTGTTTCATTTCTTTTTCTTTTTTAATTTTTTGTTTATTGCAGTAACATTGGTTTATAACATTGTAAAAGTTTCAAGTGTACATCATTATACTTCTATTTCTGCATAGATTACGTCATGTTCACCACCAAAATACTAATTATAACCCATCACCACACACAAGTACCAAATTATCCCTTTCACCCTCCTCCCTCCCCCTTTCCCCTCTGGTAACCACCAATCCAATCTCTGTCCCTATGTGTTTGTTTATTGTTGTTATTATCTACTACTTAATGAAGGAAATGATTCATTTCTTAATATGACTTCTTTATATTATCAGAATATTATTCTTAGTGATAAGCACAGAAATTTTCTTTTTGAGTGTGTGTCTTGTTTTTGGATATCTTTTATTTTATTTTTTTATTTTTTGGATGAACACAAGTGTTTAATTTTAATGTAGTTGAATTTAACCTTGCTTTCCATAATGGCTTGTACTCAATAGATCTTGTTTATGAAACTACCAGTTAGTTCAATCTGAAGGATTTACTGTTTTGGCTTTTACATATGAAACAATACCCTTCCCGGGATTTAGTTTTGCCTTTTATGTGAGGCAGGAATCCAGATTCATTTTTATGTCTGTGCACAAACTATCCATTTATGTGTTGGTCTCTTTCTGGGCTCTATTTTCTGCTCAATAGGTCTTGTATTTATCTCTGTACCAATATAAGAGGTCTTATTTATATTGTGAATGTCATTTTGCCCCAAAGTTTCACACTTAAAGTCATAAAATTTGGAAATTTTATGTTATATATATTTTACCACAATAAAAAAGTTAGACTAAACATATAATAAGCATTTTAGTCCCTTCATAGAATGTCACTATCAACTTTTCCCAATCTCAAAGTACTGGTTTTGATATATTTTTCCCACATTATGGACAATTTGTTAAAATTATGTTCAATGGTGATCCATATTGTTACAGTAAACTGTGAGTTATCAGAGAAGCCGTTAAATTGTATTACAATGTATCCTGTGATTGTACTTGACAGACACTGGGACTTCTTTGTTACCACAATTAACTAATTTCTGCCTGAGTGGTGTCAGCTAACCTTTAGCTATACTAAGAAATTACGACCTTCTGTGGGTACTGGCTGCAGTCTGCTGCATGGTGGTACACACTAGCTGTGGACACTTGCATGGTGGTGGGGATCAGGGCCATTGGCAGGGGTCAGTTGTGGGCACACTCATGCAGCTAGGGTCCAGTGACAGGCATTGAGTCATCTGTCTGCTTATGCAACAGTTGTGGTGTCTGGGGCTGGTGGTATGCATTTGTGCCACTACAGGGATAGTCATGGGTATACATGGGGGTGGGAGCCAGTGACATGAAAAAGGTTAGCTGCACGCAAATGTGCAGCTGTGGGAGCTGGGGCCAGCTGCAAGTGCGTGCTCAGTGGTATACTGGGTTCCAGGATCAAGTCACCATGGTGATAGGGATGGGGTGGGACTCAAGCTGTTGGAGTCTTTGAAAACAAAGACCTACACTTAATGATGAATGCTGTGGGGAATCTGTAGTAGCTGAGCCGGCTGTTGATTTCCTCTGTGGTGAAAGCTTCCAGCATCCTCTGTGGAGCAGGCCACTAGGGTCTGCAGTAGTGAACACTGCATAAGAAAAATATGGTATATACAGACAATGGAGTATTATTTAGCCTTAAAAAGGAAGGACATTCTCAGACATTCTACAACATGGATCAACCTCGAGGACATAATGCTAAGTGAAAAAGCCAGTTATAAAAAAACAAATACTGAATGATTTCGTTTATATGAGGTACTTAGAGTAGTCAAATTTAGAAAGCAAACATTGAATGGTGGTCACCATGGGAAGGGTAGGCAGGGGATTTGGGCCTTCTTTAAATGACATAGAGTTTTATTTTTGCCAGTGAAGAGATTTCTGGAGATTGGTTGCACAACAATGAGAAGTATTAACATTAATGAACTATATACTTAAAAATGGTTAAGATAGGGGCTGGCCCAGCGGTGCAAGCAGTTAAGTGCGCACGCTCCACTGCAGCAGCCCAGGGTTAGCCGGTTTGGATCCTGGTCGCACACTGACGCACTGCTTGTCGAGCCATGCTGTGATGGCGTCCCATATAAAGTAGAGGAAGTTGGGCACGATGTTAGCTCAGGTCCAGTCTTCCTCAAAAAAAAGAGGAGGATTGGCATCAGATGTTAGCTCTGGGCTGATCTTCCTCACACACACAAAAGAATGATTAAGATGGTGAATTTTGTATTTATGTTACTGTTCAATCCATAGTCCCCTAAAGTGAAGAAAACTGTGTATTGAAACTATTGTGATGAAATTAGAGATGACTGTGAAAAGCTAAAAAGGGAGTAACAGATCTGTCTGTATTGATCAGAGACAGAGTTGCCACAGAGAACAGATAGTAATGTATTGTATCAAATGTACACAGTGATGATACACAGTGACTCCAGAGTGTTTGCATTTTTTTATTGAGATCGTAATGGTTTCTAAGATTGTGTAATTTCAGATATATGTTATTCTTTATCAGTTTCTGTATAGACTGCATCGTGCTCACCACCGATAGTCTAATTCTTATCCGTCACCAAACATACTTTCACCTTTACCCATTTCACCCACCCCCAACGCCTTCTCCTCTGGTAACTACTAAGCTGTTCTCTTTATCCATGTGTTTGTTTATCTTCCACATATGAATGAGAGAATGCAGTGTTTGTCATTCTCTGTCGGGCTTATTTCGCTTAACATCATACTCAATGTCCATCTGTGTTGTTGCAAATGGGATGATTTTGTCTTCTTTTCTAGCTGAGTAGTATTTCATTTTATATATAGTCCACATCTTTTTTATCTATTCGTCAGTTGATGGGCACTTGGGTTGCTTCCACGACTTGGCTACTGTGAATAATGCTACAAACAACATATGGGGGTAGTTAATTGTCTTTGAATTGTTGATCTCATGTTCTTTGGATAAGTACCCAGTAGTGGGATAGCTGGATAGTATGGTATTTCTATTTTGATTTTTTGAGAAATCTCCATACTGTTTTCCATGGTGGCTGCACCAGTTTGCATTCCCACCTGCACTGTGTGAGGGTTCCTTTTTCTCCATATCCTCTCCAACATTATTATTTCCTGTCTTGTTAATTATAGCCAGTCTGACAGGTAGCTCACTCCGTCAGGATGCTCTGCATCTCACCCTGTTATATCATCTTGACATTTGACCCTTTTATCCCTATCTCTCTCAGTTTGTCTATCTATCTATCTATCTATCTATCTATCTCTATCATCTATCATCAGTCTATCTATCTATTCATATTCTATCTATCCTTTTTCTCTATTTTAACAGTTTTGATATAAAATCTACTTATTTATGATATTAGCTCTGTAACTATTTGCGTGGAGTATATTTTCTGTCTTATTTATAATTTATTTCTGTTTATGGATCTATAATGAGTCTCTTGTAACTATCAAATATTGATGTGTTTCTTTTCTCTCTCTTCCAAGCTCTGCCTTTTGATTAGAGAGTTTAATTCATTTACCTTTACTTATTGATAAGGAGATACTAATTCTTTCATTTAAATATTTATTTTCTGTATGTCTAACACTTGCTTTTCATTCTTCATTTCCTCCATTACTGCCTTATATTCTGTCTACTTGATTTTTTTTTGGTGAACATTTTGGATTTCATTTTCACGGCCTTTTTAAAATATATCCAGATAATTGTCTTTGTGGTTACCATGGAAATTAAGTTTAAAATGCCAAATTTATAACATTCTAGTTTGAATTCATACTACTTTTACTTTACCAGCACGCACATCCCCTGATCTTATATGACTCTGTCCTGTCTCCTTTATGTTGATACTGTCACAAATTGTATCTTTATACATTGTTGTCAATTGTGTAGATTTAAAATTTTTCTATTTGTTTTTTAACTCCAGTAGGAAATAAAAAGTGGAGTTGTAAATCAAAAATAAAATATCAGCTCTATTATCTTCCTACGCAATTATCTTTACCAGAAAACTTATTTTTTCATACAGCATTGAACTACTGTCTAGCGTCTTTTCATTTCAACCTGAAGGAATCCCTTAGTTATTTCAGTAGAGCAGGTTGGTGTTAATGAACTCCTTCAGGTCTGTTTATCTGAGGATGTTTTATTTCTCCACCATTTTTGGAAGGAAAATTTTGGAAGATATAATAATCTTGGTTGACATTTTCTTTTCAGCACTTTATGTCATCTCATTATCCTCTGGCCTTTGTGATTCTGATGAGAAATTGGTTGTTAATCTTATAGAGCATCTCTTGTATATGGAGAGATGATTTTATCTTAAGTTCTTGAATGTTATGAACTCCTTTCAGGATTCTCTCTTTCCATTTGGTTTTGTGTGTTTAATGATAATGTGTCTTAGTTTTAGTATCTTTGAGTTATCCTCTCTGGAGTTCATTGAGTTTCTTAGTTTTGTAGGTTCATGTCTTTCACCATACTTGGGAAGTTTTAACCATTATGCCTTCATATATTCTTTCCATCTCTTTCTCTTTCTCTTTCTCTCCTCCTTCTGGGACTCCCATAATATGTATTTTTTTCAGTTGACAGTGTCCTATAGGTCCCTTAGGATCTACTCACTTTCCATCATTCTTTTTTTCTGCTCCTTTGACTCAATATTGTAAGCTGAGAGCTCTGCATATCAGAATCTCCTCCAGAGTTTTGCTTTTAAAAAAAATTGTTGAAGGTAGAAGTAGTCTATTCATTTAGTGACTTTCCCAAAGTATACTTACAAAGACAGTAACTATTTTTGTATGTGGTCATTGAAAACAAAGTTCTTTAACTTTGTTCACCTAGTGCTTGAATAGATTTCCTTGAATTGCAGGAGCGATACAAACAAAGAACCAAAGAAATACCACTCCTCTCTCAGTCTTTACAGATTGGATCTGTGCTGCATTACTCTTTCAACATTTACCCAGGTTTGCACTGAGCATAGAGATCAACATGAAAGTTTAGGATATTCTCTGGTCTTTTCTGAGTATATGTCTTGCCATGGGCATGCATGTAGCTTTCTAAATTCTCCCATATACTTGGCTATTTTCAAATGTCCTGATTTCCTAAAGTAAATTTCCCCTGTTTTGCACTGGGTCTTAGCTGGTCTATTTTAAGCTTTGACTTTAATCTTTTAATCTAATCATATGTGGGCCGTTAGTTTGGTTTGTGAAGTTTTTTGAACAATATCCTTCCTTTTGCAGTCTGAGTTCTGAGTTAGGCAAAGCAAAGCTGAGTGCCTTTTGTCAGTCCTTCAGTTAGCTCCCAGACAGGTAAGAACAGACATACAGAATGGTTTGAGAAAAGGCGTACTCTCTTTCTCTGAATCCATGGACCAGGGTCTCATGCTGAGACCACAGGTGGTGACCATTTTAAGACTAATACTACTGCCATGTCAGGGAGGGAGTGGGGCAAGGACAAGTAAAAATGCCACAAACCTTTTCTACCAGTTTGAATTTGCTTTTTTCTTGATTCAGCACTCCCTTTGTTACTGTAAATTTTTACTGTTTTCCACAGTTCGGACAAAGTTAGTTCTGACAGTTTCTGCTTGTTTTACAATGTTTATTTGAGAGAATAAGACTAAGCTGCCTAATCTGATTTTTTCCCATTTTGCTGGCAAAATGCCATGGATTCTTCCATGCACAGTCCATTTTGATTATAGGGAATATATAAGACACTGCTGAATCTAATACATAGTAACAGAATGCAATGAGCCTTACATAGATTTTGTCCTTAGAATATGCTTTATAGGGTATATTTTCTATATTATCGCTTGCATTTTATAAGTAAGATGTATATATCCATATAATAAACTATATTTTTCAGCCTAAATATCATTTCAGTCTTTCTTGGATTGTTGTTATACAGGGTGCCTTTGAATGTACCTTACAAAAGAAGACTAGAATACAATTACTGAAGGAAATTTTGTCCATATGTGAAAGGCACTTGAAATGGATGTGAATAGAAATATGTGGATGGAAGATAATTGCACACCTTTGGCCTCCCAGGATGCGGGAATTTAAGTTCTTCCTTCTCTGAATTAAAAATATATGATTTAAAGGGTGAATGTTACTTAGTTGGAATTAGTGTCTTTGTAGAAGATGAGTTTATCTCATATTATCTGAGTAGGCCCTAAATATAATCATGTGTATCCTTATAAGATAGACAAAAGTGGAAATGACACAGAGAAAAGGAGGAGGCAATGTAACCATGGCAACAGTAATTGGATGAATGCAGCCAGTATTTGATTTCCAGTATTTGATCATTTTTCCCAGGTTTATTGGGATATAATTGGCATATAAAATTGTATAAGATTAAGATTTAAAACATGTTGGTGTGATACATTTAAATGTTGCAAAATGATTACCACCACAACATCAGCTAAAACCTCCATCCTATCACGTAATTACTATCTGTTTTTAGTGGAGAGAACATTTAAGACCTACTCTCTAAGCAATATTCAAGTATATAATACAATGTTATTAGCTATAATCATCATGCCATATATTAGATCCAGAGAACTAAATCTTATAACTGGAAGTTTATACCCTTTACTAAACATCTTCCTATATCCCCCACCTCCCACTCCCCTGTAACCACCACTCTATTCTCTGTTTCTATGGGTTTGGCTGTTTTAGATTGCACATATAAATGATTTCATACAGTATTTATCTTTCTCTGATTTATTTCACTCAGCAAAATGCCTTCAAGTTTCATCCAAGCTGCTGCACATGCAGGATGTCCTTCTTTCTCATGGCTGAATAATATTCCATTGTGTATATATACCACATCTTCTTTATTCATTCATGTGTTGATAGACACTTAGATTGTTTCCATAACCTCGTCAGTGTGAATAATGCTGTAAATAACATGGGAATGAAGATATTTCTGCGAGATCCTGATTTCAATTCCTTTGGGTATATGCCCAGAAGTAGGATTTCTGGATCGTATGGCACATGGTCATAAAGAAAGTGTCCAATGCCTCTTCTGTCTTCAATAAAATAAAACAAAATTTTCATATAGGTGAGGTTGTAATTGCTATTATTTTTCTGTCTGTTCTAGAATCATAACATTTTAGTTACTATAGCTCCATAATATCTTGATATTTGATAAGCAAACATTCACTTCGGTCTTATTTGCCCTCAAGTCAAATAATCTTTTTCCATTGCTCTCTCATATGAATTTCAAACTCAGCTTCTCAAATACAATAAAATCCCAGATTTGCCTTAAATCTCTAAAGCTATTTGAAGAAAATTGATTTCTCTATGATATTGTGTATATCTATCCAAAATTAGATATGCTTTCCATTTTTTAGATGTTCTTCAGTGTCCTTCAGTAAAATGTTACAGATTTTTCCACAATGTGCTTTCGTATATTTTCTTAGAACTTTTCCCAGATTCTGATGTTGTAAGTGTTGATGGTGAAACTCTGCACAAACAGAGGGAAATCTCAGTACTCAAAATTACATGGCACAGAAATTGAATTATTAGCGATAGATCCAGCAACAGTTTTAAATCCCAAAAGCAGAATGATGCAAAAAATAACCAAAACACAGAATTCATATATTAAGATTAAACTTTTAACAAGTTCAAAAACAAACAAATTTATAATATATCTATACATTTAATAAATTGCATAGGGACACATACAGGGGTTCAAAAAGAATCCTTATGATTCTTATTAGATTGTCAGTGTATAAAGCAAATAAGATAAAATGCTGGCAATTTCATAGTATTCAACCTAATAGAACATCAAAATGAGTGATTAATATAGAACTGAGCCTAAGGATTATCCCTGGTAGAGAGATGTGATGTGACTGGGACACTCTTTCAGCATGTTCTATGCTTTATTCTTACCTGATAATAGACATATGTGTTTTCACCCTATTAGTACTCTTTAAGAATTACACATTCATTTCATACACCATTTCATCTACAGTATTTTAAAACATAAAATTGGGGTAAGGACTTTCATATTCCAAGACAAAAGTGCATTCTCTCATGTTCTTTTAAGAATCAAATCATGTTTCTCAGATTTCAGAGTGCATCAGGAGCTCATAAAGTGATTATTTATAAAACTCATCCTTCAGATTTCTCCCAAAATTTCGAAGTCAGTAGTTTTCAAGTGAGATTCAGAAATCTGCAGTATGAACAGGGGCCTCATGGGATCCAACTCCACAGGTGTTCTGTGGATGACAATGGAGAAAGATCTGCAGTAGAAGATACCATGGCCAGCAGGCAGGGAGCCATCCCCCACCTGTGAAAACAATACGTTGCCTCCACACCAATAAATGGCACCCCCTTGAACCTCCTATGAGAACTACGTCATTTTCCCTTCACGCACACATAGAGAAAGATGCTTCTGTTGGACGGCCTTCATTTTGTACTTGTGGAAAGAGTGATGGCCCCTAACCCTACAAGCTTCTCTTCTGTGTTCACCTTCCTTCTCCTCATTCCCTTCACAGAGGCAGCAACAGTGTGATGGTATCTCTCAGGCATGGTTTCATATTGTGTTTGTATCCACAAATATCTATCAGCTGGGAAATGGAGAAATGAATTGTGATGTAACAATATAGTGAAACACTCTGTGGTGGTTAAAATGAATTAAGCAAAACTGAATGTATCAACATTAATAAAAATATATTAATTCCAAAATCCATTTGTAAAAGGACTTGCACAGTATGATCGTGCTTATATATACCAATTTTAAAATGTAAAACAATCATGTGCTTATGAAAGAATAATAGCAAATACGAGAAAAATTGCTGGTGAATAATGTATATCAAGTTAGTGAAGTAGTTTTCTCAGGGCAGGAGAAGAATGAAAATTGTACAAGTACCTGGTGTGGGGTCTTCAGTAATACCTATCATATATTGCAATGAAAATACCTAAAGAAAGGATGGCAAAAGGTGTGAATTTGATAATACTGACTGATGGGTACCTAGTCCTTTATTATTATTGTCAGTGTATGTCAGAATCATCTGAAAAGCTTTTAAAACAGATTGCTGGTCATTAATTCTGAAGCTTTTGTCATTGGTAAGTTCGAATCAGAGCCAAAGAATTTGCTATTGTAACAAGTTCCCAGGTACTGCTACTGCTGTTCCAGGGACCATATATTTTGTTTTCTTGTCATCCATGTTTTCCGTCAGATTCATCAACAACAGAAACCAAACAGATGTTTCAGAATTCCTTCTCCTGGGATCGACACATGATCCAGGATTGCAGCTCCTCATCTTCTGCCTATTCCCATCCATGTACCTGGTCACTCTTCTGGGAAAACTGCTCATCACCCTGGCTGTCACCTGTGACTCCTACCTCCACACCCCCATTTACTTTTTTCTCTCAAATTTGTCCTTTACTGACATTTGTTTTGAGCACAACCATGATTCCAAAGATGCTGTTGAACATCCAAGCACAGAATCAGGGCATCAGTTCAAAGGCTGCCTCACTCAGGTCTACTTTGTCATGGTTTTTGCTGGTTTGGAAAATTGTCTGCATGCAACAATAGCCTATGACCACTGTGTGGCCATTTGTCACCTAGTGATGTACATAGTCATCGTGAACCTCCGCCTCTGTGGACTGTTGATTCTACTCTCTTTGCGCATTAGCATTGTGGATGCCCTGCTCCACAGTCTGATGGCTTTGCAGCTGTCCTTCTGCACTGACTTGAAAATCCCCCACTTCTGCTGTGAACTTGCTCAGGTCATCAAGCTTGCCTTTTCTGATTCCTTCATCAATACCTTCCTGGCTAATTTTATGGCTAGTGTACCAAGTGATATTTCTCTCTCTGGGACTGTTTTCTCTCTTATTCAATAGATCTCTACTCTTTTGTGAATGCCAATTGTTCACAGGAAATATAAAGCCTTTTCCACCTGTGACTCTCATCTCTTACTTGTCACCTTATTCTGTGCTAAAGGATTAGGGGTATATATTAATTCTGCAGTTACTGTCCTTTCCAAGTAGACCGCAGTAGCTTCAATGACGTACACTATGGTTCCTAAAATGGTAAAACTCCTCCTCAACAGCCTGAGGGGCAGGGATATGAATGGAGCCTTGGGTAAAATAGTCAGTAGGAAAACTTTTCTTTAAGGATTTTGTCATCATTTTGGGTCAGTTTTCCAGAATGAGTCACAGTGAAACGTGTTCTGTGTTTCAGAATACCTAACTCTTCTACCATCAAAGTTTCTAAAATGACTAGATAAGATGATGGCTAATTTCATTTCAACTTGGACTTGAAATCTTATTTTTCTCTTTGTCTAACTTTCTTTGACAAATTATTTCAATTGTCTAGACTCAGTTTTCTGGGTCATGTCCGTAGAAGAAGAACTTGAGCCCTGAGGTCTTGTTACAGTGATTTTGAGGGTTGGTGCTCTCAGAATGAAGTGGGAGAAGGTGGATAGGGCAGAGAAAGGATTCAGACAAGCCATGGTTATAGGTAGAGACTAGTTTCCACCTTATCCAACGGTTAGGACCGTGAATTTTACCCCAGCCTTAGACTTCCTGTGAGGCAAGGGAGCTGACCTTTCTCACCCCAACATGGTAATTACTGATAGCTGTCTTTATTAAAGTATCTCTCTCTGGAGCAATATCAGAATCCACCATACTCAGTTTCATCATCAGTAACAGTAGGATAATGTTATTATCTCAGTGTTTGAAATGATTTTGAAATCTGTAAACTTCCAGCTGAAGAAGTCTTTGTTTCTAATAAGAAAAAGAAAGCCTTGGAGCCGGCCCAGTAGCTTAGTGGTTAAGTGCATGTGCTCTGCTTCTGGCGGCCTGGGTTTGAACCCCAGGGGCACACCGACGCACCACTTGTGCAGTCATGCTTAGGTGGCATCCCACATACAACAACTAGAAGGATGTACAACTATGACATACAACTATCTACTGGGGCTTTGGGGAGAAAAATGGGAAAAAATGGGAGGATTGGCAATAGATGTTAGTTTATGGCCGGTCTTCCTTAGCAAAAAGAGGAGGATTGGCATGAATGTTAGCTCAGGGCTGATCTTCCTCAGCAAAAAAAAAAATGACACCCTCACTCTAATATCTTCAAACAAGAAAGATAATTATCTCTCATTCCAGGGACTGTAGAGTTAGGGAATGTAAGAGGATAAGAGATCATGGATGCATTCAGTCCCTCCTGCTGTGGCTTCTCCCTAAACTGGTGGTGGCAGCAGATGCAAGTGTCATACACAGTCATGATGCTCAGAGACTGAAAACTGATTGTCCTTCCCTGGGTCATTTGATATTTGACCTTTCCATGGCATAATCCAGAATATATCTCTTTAGTCTCATAATTGAGAATAGGATCATATGTCACTGACTAATCTAATTACTACTGTGGGGAAAAATGATTAATATGAAAGACTCAGACTGACCATCTATGGTTAATTGCTGTCATGCAGTCATCTCTCATCAGCACTACAAACAGTTAATATAATGCCTGACACACAGTGGTACTCAGTAACATTTAACTAGTATTGTAGTTTTCCACATGTTGCATATGCTGATAAGTCTTATAATCTTTTTGTGCTCACGTATTGTTATCACCTTATTCAGAATCTATATTTGTTTACCTTTATTGTAATATCTATGAGTGGCTTTTTTTGATCAGAGTAATAAAATTGAATCACCAACTATTGGGCACGCAGGGTAATGAATGTTAATTTTTTCCAGTTATTTATTTAGATAATTTATTTGCTTCAATTCCTTCTGATTGATTTATTAGGAAGAATGTATCTGAGTTTTTACTTACATCTTTAGTTTCCTCATTTTGCTGTTATTTCTTACTTATCTCAGTTGGATCCACACAAAGAAACTTGGTAGAGTAAAATTAATGGAATGACTGAAGTCTTAAAGAGTTGACTGTATAATTAGGACGCTTATGCAACAATTTATAATGTGTCTTTATGAAGAAAACAGTGTTTCTGTGGAGGAAATGTTGAGCGTAACAGACAGTAGGAAAGAGAAGCTGGTAGGGTTAGAACCCATGCCTTTTCCCACAAGTACAAAACTGTTGGATGTCGGACAAAAGCATCTTTCTGGACATGTGTGTCTGAGGGGAGAACAATGGAGATGTCACAGGAGGTTCAAGGGGGTGTCCTTCATCAGTGTGTAGGGGAGGTATTGTGTCAGCACCACAACTGGAGGACAGCTCCCTGCCTGCTGCCCATGGTGTCTTCTAGGCAGAGATTCCTTCACTGACATCCACAGAACACCTGCATAGATGGATCACCTGAGGCTCTTGTTCATACTGCAGATTTCCAAATCTCACTCGAAAACTTCCGAATTTGAATCTTGGGGGAGACATCCAAAGGAAGAGTTTTATAAATAAGAACTTTTTTGAGTTTCTGATGAACTCTGATAAAGATGATTTAACTACTATAAGAACCTGAGAGAATGTACTTGTATTTTGAAATATGAAAGTCTTCACCTCTATTTTACTTGTTAAAATATCATAGAGGAAGTGATGTATAAAATGTATCTACAGGTTTTAAAGAGTAGTAATACGATGAAAACACATACAACTATTACCAGGTAAGAATAAAACATAGAATATGTTGGAACAGTGTCTCAGTCACATCACACCTCCCAGGGATAGTCATTATCCTGAATTCCATATTTATCATTAATTTTGATGTTCTATTGGGTTGAGTGCTATGAAATTGGCAGTATTTGATCATGTTTGCTGTATGCACTGCCATTTTAATAAGATTTTTCAGGATCCTTTTTTCACCCCATGTGTCCCTATACAATTACATATATACATATATATTAATTTGCTTGTATTTGAACTCATTAAAAGTTTAATCTTGATATCTGAAATCTGCACCTTGGTTACATTTTGCATCATTGTGCTTTTGGGATTTAAATCTGTTGTTGGATGTATCATTAATTCACTCATTTTCTATGCCATGTAATTTTATATTGTGTATGGTGACATGACAAAATACTTATTCTTTCTGATGTGGATGGAAATTTTTGTAGCTAGTTTTCTGCTATTATGAATACAGCTGTTTGAATAATCTCATACATGTCTCCTGGTAGAAATGAAGGACAATTTTTATATTAGGAGTCAAATTTTTTGGCATAAGGGAGTGTCAAATCTCCTTTGAGTAGTTCCAAAGAGTTTTCCTAAGTGGCTGTACCAGTTTTCATCCTCTAAGAAGTTTCTTTAGATCCATATCACCTTCAGCACTTTTTCATTTACTCTGACGACCTAGTGGGCGTAAAATATCATTACAAAAATTAAATTTCTCTAAGTCAGACAGAGAAAAGCAAATACGATATGATTTCACTTAAATGTGGAATCTAAAAAACAAAATAAATGAACATAACAGAAGCAGACTCATAAACATTGAGAACAAACTGGTGGTTGCCAGAGGGAGGGATGTGAGGGTTTGGGTGAATAGGCGAAGGGGATTAAGAGTTACAAAATTCCAGTTATAAAATAAAAGAGCCGTGGGAATGTAACGTACAGCATAGAGAATATAGTCAATAATATTGTAACAACATTATAGGAGGACAGATAGTAACTATACTTATCACAATGATTATTTCATAATGTTTACAAATATCAAATCTCTAGGTTGCACACCTGAAACTAACACAATGTCACATGTCAAAAATACTTCGATAAAAAGGAAGAAAGAAATTACATTTCTTTTATTATGAGATTGAGAGTCTTTTCACAAATTATGAGCCATTTATTTTTCCCCCTTTCGTGAAATATGCATTTATGGTATTTCTTCTACCGAGCTGGCTTTTCTTCTTATTGTTTCATAACAGTTCTTTATTTAATTGGGATAGTAATCTTTTGTTTGTTATATGCATTATAATTTACTTAATAGGTGTGTGCTTTGTCTTTCACGTCATCTGAAATGTGTTTTGGATGAACATAAAGCCTTAGTTTTAATAGAGTGGAATTTGTAAATATTATCTTTAATGGTTTACTATCAATAGGTCTTGTTTCTGTAAAGTATAATTTCCTCAAAATAAAAGATTTACGCTTATGCCTTGTACATTTGAGGCATGAATCCACAAGGGGTTTAATTTTGACTTTGATAAGAGACAAGAATCCAAATTCATTTTATGTCCCTGTACCATTTTAGTTGTTCATTCAAATTTGTATTCCCACTACTTCAATAATTAAACTGTCCATTTACATCTTGATTTTGACTTGGGCTCTCTTTTCTTATCAATGAGTCTATCATATGTATCCTTTTCTTGACAATTGCATTATAACAGTCAGATAAAATAAAATATATTGTAATAACAAAAAAGTCCAAAATCTTATGGTTACATCCTCAAAGGTATGCTGTATCCCAGGTTGACTGCTACGCTGATAATTTGTAATTTACTGCAACAATATTGATAACCAAGAACCATAATTTCAACCCATGGATCATGATGTGGAAAGAAAAAGAATTTTGAAACTAATATTAAAAGGGAGAAAGTCGGTTGTGAAATTCTATAAAGAGAATAAATGCCTATTATATTTGAGTATATAGAATATATTAGAAACTAAATACCATATGCACAAGCACAATCAACGTTCAATGAGTTCAAGTTCAAATTAGCCCTTAGTATTTGCATTTTAGGGCACATTCATATTTTGTCACTTGTATTTATGCACGTAATATATTTCTACCCATATATAGAAACTGTATTATGAGCTTACATGTAGTATCAGTGTTCCTGATATTGTTGTTAGGACGTGGTTGCCTTTAACTATAACTTAAAAGGGAAGACTAGAAACCAATCATAGAAAGAAGACGTGTTGAGGTGTGCAAGGTACTTGAAATGGATGTGAGCCCAGAAAAGTGTAGGGAATAACATGGCATACATTTGATCTCTCAAGGTGAGAGAATCAGCCAAAGCAAAGTTCTTCATCTCCGAGCCTTGTTCCACGAGGATTTCTGCTGCCCTGTGATCACATGAGAGTAGAGGAGTGTGACTAATGAGGAGCTTTGGATATTGAAACCCCAGGGGAAACTGAGACTGCAAATATATGCCTGTGACCATCACACTCAACAGCCACATCCAGGTCGTTATGCAACACACCTGAGCCTAGTCCCAGGGACCATTGTTTCTGCACAGGAGCCCAGTATTTCACTGTCTTTCTGTGCTCCCTCAGAACGGAGCTTCCATTTTTCTTCTTTACATCCAGGGAAGACCAGAATTTCATTCCTTGGTGTTGGCACCCAGGTAATCTGAAGTCCTAGAGTTTATGTTTTGCAAATAGGGACAGGTCTTATTTACCAGTCCATCTGGGGCAGCTGTGAGGAGAATCCATGTAGAAGATGAGCAGAAGTAGGTCACCTCTGAGATGCCTGTTTAATGATCCATCATCTTCTGAACTTATTTGCTTGTACCTTTGCACCACTACTCGAGCATCTCTCATTCTAATAATCTCCTACTCTGACTCAAAAGTCCTGGGACCTTTTTCATTCTCAAGAGCAATCTGCTGCTCAATTTTGAAGAATCTTTTAGAATTTTCTAACATTTTCCTTAATATCTTTGGCAAGGGGCAGAGGTGTGTGACTAGCTTCTCTTTTCCGTTCCACCTCTGGTTCATGATTCCACTTTCTAGAAGAGATCTCTGGTTTTGACACTGTTTCCAGGTCAGGAGTATTTTGAGAGAGAGAAAATGGAGAATGAGGAAGATCCCAAAACTACACACTAGTCTACCTGTTTCTCTATAGTAATCTATAAAATAATTTAAAAGGCAGGAAAGCATAGAATAATAGAACGGAGAAGCATGTGTCAACGCTTCCAGCATTAATAAATGTTGATATTTGCTATGAGAGTTCTTTTCTTAAATTAAGAAAAAATAATGTGAATAAATCGAGCATAACTTTTATGTTCCCCTCCATTCCCACAGGCAACTACAGTCTTGAATTTGGTTGTTTTCTATTGTTATTTAAAGTTGTTTTACACATTATTAGTGTGTGTTTGTGTGTGTGTGTGTGTAGTAGGAAATAATGAAAATATCCCTCAGTTGGACAAGGGATAAATAAAGTGTGATATAATAAAATATTAGAATAAAGTAAGGTAGTTAACCTTAATGACCCAGATGGAAAAATGTATCAATACATTAAATGTATCATTTTTAAAAAACAAATGAAAAATTCCATATTCAATGTGTAATGATTAAAATTCAAAACAAGAACATGGTTTCTGAACAGAATCATTCTCAGTTACCACAACCACAGAGGAATAATGCATACCAAGTTCAGTATAGTCGTTCTTTGAGGAAGGAAAAGTGATGAGGATTCAGAAAAATAAATATGTATTATTTCTTTGAAAATATCTACTACAAATATGGCAATATACTTTAGTGATGCTCAGTGGTGAATACCCAGGACTGCATTGCTTTCTCTATACTTTTTTATGTTTGAAAATTTTATAAAAAATTAAAGTGTTAATATCAGTGTTATTTTAGACTTTTACATTTTATCATGCTTAGATGTCTTGTTAGGCAATTTACTTTGCTCTTTGGAGTTTTTATTATTTGTGTTCATCCATCTAGGTCTAATTTATTTATTTTAATTGCTGTACATTTTATCCTGTGTCCATGAGAAATGACCATTAATCACTGATGTTCATTTGGAATGTTCACTCCTCCTGTTTCTCAACAAAAGCAAGATTCCCAGCAGGAGATTCAGCACATCTGCTCTTCCCTGAAATTGACAGTTTTCATAATAAAGATGTTCTTTCTTTCCCCTCTGTCCCTTCACTTTTCCCCACCCATCATTTCCCTTCTACAATGAACCATGTCAGCTGGTGCACCTGTGTCCATGGCAGAAACAAATCATTATAGGAAATATAAAGAGTGTCTCATATACCAAACACTGTGCTTGGTGATTCTGTCTACTTATTAATCATCTTTGCAACATTCCCATAAGGTTTTATGGTTGTTCCCATAACCCAAATGAGGAGGCTGAGGCTTCTTGCACAGTTCAAACTTCTACCTTGTTCAAAAAGCAAGTGTTGAAGTTTGAATTAAGTCCAGGTAAGTCTGAGTCCACATCTTTATTGATATATTATGATTACTTGCTTTCATTAAACTAAGGACCCATATTATTTTCAGTGTTGAAGCAGAGTTTACCTAGAGACATCTGTTCCAATCATTAGAACCCTAATCATTTCTTCACATAAGAGAATTCTTTATCATCTAAGTCACTGGTTCCTAACAATAGTTACCAGATACATCGATGCACCCAGGACATAACCGATTACCTCTTTCCTGTTTTGAATGATCCAATGACTATATTCTCAGAAACTTATCATAACACAGGAAATAAGAGTGTCCTGGAGTTAATTCTGATATATAAACTGAAGATTCCTTTGGGAGCTAGTAAATCGGTTGCCTGATCCAGATTTGAGGGAGCCTAACAGAAACACAGGGGGATGATGCGAACTTCCATGACTGATTTTCAGTTTTCTTTTCCTGACATTATCTGCTTGTTATACAACAAAGACAGATGTGTCAAAAATTCAAAGCAATAGAGAATCAATTGAACTGCTGAGTATCACGGGATTAATTACTTCCTTGGCCTAATAAAAAGAGAGAAATGAAGGAAGGGACAGATTTCAACAGGTTACATTGTAAGGGAGAAAAGAACAGGAAAAATAGATTGAGAAGTAACTACTTATTAATAGGGTAATTATGACTGTTGTTAGTTTAAAATTTAAATTTGTATATAATATTTTTTATGGCTTTGTTGTAGAAACGTGATTGGCACTTAAACAGAAAAGAGTGTGCACGTATTTATTTCATACACTGCTGTGTGTGTGGGGTGTGTGTTTATTTGTCTGTGCTGGAGAAGGTGAGTAATTTCCAAAGTAAGATCTCATTTTCTCATCCAATTGTCATGATCACCTTAAATAACATGTAGTTCACACTCAACAGGTGGTAGGCTCCCATTTATGTTGATTAATTTTTTTTAAGTTGCCCGATTATCAAGGCATTTCAGGTATGGAGAAATACCATTCTCATTTCTCTCTTTCCTTCTTTGGAGAGGTTGGCAATTTTCTCCCTCTCCCTACTACTGTAGCAACTTGTCAAGCAGCTTGGATATTGGTGTTGGTAGATTTCTTCTTTTGCATCTTTTGCATCTCAGGATTCCGCTCTGAACACACTAACAAATTGTTGTTTTTTTATTTATTTTTTCATTCATTTCAAGCCCCTATGCATTTCAATCTTCCTCCAATTCTTCATTTGGGAAAAAAAAAAAGAAAGAAAGAGAGATGTGTTATGTATCACATTATGAGACTGTTTTAATATTCTAATATTGTGAGAAAAGAGAATCTGATTGACATAACTGGTTAAGGTTTCAAGGAGCATATTCTAATCTTGATATCAGGTTCTGACATGGATCCAGTTTTGATACTGTCACCTGCTAGATACTACCTATGTGGTCAGAGACGAGAAGACTTTCAAAATCAGGGAAAGAACTTGTGGCTTCTTTCAGGTGGAAGTTTCAAAAGTCAATTAATGGAATGCGATCAGCCCTTCAGGATGCCTAAATTTGTACTATTCAGTGTTTGCTTCACCTGGTGGTATGAGTTCAGTTCCAAAGTCTGGAAGCCTGAGTTCAAATCCCTTCACCACCTCTTACTAGAGTGTCAAGAATTTCATATCCATAACTTCACTTCACTTGAACTTTATCTGTACATGAAGTCATGGGTAAACAAGAGGATGGTAGGAGCACTTGATTCATAGGTCACTAGAGAGAATAAAACTAGTTAGTGTGATGAAAGTGCTGACAACTGTGAATGGCAATATAGTGCTTTATGTGCTAATGGGAATAGGAGCAGTTTATGATAGTTATTATAATTATTTTATGATATATGCTAATATCGTGATTAACTACAATGATTATAGCAAGGGTTTTGTGATAAGAACCCAATGATAAAACACTGAAATATAAATGGGAAATTAAAAGGACATATTTTGATGACTCATTGAAAATGAAGAGGTTTAACTGAGTCATGGACTTGAACTCACAGACACATCACTTTGCAGAGAATTGATGAGTCAGGCCATCAGTTTCCTCACTAATTATGCTCGTCCGGCTCCAACCTGTGGATGGGGTGATTTTCCATTCCCACATTGAACTATATTCTAGAACAGTGGTCCTCATGTAAAACACAACTAGCAGCAGTGTTTGGAAATTTGTTAGAAAGGCAAATTTTCAGCCCCATGTACCATCTCCTTAATCTCCTGTTGTGAGTGTGGAGCCCAGCAAGACAGGTTTTAACAAATCCACCAGTTGATCCTGATGCAAGGACAGTTTGAGAAAGTCTGCTCTAAATCTCACATTTAATATGATTGATTTTTATTTCCCAGCTTGCTAATTTCAAGCTTTTGAGAATTCTCAAAGAAAAGAGCATCCGTTGTTTTGTATTTTGTTCCTATTAGCTGGTAAAATGTGGGAAGTGAGTAAGTAAGATTTGGGTAATTGGGTAGTGTAGGAGAGAGGACAGAAAAAATAGAGGTTGAGGAAGAAAGAGAGACAGAGAAAAGCAGAATGAAAGGGAAAGATGAGTAATATTCACTTCAATTCACAATATAGATGTCAAGGATTTCTAAAATAAGGGGTCCTTGTACATCTCGTATGGGTTATATCACCTGTATTTTTCCCATCAGAGTCATCAACAACATGGAATCAGAAAACCAAACAGGTGTAGGAGAATTCCTCCTCATGGGTCTCTCCGAGGATCCAGAACTGCAGTCCCTCATCTTTGGACTTTTTCTGACCATATACCTGATCACTCTGCTTGGAAATCTGCTCATCATCCTGGCCATCGGCTCTGATTCCCACCTCCACACACCCATGTACTTCTTCCTTTCCCACCTCTCCTTCACTGACATCTGTTTCAGCACCACCACAGTCCTCAAGATGCTTGTGAACATCCAAAGGCAGAGCAAATCCATCAGTTACACAGGCTGTCTCACCCAGGTTGGCTTCGTTCTACTTTTTGCAGGCTTGGAAAACTTTCTTCGTGCAACAATGGCTTATGACTGTTATGTGGCCATCTGCCATCCACTGAGGTATGTGGTCATCATGAACCCCTGCCTCTGTGGCTTGCTGATTCTACTCTCTCTGATTGTGAGCATTGCAGATGCCCTCCTCCACAGTCTAATTGTGTTGCGACTGTCCTTCTGCACAGACCTGGAAATTCCCCATTTCTTCTGTGAGCTTGCTCAGGTCATCAGACTTGCCTGTTCTGATACCACCATCAATAACATCCTGGTATATTTAGTGACTAGCATATGGTGCTGTTCCTCTCCTTGGGATTATTTTTTCTTACAATTCAAATTGTCTCCTCCATTCTGAGAATGCCATCAGCTGGGGGAAAATATAAACCCTTTTCTACCTGAGGATCTCATCTCTCAGTTGTTTCCTTAATCTATGGCACAGCTTTTGGAGTATACATTAGTTCTGCAGTCACCCACTCTTCCAAAATGACTGCAAGTGACTCTGTGATGTACACCGTGGTCCCTCCAATGTTGAACCCCTTTATCTATAGCCTGAGGAACAGGGACATGAAGGGAACCTTGAGGAAATTAATCTGAGGAACATCTCTATTTTTGTTATTGCATCATCTGCCTTGGTCTTGGGCTTTGAGAATGAGTCAAAGTACTGGAATGCTGGGTGACTGAGATGTCTGAATCTTCCTTCACCAAGTCCTTAAACTATGATGGTTAGATACCAAAATAACATGGGTAGTTTAAGTGAGGTTTGAACACTGATGTTGGTCTTCCTTAGCATTGGGATTTTTGGAAGTTTATGTGAACTCCCTGAGCTTGATTTTTTGGTCAGCTTCCATTGAAGTAACACGTGGGAGAGGGATTCTTTCTATGGTGATTTTGAGGGGAATGTTCTTAGGAGAAATGTTAGTGACAGAGGATAAGATAGGGGAAGGATGTAAACAAGGGTGTCGTGATAGCCAGGGAACTAACCTCAGTTAGATTTCAGGTGCTTTTACCACACACAAAAAAATGTGAGTGTGTGAGGAGATGGACATGCTAATTAGCTTAACCATAGTAAAAATTTCTTTTTGTATGTATATCAAATCATCGTGATGTTTACATTACATATATAAGAAAATTTTAAAGAAGTTGAGAGAAAAGCATATCATTCTCCTGGTCTCTCAGGGTGAGGCAATCAGCCAATAAGAATTTGGCAAAGAAAGGAGTTTGTCAAATTAAGGTCATTTTGTTAATGGTTTCCTTTCCTATGCAAAAGGTTTTTAGTTTGACGTAGTCTCACCTGTTTATTTTTCATTGCTGCCTGTGCTTTGGTGTCAAATCCGAAAACTCGTTGCCAAAAGGAATGTCAAAGAGCTTACCCTCTACATTTTTTCCTAAGAGTTTTAGTTTCAGATCTTTTATTTAAGTCTTCAATCCATTCTGAGTTGACTTTTGTGTCTAGTGTAAGTTGGGGGTCCAGTTTCATTCTTTTTTATTTTTAATGGCTTATTGAGGTAACATTGGTGCATGACGTTATATAAATTTCAGGTACACATCACTATGTTTTGACTTCTTTATACATGCTTGAATCCTCAATACTTGAGAGAGTAAGTATCTAATTATCTTTGAAGAGAAGTCAGCAGAGCCACCTGGCTCCAGCCCACCTACCATTTTATGTTTCAGTTCTTTTTGCGGTACATGGAAAACTTTATCTTTTTTTGAGTCTGATTCTTCCGTCACCAAATTATTCCAAAATCACTAGATAAAGTAATGGCCAAGTACATTTTAACTTGACATTGACACTTGAATTTTCTCTTTTGTTGTTCTGTTTTGTTTGAGAAACGTTTTTCATTCTTGCCTCAATCCCTTTTCTCAGGCTTCATATAAATAGAACCTGAGGCAATGTTTAAAGTTTTAGTGATATTTTGGTGGATGGCTCTCAGAAGAAGGTTGGATGTAGAAGATGGATAATGCAGGGAAAGGATGGAATCAGGAAGGATGACTGTTGTCATATCTAGAGTTGGCTTCTGCCTGCTCCCATGATAAGAACAAGTCAATTGAAACCCAACATGAAGCCTACAGTGGGTCATGGAGCTCACCTTTCATACCCCAATCCAGTAACTACTGGGACCAGTCCCTGGTAAACCATATCCCTTTGAGTCAGCATCAGCATACGTTATAATCAATTTTATTGTCTATGAATTTGGCATAATTATATCATCTCAGTGGTTTCAGATAATTGTGAGACATTTGAACTTCATCATTGAGGAAGCCTTCAGTTCTAATGAGAAAAAAATTCCTATCTCTAATATGGTCAAACAATAAAGAAAGCTGTCTGTCATTACAAGGACTTCAGAGGTAGGGAATGTATAAGAAGAGGAGAGTAAGGCTCATTCATTCCCCAATTTTGGTTTCTTAGCCCTAGGGATGGTTCTACTCAATTTCACAAGATCCAGCTATTCCACTACTAAGTATTTATCCAAAGAATATGAAATCAACAATTCAAAGAGATTTATGTACCCCTATGTTCATTGCAGCATTACTCACAATAGCTGAGAGGTGGAAGCAACCCAAGTGTCCTTCAAGTGATAAATGGATAAAGAAGATGTGGTATATATGTACGCAATGGAATACTACTCAGTCACAAAAAGTACAAAACTGTCCCCTTTGCAACAACGTGGATGGACCTTGAGGGTATTATGTTAAGTGAGATAAGCCAGACAGAGAAAGACACTGTGTGATTTCACTCATTTGTGGAAGATAAACAAACACATGGATAAAGGGAACAGATTAGTGGTTACCAGAGGGTAAGGGGGTTGGGGAGTGGGCAAAAGGAATAAAGGGGCACATATGTATGGTGATGGATAAAAATTAGACTTCTGGTGGGTCGTCCCAGTGACGTGGTAGTTAAGTTTGCATGCTCCACTTTGGCTGCCCTAGGTTTGCGGTTTCGGACCCTGAGTACAGACCTACGCACTGCTCATCAAGCCATGTTGTGGTGGCATCCCAAGTACATAAATAGTGTAAGATTGGTACAGATTTTAGGTCAAGGATAATCTTCCTCAAGCGAAAAGAGGAAGATTGAGAAGAGATGTTAACTCAGTGCCAATCTTCCTCACCAAAAAAAAATAAAGTTAGACTATTGGTGGTGATCATGACGCAGCCTATACAGAAACTGATAAATAATAACGTACACCTGAAATTACATAATATTATAAATCATCATGACCTCAATAAAATAATTGACAAAAGAATATGCTATACATATAATGGGATATTATTCAACCATAAAAGAAGGAAATCCTGTAATTTGTGACAAACAGGGTAGACGTTGAGGGCACCATGCTAAGTAAAATAAGTCAAATAAAGAATGACAAACATCATATGATCTCATTTATATGTGGAATCTAAAACAAACAGAACAAAAACCTGAGCTCATACATACAGAGAACAAATTGTTGGTTGTCAGAGGTGTGGAGTGGGGGTGAGCGAAATGGGCAAAGGAAGTCAAAAGTTACAAACTTCCAGTTATGAAATAAGTGTCATAGGGATGTAATGTACAGCATGGTGACTATAGTTAATAATACTGAATTGAATATTTGAAAGTTCCTAAGAGAGTAAATCCTAGAGGTCTCATCACAAGAAAAAAATTTGTAACTATGTATACTATGTATGGTGACAGATGTTAACTTGACTTATCATGGTGATCATTTTGCAACATATACAAATATCAAATCATTATGCTGTACACCTGAAACTAGTATAGTGCTATATGTCATTTACACCTCAATTTAAAAGAATTAAAAATGGAATTACCATATGATCCTGCTATCCCACTTCTGTGATTATGTGCAAAGGAAACTAAGTATTCTGAAGTGATATCTACTGTCCTATGTTCATTTCAGCATTATTCACAATAGCCAAGATAAAGAAACAACCTAAATGTCCACTGATGGATGAATGGATAAAGAAAATTTGGTGTATATAGGAAAAAACACTATTATTTAGCCACACGTACACAACACACTATTATTTAGCCACAAAAAGGAAATTCTGCCATTTGTGAAAACATAAATGAGCTCAGAGGATATTATGGTATGAAAAAAGCCAAACAGAGAAAGACAAATACTGTATGGTATCACTTAAATTTGGAATCTTAAAAACAAAATGTCAAACTCATAGAAATAGAGAGTAGAATAGTGGTTGTTAGGTGCTGGGGGTTTGAGGCAATGGGAGATATTGGTCAAATGGTACAAACTTTAAGTTATAAGATGATTAAGTTCTGGGGAATCTAATGGACAGTATGGTGAATGTACTTAATAAAACCCTATTATATAGTTGAAATTTGTGAAGAGAGTATATCTGAAGAGTTCTAACCAAAATACATGATACCTATGTGAGGTGATTGATGTGTGAATTAATTTGATTTGGTAACCATTTCACAATGGATACATACACTATATCATCACATTTTACACTTTGAATGTATAGTTTTATCTGTCAATTCTACCTCAATAAAGCTGGAAAAAACAAAGAAAATATTTTTAAAAACTCCAAATGTTGCTATTTTTAATGTTACCATATAGTATAAAAATAGAGAACATGGAAAATACATAAATAACTGCTAAACACAACAACGTGAACAACGGATCTCAGAAGCACAATCACGGGAATAAAAACCAACACAAAGAATTTATTCATTAATTTAAAAATTTAACAAGGCGAAAAGGAATCGAACTCATATAGTAAATTGTATATAGATATATACTGGGGTCATAGAGAGATGTATCAGTCTTAAGATAATGACAGTCTTATAAAACAAGAATCAGAAAATGCTGACAGAATCAATCCAGTTTCTGTCAATATGCCTACACTGTCTCTTCTTTTTCTTTGTGTCCTTTCCACTTCTGTCTATCTCAAAAGTATACATGAGATTACATTTAGGGCCCACCCAGATAATACAGAATAAGCTCCTCCGTAAATATCCTTTTCCAAATCAGCACAATCATCTTTTTGTCATAAGTTAACACTTAGCAGGTAGGAAGATTAGAGTGTGCACATATCATTTTGAGGGCCAACATTCAACTCACTACAGAGATGTTCTCTGGTTGACTCTATCGAAAGATCTATTAACAACTTACCCAGGGAAGGACAGTCATATTTCTGTCTCTGGGCATCACGTCTGAGTGTGACAACTCCATTTGCTGCCACCACCTGGTGACCCTGACAAGACCCAGTCCTAAGACACAGAATCTTCATGGAGAACTGAATGGATTCCTACTCTTCCTAAACATTTCCTATCTCTGAAGTCCCTGTAATAAAAGATAACTCTTTTAATATTTGGTCATACTAAATGTGGAGTTTCTTATTATTATTACAACTGAAGGCTTTCTCATGGATGAAGTCAATTATGTCATAATCATCTCATACCAGTGATATAATCTAATTATGCCAATTTTATAGATAATGAAAGTGAGTATGGTCGATGTTAATGTTGCCTCAGAAGGATATGGTTTACCAGTGACTGGTCTCACTAATAACTAAATTGGGAAACGAAAGGTTGGCTCCCTTGCTCCACTCTAACCCTAACTCTGGGATGCAATTGACATGGCCCTATGATGGGATTAGGTGGAAGCTAACCTCTAGATTTGCCCACAGCCTTGTTTCAATTTTTTCCCTGCCCTATCCACCTCCTTCAACTGAGAGAGTTAAAAAAAATCACTAAAACTAGAACCCCTGCATCAGTGTCTGCTTCTAAGGAATCTGAGCAAAGAAATTGAATTTAGAGAATTGAAATCATTTGTTAAACATCACAGAACCAGACTAATAGCAACGTCATGACTCAAGGCAAAGTTGAAGTTTTCTTAGCCATTGTGTTATCTACTCATTTAGGAAGATCTTGCAGATGGAAGAACCAGGCATTCTGCCTCACCCAGGATTTTGGTCACTTTGATTCACTCTAGTAACCCCAGTCCAAAGTCGATGGCACATTGACAAAAAGAAGGTCTGCTTCCAGTGAGTTTGCTCAAGGATCCCTTCAGGTCCCTGTTCCTCAGGCTGTAGATGAAGGGGTTCCTCAAGTGAGGAACCTCAATGTACATCACTGCAGTCACTATAGTCTTCCTAGAAGTGTCAGTAACTGCAGAACTAATGTCACTCCAAAAGCTGTCCCATAGACCAAGGACACAACTGCAAGGTGAGACCTACAGGTTGAAAAAGATTTGAGCTTTCCTCCTGCTGATTTAATTCTCAAATTATGATGTTATTGATGATTGTATCAGAACAGGTGACCTTGAGGACATGAGAAAGTTCACAGAAGTGATGGATTTCCAGGCCCTTGTGGAAGGACAGGTGCAACACCGTCAGACTGAGGAGGAGGGCATCTACAACGCTAAGAAACAGAGTAGAATCAGCAGGCCACAGAGTTGGGGGTTCACGATGACCGTGTACATCAGTGGGTGACAAATCATCACTCATAGGCCATTACTGCAAGGAGAAAATTCTCAAATAAATCAAAAACCAAGATAAAGCCAATCTGAATGAGGCAACTTATGTAAGTGATGCTCTGCTTCTGTCTTTGTATGTTCACCAGATCATATGATTCGTAGAAATCTGTATGATTTCTAGATTCCACCACCATAATATTGCAAGTAAATGTCCTCAGGGTTCATCTCTGTTATAGAATGTGTCAGAATGTCCTTCCTTTTTAAGGCTAAATAATATTCCATTGTATGTATTTACCATTTTTTCTTTATGCAGTGTTCATTGCAGACCTCAGTTTCCTGCTCAACAAAGGAACCTGGAAACTTTCCTCACTGAGAAAACCAACAGCCAGCTCAGCTGCTACAGATTCCCCTCAGCATTTATCATTAAGAATCCCATATGTTTTGGCCTTCAAGACTCCAACAGCTTGTGTCCCACCCCATCCCCACTACCATGGAGACTCGATCCTGGAACCCAGCATGAACACTGAGCACACACCTGCAGCTGCTCTCAGCCTCCACAGCTACATACATGCATGCAGCTAACCCATTTCCTGTCACTGGCCTCCACCCCCATGCACACCCGTGGCTATCCCTGTAGTGGCACGAATGCATACCACCAGCCCCAGAAACCACAGCTGTGCACGTGCAGGCATAGAGCCTCGATCTCTTTCACTTTACCTTCTGACACCAGCCAATGGCCATGACCCTCACCACCGTACAGATATCCCTAACCAACTTGTACCACCATGTAAGAGACTTCAGCCAGCACCTGAAGCAGAGAAGATGCACACTGCCAGCTCTGGCCATCACACTGTCTCTCCTAGTCCTTCATCACTGGTGGTGTTGTAAGAGAAAAGAGCTTCCTCAAATATAAAGGAAAGTGCATAAGGTAATTAGCAGATTTCTCAGCAAAAACCTTGTAAACCAGGAGAGAATGGGATGATGTATATGAAATATTGAAAGAAAAAAAAATGGACAAACAAGAATACATTACCCAGGAAACTGTCCTCTGGAAGTGAAGAACACATAAACACAAAAATAAGAATGGAAATAAATGAAATAGAGAAAAGAAAACAATAGAAAATATCAACAAATCTAGAACCGTTTCTTTGAAAAGATAAACAAAATTGCCTAACATTTAGCTAGACTAAGAAAAAAGAGAGAAGACTCAACTAAATAAAATCAGAAATGAAAGAGGAGATACTACAACTGATACCAGAGAAACTCAAAGGATCAGAAGAGACTGCTATGAACAATTATATGCCAACAAATTGGATAATCTAGAAGAAATGGATAAATTCCTAGAAACATACAACATACCAAGACTGAATCATGAAGAAATAGAAAATCTGAACAGATCAATAAGGAGCCAGAGCTTGAATCAGTAATCAAAAACATCCCAACACAGAAAACCCCATGATGCCATGGTTTCACTGGTGGATTCTACTAAATATTTAAAGAAGAATTAACACCAATATTCCTCAAATTCTTCCAAAAAATTTCAAGAGAGGCAACACTTCCTAAATCATCTCATGAAGCTGGCATTACCCTTACAACAAAGCCATGTAAAAACATTACAAGAAAAGAAAATTATGAAGCAATATCCCTGACGTATAGAGATGCAAAACTTCTCAACAAAATATTCACAAATGGAATCCAACTCCACAGTAAATGTTTTATTTACCATAACCAAATGGTATATATCCAAGAACTCAAGGGTAGTTGCCAAGAAAATTAATCAATGTAATACATCACATTAATAAAACAAAGGAAAAAAACACATGATCATCTCAATTGATAAAGAAAAGGAATTTCATAAAATCGCAAACTCGTTCACCATAAAAACTCTCAGAAAACTAGAGATAGTGGGATAATTTCTCAATATGATAAAAGATATTTATGAAAACCCAAAGCTAACGTCATACTCAATGATGAAAGACTGAAAACTTTCTCCTTAATATCAGGAACAAGGAAAGGAAGCCTGCTTCACCACTGATGGTCAACACTGTACTGGAAGTTCTACCCAGAGCTATTAGTTAAGAAAAAATGCTAAAAGGCATCCAAATAGGAAAGGAAGAAGTAAAACTACATTTATCCACAGGAACATGATCCTATATATAAAAAAACAGCAAAGAATCCACAAGAAAGCTACTGAGCAAAGAGCTCCACAAAGTTGCAGAATACATGATCAACATACCAAAATTAGTTATGTTTTTATACATTTGAAAGGAATATAAGAATGTTATTCCATTGAAAATAGCATCTAAAAGAATGGAACATGTAGGAATAAATTTAACCAAGGAGGTGAAAGACTTGCACATTGTAAAATAAAGCATGAAAAAAACTAAAAGCTGAAATAAATTGAAGATCTCAATAAATGGAAAAATACCCCATGTTAATGGGTAGAAAGACTTCATTGTCAAGGTGTCGATGCTATCCAAAGAAATCTAGAGATTCATTGCAATCTCTCTCAATATTACTTTTATGTAGAAATGGAAAATGCCTTTTGTGTGCATACAGAAAAAAAAATTATGCTCAAATACCATGGAATTGCAGAGGGCCGAATTAGCCAAAACAATCTTATAAAGAACAAGTTCCAATGACATATGGAACTTGTTGAATTCGGATTTGAACACAGTTGGAAAGTTTTTCAAATCTAAACATAGATTTACCTTAAGACTCAGCAATTCCACTCCTAGGTATAGAGCCAAAGAATTCAAAACAGAGACACAAACAGATACTTGTACATCAATCCTCATGGCAGTATCATTCACAATAGCCAAAATGTAGAGAGAATGCAAGTGTCCATCAACAAATAAATGGATAAAGAAAATGTGGTAAATGTATAGACACAAAGGAATATTATTCAGCCATAAAATGGAATGAAGTTCTGAAACATGCTAAAACATGGATGAACTTTCAAAACCATATGATAAAGAAAATAAGCCAGACACAAAAGAACGTATATTTTCTGATTCCACTTATATAAAAATATTTAGGGTAGGAAAAATCAAGAGAGAGAAAGTATTCTAAAAGTTTCAAAGGGCTGGTTGTGTGGCATTAGAATGAAAACTTATTGCTGAATAGCTTCAGATTTCTGTTTGATTCATGAAAAAGTTGTGAAACAGATAGAGGTGATGCTTGCCCAACATCATGCATGTAATTTTGCCCCAAAATTGCACCCATAAAAATAAAGAAAATTGCAAATTTTGGGTTACACATATTTTACCACAATAAAAAATAGACTAAACATTTAGCAAGCATTTTAATCATTTTATAGACTATCATTATCAAGTTTTCTAGTCTCAAAGAACTGGATTTGATATATTTTTCCCACATTATGGACAATTTTTTGAAATTATTTCATTGGTTATCAATATTGTTACAGTAAACTGTGAGTTGTCACAGAAGCAGTCAAATTGTATTATAACATACCTTGTGACTGTAACTGACAGCCATTGGGACTTCTTCGTTACCAAAATAAACTGATTTTTAGCTGACTGGTGTGCTACATCAATTAAGACCTGCCACGTTAGTACAAAGGTAAATACAAGACAAGATCAGAAGATAGAGCTCAGACAGAGACCAACACATAAACGAGTGGTTTATGAAAGGACATAAAAATGAATTTAGATTCCTGCCTCGCATCAAAAGCAAAACTAAATCCCAGCAAGGGTGTTCAGGGCAGGCCACCTCAAGATGCGCCACTCTGGTGTACAGATTATTTCAAGTTGAAGACAATAAAGGCTCAGAAGACTCAGGAAGAACATTTGAGTTTCCCCTCCCAAACTGCCTAAAGAATTTAACATAGAATACCTGTTTCATGAAGGAGCCACTACCATATGATGCCTGTAGTATAATGTAAAAAATCATTCTGTGACAGGAAAAGCACCAAACCCATCTTACCAGAAATTCTGTCTCTCCCAGGTGACATTCGCTAGGTGGCCCTGAAAAGAGTTGTCAGACAAACCTTTGCGTTTCTATCTCCACGTGAATTGGCTTCTTCCCTTCTAAAATCCAAATGACTACCCCCCCAACAACTTCTGTGCCTTTAGCTAAAAATACTTAAGTGAGCAGCTTATTTAGAATGAAGAGTTGCTCAGTTCTCTTCCTGAGTTTCTCCCATGGATACATGTTGTTAAACTTTGTTTGATTTTCTCCTGCTAACCTGCCTTGTTAATTATTTGGCCAGCCATATAAACCTTAAGGGAAATGGCTGAGGGAGATTCTCCCTCTTCCCCAACACCAGGAAGGATATTGTTTCAAATGTAAAAGCCAAAAGAGTAAATCCTTCATATTGAAGTAACAGTGGGTTTCATGAACAAGATGTATTGACTACAAGCCATTATGGAAAGCACTGGCAAATTCAACTACATTAAAACTAAGCACTTGTGTTCATCCAAAAAAAAAAAAAAAAACCCACAAACAAATAAAAGATATCTAAAAACAAGACACACACTTAAAAATAAATTTTCAGTGCTTATCACTGACTATGAGTAATATTCTGATAATATAAATAAGTCATGTGAATCAATAAGAAAAAGATAAACAGCTCAATAGAAGTACCACAGATATTTAAGAGAGCAAAAAATAAACATCTGAAAAGATTATCAACCATATAATAATGAAACATAACAATTAGTGAAATCGTTTTTACACCCTTTTAGATTAGTAATATACTTAAAAATATCATGGCAGTGATATGGATCATCAGGACTTTCTAATATATGTAAATTTGTTCAGTGACTTAGGAAAACATTTTACAACTACTCAAAGAGAAAAGATTATCTCTTATGTCCAATATTTCCATCTCAACTATAAAACACTCTTTCATTTCCACCAGAAGACCTATAAGAGAATATTTAAACAACTTTATTCCTAACACCAGAAAACTGGTTACAAAGAAATAAAATTTCCATCAGCATCAGAAAGGATATCTATTTTGAAAAGATACCATAAATAATGTGAAAAATCCAGAGTACTGGAAATGAGTTAGTTACTGCTACTATGAACAATATGATTGAATCTCAAAAGGACAATAAGAGGAAAACAATCAAGACACAAAATTCATACATAAGGTTTAACAAGTAAGAAAACAGACAAATTTATAAAGTGGACAGGAATATAAACAGAGTGATAAGTCAATGACATTTGAACCTATTGCCTATTCCATAGGACAAATATGATGAAATACAGTAAATTTCTTAGAATTTAATCTAATAGAAGAATTTAAAAGAAAATAAGTACAGAATTCAAGATAGTGTTTGCTACTTGAGGGGACAGAGCGATGTGAGTGGGAGAAGCTTCGGGTGGATTCTGTGATAATGGTATGGCTCTATTTTTAACCCCTAGATAGATAAATGTGTATTTATTATGTTACTATTCTTTCAGAACTACAGATAGATTTTATGCACTACTTAGTACATATTATATAAAAATGTAACATGAAGAAAGGCTTCCCATATTCCTAATTCTAATTCATTCTCCCATATTCTTTTAGTATTGAATTAATGCACTTCAGACTTCAGAGATCATCAGAGTCTCACAGAGTGCTTATTGAAAAGACTTATTCCTCTTATGCCTTCGTAGAGATTCAAAGTCAATAGATCTTGAGGGAGGTTAGGAAACCTGTAGTATGTGCAAAGGCCCCAGGTGATTCAAGTCTGCAGGTGTTCTGTTAAAATCAATGCAGGAAGCTCTGACTAGGAGGTCCCATGATTCCCAGGCAGGAACCGTATCCCACATGAGGTGTCGAAATAAAACAACTCCCTCAACCTCCAATGATGACTGGAACAGAAGGTTTTCCAGCAACTTCTTTGATCCTCCTTTGAGACCTCCACTGTTTACACCCTGAAACCCAAAGAGATCATTCTTGGAAATTTTGAGATTATGAGAAATGTGATCTACCTAATATGATAACTTTTCCTTCTCCTCTCCTGTTTTGCACTCAAAATCTCCTTCTCACAGTAAAGTAGTTCTCCATAGAATAACGTTCCTCATAAAGACACCTTAAAAATGTTTGCATTGTAACCCTGAGTGCAGCCAATGATCTAAGAGATCAATGATTCTATTAATTTTATTCAATTAGGATCTACGTGTGGACTCCACCAGAGATGAGTAAAAAACACAAGATCAGATGACTAAGGAGAAATGTGAAAACTCAGAGACATTCTTACAAAGCCAATAAGTTTTCAAAGCAAATTAGCTGCCAGAGGAAGATTACCAGTGATCCTGTTCATGGTATAGGGATTGAAGATATATATTTTGGATGACTCCATACAGCATTAAGTATCAATAGACCTAGGGAAGAAGAGTCATATTTCTTTCTCTGGTCATCATACCTAACTATGATGCCTGTATCTGTTGCAGTCCTCTGGGTCCACGAGTGGAACTGGCCCCAGGAAACAGACACCACATGGAGCAGTAAATGAATTTTCCTCTACATTCCCTACCTCTGGAGTCCTTGTAATGAAAGATACCTAGGTTTATTGATTTGGCATATTCCCGTCGGTGTTACTTTCTCTTAGCAGAAACAAGGGCTTTCTCACAGATCAAGATCAAAGGTCTCATAATCATCTCTAACCACTGATAATCACCTTATGGAAAGTTTATAGATGGTAAAAATGAGTATAGGGGATGCTAATGTTGCCTGGCATAGATACAGTTGACCAGTGCCACGTCTCAGGATTTATGGAATTGGAGTATGAAACAACAGCTTCTCCCATGTCTCACAGTATACTTCTCTCTGGGGTGCAATTCACAAGGTTCTAACCCAGAGACTAGACAGAATCAAGTCTCTGCTGTGACCACAGACTCATTTGATCCTACTCCTGAACTATCTGACTTCTCCCAATTTTCTTCTGATGTACCAAAGAATATCGGTATAACCCTTACCTCAAGTCAGCTTTTAAGGAACCCACCAAAGACGCTGAGCTGAGGGAATGGAATTCATTTTTTGAAACACCACACAGCTATACAAACAGCAGGTTAGTTTTCAACCCCAAGTTACAATTCAATTACCTGTTATACTATCGAGTCATTTAAAAGAAGTTGATGACGCAAGAATAAAACATTCTGGCTCACCCAGTACTTCTGTCACTTTGATACATTGTAGAAACAAAGAAGAGCAGGCGTCTTACTGATGAGTTTTCTGAAGGCTTCCTTCATGTCCCTGTTTCTCAGGCTATAGATGAAAGGGTTCAGCATTTGAGGGGCAACAATGTACATTACTGAAACCACTGCAGTGTTTCTGGAAGAGTTAGTAAGAGCAGAACTGAGGTACACCCCAAAACCTGTCCCATAGAATAAGGACACAACAGAGAGGTGAGACCCACAGGGGGAAAAAGCTTTATACTTTCCACTCACTGATGGCATTCTCAAAATGGAATAGACTATCTTAGTATAAGAGAACATAATTCCACACATAGGAATACCAAATAAGCTAGTTGTAAAATATATCAGGATGTTATTGATGAGGGTATCAGAACAGGCAAACTTGAGAACCTGAGCCAGTTCACAGAAGAAGTGAGGGATTTCCAGGTCTTTGCAGAAGGACAGCTGCAACACCATCACACTATTGAGCAAGGCAACTATAATGCTAAGAGACAGAGAGAGAAGAATCAGCAGGACACAGAGTCGGGGGTTCATGATGCCCATGTACATGAGTGGATGACAAATGGCCACATAGCGGTCGTAGGCCATTGCTGCAAGGAGAAAATTCTCAAATGCTCCAAAAATCAGGACAAAGACAATCTGGGTGAGGCAGCCTGTATAAGTGATGCCTTGATTCTTTGCTTGTATGTTCAGCAGCATATTTGGGACTGTGGTTGTGCTTATACAGATGTCAGTAAAGGACAGATTGGAGAGAAAGAAATACATGGGGGTGTGGAGCTGGGAGTCAGAGACGACAGTCAGGATGACGAGCAGATTTCCCAGGATGGTGACCAGGTATGTGGACAGGAAAAGGTAGAAAATGAGGGGCTGAAATTCTGGGTCATCTGTCAATCCCAGGAGAAGGAATTCTGGAGCATTTGTGTGATTTCTGGATGCCATCTTGATGAATCTGATGGAAAAAGATGGAGTGAAAAGAATATGAAATAAATTGACCTGGAGAAGCAGAAGCTGCATCAACTGGGAACTTATTAGAAACAAATGATTGTGGTACCACTCCATACTTACTGCTGATAAACACTAGGTGACAACCAGCAATCTAAGTTTGAACAAACCCTCCAGATTAATTTGGTATATGCTAAAGTTTGAGACACTGCTCAAAATAAAGAAAAATAACTCAATATTGTGAACCCAAGAGAATATTCAAATCTTTCCCTCTGCTAATTTGTCCCTCCATTGTCACCTCTCATTATTTCTCTTCTCTCTACTCCCTTAATTGGTTCTTCTTTCTGATGATCACCAACTCTGTTTCGTACCTTATGACAAGTGCTGAGACTGAAACAAATTATAAGACAAGATGTTCCATTCAGAAATATTCCTTGCCTTCAAGTAAACAGAAAGACAAGAATGAAGTTATAAATATTTCTTGTAGAGTTTGTTCCCCAATTTGGTATGCCTTGGAGTCATCTGACAAGCTTGTGTAATTAGAGATGAGTTAGCTCAGACGGTCTCTACATTTATCCACAGGGAAATTCAAGTAAGGTTGTATTATGTCATGGACATGATGTACAAGATGAGTTCATGCCAAAGAATGGGTCTGAGATCAAATCATCTGATTGCTGAACTGACTCACTTGAATAATCTCTGTTACTGCCTCTAGATAGTACAGAGTTAGCATTCCTAAACCATCGCTGAGATTTCATAATTCCCCTTTAAAATTGAAATATTTCATCCTGAACAACGCCTCAAATCTTTTTGCTTCCCTACGAGGTCTGTCCACCTCTACCCATGAAGTATTCTGTGGCAGGTGCGTGGCATCCATCCAAGTATTTGCTCTGCACCCAAGCTAAATTAGAAAAAGTTGCCCATAAACTTGAAGTTTATAAGACTCTCCCATGGAAATTTGACTCACCTGCATTAGCAATGGATTCTGAGATAAACTGGAAAACTATGTCAGTGAGATTCTCAGTCTCAACCGAAGAAAATTTCTTTCTCTAAGGTGACAAAGGGCACATCATTAAAAAAAAAATCTAAATGAGAGAAAGAATAAAATGCATAGGCTCCAAAGTAATCAGACGAAAATAGCTTCAACTTTTGCTCCTTGAAAGACAGAGAGCTACAAGATAAGAAAGTCAGAGATGTTACCTGTAAGCTAAGCAAGTGTCCTAACAGGATTATCTCTGTAAATCTGCAGTGCTCCCTCTCAAGGGGAAAAAGATGTGGTCATGACAGCCTTTGTCATTTGATGTATTACATAGACTCAGACACTCTGAATTTAGTCCAGACTTGCTTAGTGAACGAGGAATGTTGTTCAATTATTTTTGAACAACCGTTTTTGTAACTAAAAGAGCCTGATGTCCTCATTTGTATAATGGGAACTGTCATAAAAACTTATGGGGATGTTGCAATGATGACAAAAGAATGGAGAAACGGCATCCAACACAGCACTCCACATCTGGTACCCTCACTGACATTTCCTATTGTGGTTTATTTTTTCCTGCTGTGAACAACAGCTGCTGGCAAGTTTCACTCCTCAGAAGAAAGTAATAGGGTGGGGCAGGTTGAGGAAAGAAAATTGAAAAAGAGACCATCACTAGATGATAACTGCAAATTTTAGGGAAGAGTTTCTGAATGAAAACTCCAACTGAGAACATTTATCCTGTGGAAAAGGAATAAAAGAAACATCAGTGATATCAATATTCATTTGACGTGGACATATGATGAAACATATAGTAATTAATTAAATAAAAGGAATCAGACGTGAATCAACACAAATAATGAACACCTAGTAAAAAATTTGCATAACCAAACGTCTACAGGAGAAAATTTAAAGTATTTTTTGATCCTACATTGTTAGGTGTATTTTGTGTGTGTGTGTGAGGTAGACCAGCCCTGAGCTACCATCTGCCAATCCCCCTCTTTTTGCTGACGAAGACCGGCCCCGGGCCAACATCTGTGCCCATCTTCCTCCACTTTACATGGGACGCCGCCACAGCATGGCTCGACCAGCGGTGCGTCGGTGCGCGCCCGGGATCCGAACCAGCAAACCCCAGGCCGCTGTAGCGGAGCGCACGCACCCAACCGCTTGCGCCACCGGGCCGGCCCCGATATGTGCATTTTTAATATGAATTATTCAAGTGAAATAAAGTACAGAGATCAGAATGAAGAGTGTGGTCCCCATCAGTCAAATTTATCAAGTTCATACATTTCACTATTCTCATTGTAGGTGTCTTTGTTGCAATAAAATTTACAGCTATATGTGAAGTGCCGACATCATGTATTTGCACAATCTTGATTCTTCTCCTTCCCCAGGAACTTCGTATATGTTTTTCTGCTACAACTCTCACTCTAATTAGTATTATTGTTAGATAAACAAATGCATTGGTTTGCATTATGAATGCTTTCTATAAACCAAAACTTATGGCACATGTCACTTACAATTGGCATCCTTATGCAATTTTTTGATTAATTTTGATGTATTTAGTCTTGCTTCATTGATTTTAATTAGCAGAGAACATTTCCCTACATGTTACATCACGATTTATCTCTCCATTCCCAAACTGATAGGTGTTATGGTTAATGCCTTTCATCCTATAGATGTGTATGAATACACACATAACATAAAGCCATGCATGGGTATGATACCATCACATTCTAGATAATGTTTTCTATATGACAGGTAGAACAAAAAGTCAGGGGGACACAAAAAGACGCCTTCTGCGTGCATATTAATTGGATACTTTATAAAAAATACCTGAGGATGATATTGAAGAATGTCACCATTTGTTAAATCTGGAATGAGTTGACGGATGGTCACGTGGTTTTCATTTAGTATACTATCTCTGCTGTTCTTATATAAAATGCATGGTAATTGTATAAAGAGAAACATGTGCACCAGGAAGGCAGCCAGATAAGTCTTTCTGTGTCTCTACTTTCTCTACAGCATCATCACAGCCCAGCTACAGGGAATATACAAATTATATCTGTACAATGATGTGTCAAGGACCAGCAACAGAAATTAAAGGAATAGCTGACCAAACCCCTTCTCCATCACCACACAAGAATTCAAGTAAATGCCACAAACACTTATAACAATCATCCTGTTTGAGAAGCTGCATATTTCTGTTCAGGAGGAAAACAATTTCTGTCACTTTTTCGAGAGATAAGGAGAACAGCATATTGGGAGCTGGCTAAGTATTAGAACATATGTACATGGACACTTGGCAACAAGGACACAGTTAGGCTGCAGTCCCATGGACTCTTGGTTCTGATTGTTTCATGCATGTGCTCTCCTCATTTCTTCCCACAGATGAATTTATAGTAAAACAGCTGTCTGTATCAGTAAAGCATTAACTAAGGGACTTTAAGTTACCTGACTGGCATCACTGTGGAATGATGCTTGACATGTCACCTGGATAATGAAGACAAAAGACATGTCTTCAGGAAAGTCAGAGAGACCAAGTGATGCAATGGACTCCTGGACAAGAAAGATCATCCCTGGGTGGAGCCTCAGGTGTACTTCTTCCTGAACAACAAAGGCTGTTAAATGAGGTTGTCACAGGCTGACTCCTTGCAGTCTCTATATCCCTGAGGGTTTAATATCCAAAGCTCCTTATTAAACAAGTATTTTTAGTGTCATTCTGATCCCTGGGCACTGCAAATCCTTAAAGACCCAAGACTGTAGAAGAGAGAAATTCAGGATGGCTAATCCCTGACCTTGTTAGGCCTGGTGTACATCATCCAATTCTCTCCACCTATTCAGGTTCACTTCAATTTCACATTGTGAAATATGTGTGAATATGTACACACACTCCTTTGCTAATAAGTTCCAGACTTCTCTTTTTAAAGTTACGAACGAAGCATCTCTATGTAATTAACGGTATCTTGGATGCTGACTCCAATTTTTAGTGTGAAAATATAGTTTATGTAATGGATATAAAAAATATATTACTGAATATAACTAAAATATTGTAAAGTTTAAATGATTTGAGTTGTTTCATTTTTAGACTCACTGATTGTTTCCTGTGCCACAATTTCTGTTCTCTATATTTTACACAGAAGATCCTGAAATATCTCTGTAATCAATTGTGGTTATGAACAATATAGACAGACTTCATACTCCCCTTTCAGACTTTCATAACCACTTCTCCCTATTCACACAATAGATGCAATGTACATTTTTCTTCACATTGGCAGACTTTGGGTTGCACTATGATTCTTCATTTCAACTGTGTTATGATAAAATACAAAGTCATTAAGGGGCAGAAGTGTGCAAATTTGTCTATTATCCAGTAGATCTCTTGAGATTGCGTCCATAATTGAAAGTGGGTGATGATGCTCCATGATAATTGTCACTTAAAAACATTTTTCTTTAAGGACTTCAGTTTTTTCATTTGTTCATGAATTTATTTTACATTTTTAATTTTTCTATATGAACTTTTTTTTTAAAATTTTATTTAGTTATTTTTCCCCCAAAGCCCCAGCAGATAGTTGTGGGTCATAGCTGCACATCCTTCTAGTTGCTGTATGTGGGACGTGGCCTCAGCATGGCCAGAGAAGCGGTGCATCGGTGCGCGCCCGAGATCCGAACCCGGGCCGCCAGCAGCGGAGCGCGCGCACTTAACCGCTAAGCCACGGGGCCGGCCCTATATGAACTTTCTTGATCTATATTTTCCAGGGATATTGTTTAAAAGAAATCTTATGACAAGATGGCATAGTAATGTCACTGTTCACCATTTTAAATTCATTCACTTCAAACACATGTGAAATAAGTAAAATACACAAAGACATAGTTGAGATCAAAAAAAGATAAGAAGTTTTTCACACACCACAAAAGACCTGAAACATGAAGTGGTAGGTGGGCTGGAGCCAAGGGGCTCTATGGATTTATGTCCATAGGTGAGAAGATACTGATTCTCAGTTAATGAGTATTGCATGTCCTATAAAAAGATTAAATGCTTGAAGCCAAGGGAAAATGTGGAACTACTTTACTTGAGAAAAGTAGGTTAACGTAGAGTTATGGACATGACAGGGCCAAGACTGTGGGCATAGACTACTCAAAATTAAAAAAAAAAAATTCCAAAGGAGAACTGAACTAATCTGTCAGATGACTTTATAACTGGTTTTGTGATATTCTCCATGTCACTGAGAAGAATGAGTCAGTAAACTGAAATCAGGGCTAGAGAACTGGTGATTGGTGAGCATAGTTGCAAAATTGGTTCACAAGGAAGAGTGAGCACATTGGTAGAGAGAGAGAGATGGAAACACTTTCTCATTCATATAAAATCTGCAAATCAAAATATAACAGGTAACACTAAAATAATCCTGAAACAGAAAAACAACTAAATGAATTATCAGAGCATAAGGAGACCAACAGTGCTGAAACAGATAAGAGATGGGAAAAATATTAAAGACGATCTCCAAGAGGTTATATCAGACAGATTATATCAACATCCTCCTAACTACAAGGACAGACGCAGGGTAGCCCTAGGAATGTGGCTTTTGAATAATATTAAATTTCCAGTGGCTTCAATCAAGGTGGAAAGTGTAAGAATGATAAGATTTGGATGGATTATGTGCATATTTTGATGGTGCAGACAACAGGGTGTTCTGGAAGACTAGACACAGGTTATAGGAGAAAGGAGGTAATCATGGTGGAACTTAGTGAGAGAAAACTGCTCAGCACCGGAAAAATTGGACTTGCCATCAATGATAGGAAAAATTGTGTGCATCTCATATTTGTGGATTAATATCAGGATTTTGTTTTTCAAAATGTTGAGTTTCAGCTGTATGTTAGGCATCTACATGGGAATGCCGTGTAGGTGGTTGGATATACACTTTTAAAATTCAAAGGAGAGTATCTCTACAGAGACATAAATTTTAGAGTACCGAGTGTGTTGATGGCCTGTCAACCATGACTTTGGATACTATTGCAAAGGAGTGATGGTAGCTAGACAGGAGGACTGAGTAGTGGTCCAAGAGGCCCTCCAGTGTTGAAAGTTGGGGAGATGAGGAAGATGATCATAGGACAGACAGAAATAGTTGTCAGTGAGGTGGGAGTAAATCCAAAATAAATATGATGCTGAAAGACGATAAAATAAAGCATTTCGGTGAGTAATGAATGGGTTATTGATTTTGATAAGTCAATTAAGGTAAGGATGGAGTATTAAACAATGAACCTAAGGTAGAGAACCTTGATGAGTCTTTAATAATAGATCATGTGTACATCTAGGAGCAAGGGTTTGACTGGATTGACCTCAAAAAACAATCGCAGGGAAATTGGATAGAGTACAGAAAGCTCTTTTGGGTACAGAAAGCTCTTTTGAGAAGTTTTCCTGTAAAGGGAGCAGAAAATTGAAGGTGTAGCAAGACCAGGGGTCCAGAGAGGTTTCGTTGTTGTTTTTGTTGTTTTAAGAAACGCAAACATACTGGAAATGATTGGACATGAACTAATCAAAGGGGAGTATTGATGATGCAGGAGACTCACAGGTATTGTCAGAACTATGTCCTAAAGTAGGCAAGAGATTTTTAATTCTATGCACAAGTTGAAATGTTGGTCTTGATTAGGTAAAAATAAATTAAACTTTAGACCAATTAGACCTAACTCACATATACAGAATACTCAAACCATCAACAACAGAAAATACATTCTTCCCATGTGAACAGACTACATGTTAAACAACAAAACAAGCCTTAAAAAATTCAAGAATATTGAAATCATATGAGGTATCTTTTCCAATCACATTGGAACGAAACTAAAAATCAATAACAGATGGAAAACTGGAAAATTCACAGATATATGGACATTAAAAATACACTGTTTGGTAACATATGAGTCAAACAAATAACTCTCATCCAAAATAAGAAAATACTTTGAGACCAATGAAAACAAAAACATAACATACAAAACTTATGGTGTGCAAGGAAAGCAGTGCTAAGAAGGTACTGTATAGTACTCGTTGAGTACATTAAAAAAGAAGAAAAATCATGAACAGGAACCCAACTTTATGCCTCAAGGAACTCTAAAAGAGAAGAACAAACTAAATTCAAAATTATCAGAAACAAGGAAATAACAAAGATTAAATTTGAGATAAACAAAATTGAGATTAGGAAAAAATAGATTAAATCAAGAAAACCAAGGACTGTTTTATTGAAACAATTAACAAAATTGAGTAACCCTAGGCAAGATTAAGAAAAAAGAAGAGAAGGCTCAAATAACTAATACCAGAATTGAAAGAAATAGGAGACATTACCACTGATGCCACAGAAATAAAAAGAAGTATAAGAAAACCTATGAGCAATTATACCCCACAAAAAATTTAGATAGGATAGAAGAAATGGATAAATTCCTAGAAATACACAAAATACCAAGACTGAACCACGAAGAAATGGAAAGTCTCAACAGACCAATAACTAGGAAAGAGATTGAATCATTGATTTAAAACATCCCAACAGAGAAAATCTCAGGTGTCTTCACTGTAGAACTCTACGATAATTTAAAGGAGAACTAACAACAGACCCCCAGAAACTCTTTCAAAAAATTGAAAACTTGTACATGCTCAGCACACTTCCTGAGCCGAGAGTGACCCAGATCATCAATACTCTGCAGAGTGCTGAGTGGGAGTTCGAGTCCATCAGTCAATTATGCCTCTTCATTGCCAATGAGTTTGTAAGACCTGTTTTTTAAATTCCTGTTTTTTCATTTCAGTGTCCCATCATTTGAGTTCTTATAACAAAATTCTTTCTCTTAATTTTCTAAGTAATAGTAGTAGTAGTAGAAATTATATTCACTAATATAATCGTTACTCTAATCTCCTGCCAGCACCGCTAATGGATCTCTATAGCTAGGCATGTATCTCAATACTTTATTTTATTACCTTATTTTATTCTCTCAACAGATATAGGAGTTGGGTACTTTTCTCATTCCCCACAATATGTGATGTCACTCAGTTTAAGTTATGGATACATGGAATCATGAAACACTTATGAAGTGGTGAAGGGATTTGAAATCTGGTCGCCAGATTTTGGAGTTGACCTCACTTTGCCATGTGATATGATCTCTGAGTAGTAAAGGATTAGGTGTCCTGAAAGGTCAATCAGATTCCATCACTTGCCTTTTGAAAAATTCCAACTGAAGAAAGTCTCAAATGGTTTCTCTGATTTTTGAGATCTCACCTCTGACCACATAGATATTGAGTGTTGAGCTGATAGCATCCAACAGGATTCAAACTCAAGACTTGAGGTCAAGATTAGAATATGCTGCCTGAACCTCCAAGCTGTTATGACTACAGTCATTAACATATACAAACTATATATATGACTATGTTTATGAGACTCTTTTCCCCAAAAATCTTGAATATAAAAATATTTTTCTCAGAAGGTGATAAGCAGCACAGTTTTATTCTCTCCAAAACACAGCAATTGGAGAAGAGGTGACCTGAATGTAGTTTTGAAAAAAAAAAAGAAGAAAAAAAAGTGACAATTTGTTAGTGTGCCCTAAGCAGAATCTTAAAATGAGAAAAACTCAATCTGCAAAACTAAATGCCCAGGCTACTTGAAAAGAGAGTTGTTTCAGTAGTAGGAGAAGAAAGAAGATTGTCAAGTCAGTCTTAAGAAGAAAAAAGGAACTTGAGCAAAGTACCCCTGGAGACTTCAAATATTTTTGTGCTTTTGGAGTTTTAAAAATTTAATCTATACTCGTTGCTTAGCAGGAACTCTAGCACCTAGTTAGTGTGAATTATTTGTGATTTCAGATGATTCTGACAACAGATGAGAAAGTAAAACCTTATTTTAGCACTTTCTTGCCTTCTCTACAACATACACAGCAGTGTATGAAATAAACACATGCACACTCTCTTTTATTTAACTGCCATTCATGCTTTTACATGGAAGCGAATAGGAAAAGACATCATACTACTTTAAATTTTAAACTAATTGGAGTCATAATTAATCTGCAATAGTAGGTTTTACTTCTAGATCTATTTTTCCTTTTCATTATTTCCTTCCTAGGTAGCCCACTGGGACTTATCCCATTCTTTATTTCTAAGTTTGTATGGCACATTACAGAAGTAATTAATCTCCTGAGACTCAATAGCTTGATCCATTCCCTATTACTTCTATGTTTTGACACATCTGTCTTGGTAGTATTATTAGTAGATAATGTCAGAAAAATAAATATTTCAAACATGATGTTCAGATCTACTTCGATCTTTTTCCGTGGCAGCCTGTCAAATGCTGGGTGCCTTGGGAACTGGGTCCTGCAGGAAACCCACATTGATAAGCCAAGATCAACTCAATGACATTTCTACTTCCTGTGTTAATATAAGATACCTGAGAATATGGTCATGACTGCCCAAAACAGGCAAGAGTTGACTGGCTAAGTTCTGGGTGCATCAATACATTTGCCCATCATTCTGATGAACCAATGGTTTAGAAAAAGGCTCCAAAGGTGTGAACAGCTCATTAGGATGCTAATGTTTAGAGCTGAATGGCCCTTCAGCACCGATTAATTCTGTGCCCTGACATTGGATTCATCACAACAACGTCAATCGTTTAGGGAAAGATTTTGACTCAGACACATCTGAGTTGAATCCAGGCTCCAGCACTTGTTTTGTGAACAAGTAAATTGTAATGACTATGCAAGAAGCTTTCTACTATACTCATTTGTGTAATAAGAACCAACCTAAATCCTTATGGTAATGCTGCAAGGATGAGAAATTAATAAACAAAATTACCAAGCACAGTGCCTAACATCTGAGACCCTCTCAATGCTCCCTGCAGTTATTTTTTTCCATGGACAGGACAGGACCACCTTGCATGATTCACCTGATGGTGCTCAGGGCAAGCTACCCCAGGAGGCACCACTCTGGTATGCGGATTATTTCGAGCTGAAGGCAATAAGGACTCAGAGAACTCAGGAAGAATATTTGAGTTTCCCCTCCCAAACTGCCTAGAGAATTTAAGACAGAA
>CM053548.1:1340724-1365369 GCA_028646465.1 Rhinoceros unicornis | reverse complement strand
ACAAAAAAAGAAACTTGAGTGGATTACAGACTTAAACAAAAGACCTGAAATCATAAAACTCCTAGAAGAAAACATAAGGTAAAACCTACTTGACATTGACCTTGGCAATGAACTTTTGAATATGTCACCAAAAGCAAAGGAAATGATAGAAAAACTAAACAAGTGGGACAACATCATATCAAAAACTTCTGCACAAAAAAGGGAAAGAAACAACAAAATGAAAAGACAATCTGTAAAATGAGAGAAATTATATAATATATATATCTATTACTTATAAAATGCTAGTTATAATATAGCAAATATACCCTAAAAAGCATATTCTAAGAACTAACTCTATGTATGGCTCAGAGCATTCTTTCTCTGTGTTACACTCAGTGGTTTCTAATATAGTCCCTATTATCATAATAGACTGTGCACGGAAGGATAACCTCAGCATATTGGCAAAAAGACAGATTAGGCAGCTCGAATCTCCTGTCTTTTCAAAGAAACATTGGAAAATAACCTGAAACTTTCAAAACTAACTTTGTCAGAACTTCTGAAAACAGTCAAAATTTACATCAAACATGTGAGTGCTGAACCAAGAAAAATCAACTTCAAACTGGCAGAAAAGATTTGTGGCTGTTTTACTAGCCCTTGCTGCACTCCCTCCCTGGCATGGCAGCAGTCTTAGTCTTAAAATGGTCACAGCCTGTGTTCTTAGTGTGAGATCCTGGTCTATGGATTCAAAGAAAGCAGAGTAGACCTTTTCTCAAATCATTCTGTATGTCTGCTCTAACCTGTCTGGGAGCTACCTGAAGGGCTGAAACAAGGCATCATCTCTGTTTTGCCTAACTCAGAACTAAAGCTGGGGAAGCAAGGGCATTGTTTGAAAACACCACAAACCAAACTAAGAGCTCACATATGTTTATAGTAAAAGATTATAGTTAAAACATAAAATAAACTGGTTAAGTCCTGCAACAAGAATTGGAAATTTTCTTTAGAAACTTAGGACATTTAAAAGCAGCTAAGTATATGGGAGAATTTAGAAAGCTGCATGCGTGCCCATGGCAAGACATATACTCAGAAAAGACCAAAGAAGATCCTAACCTTTCATATTTGTCCCTAGGCTCAGTGTAAACCTGGGTAAGTGTTGAAAAAATACTGCAGCACAGATCCAGTCTGTAAACACTGAGAGAGGTGTGTTACTTGATTGTTTGTTTGTTTATATCACTCCTATCATTCAAGGAAATCTGTCAAAGCACTAGCTGAACAAAACTAAAGAACATAGCTTTCAATGGCCACACAGAACAAGAATTACAGTCTTTGAAAATATATTTTGGGAAAGTTACTAAATGAATAGACTACTATCACCTTTAACAATTTTTTTTTTTTAAGCAAAACTCTGGGGGGATTCTGACATACAGAGCTACCACATTGTAATATTGAGTCTAAAGAACAGAGAGAAAAAAGAAAGAAAAAAAGTGAGCAGATGCTAGAGGACCTATGGGACACTATCAAGTGAAAAAATATGTATGTGTGCATTATGAGAGTCCCAGATGGAAAAGAAAAGGAGAAAGAGGTGGAAAGAATATTTGAAAGAATAATAGTTAAAAACTTCCCAAATGTGGTGAAAGACACGACCCTACAAAACTCAGTAAAAGTCAATAGACTCCAAAGAGGAAAAACTCAAACATACTAACACTAAGACACATTATCATCACACTTACAAAGCCAAAGGAAAAGAGAGAGTCTTGAAAGGAGTTGGTCATGTACAAGAATATAAAAGAAAACCAGCTCATCACATACAAGAGATCTTCAATAAGATTAACAACCAATTTCTCAGCAGAACGTGGAGGCCAGAAGATAGCGGGATGATGTATCTAAAGTGCTAAAAGAAAAAAATTGTCAACCAAAATTTCATATCTGACAAAGCTTTTCTTCCAAAAATCAGGGAGAAATAAAGCATTCCCAGATAAACAAAGCTGAAGGAGTTCAGTACCACTGTCTGCTCTAGGAAAATATCTAAGGGATTCCTTCAGGTTGAAATGAAAAGACATTAGACAGTAATACAATGCTGTAAGAAAAAATAAAGATTTCTGGTAAAGATAAAGGTGTAGGAAAATTGAAGCGCCAGTCTTTTATTTTTGGATTACAGCTCCACTTTTTATTTATGCTAGATTTAAAAAAAACAAATGTAAAAACTTTTAAATCTATGCTAAGGTATGACTCTATCTTTTCCTTTTTTAACAACAAAAATTTATTCTCTTACAGTTGTAGAAGTCAGAAGTCTGGTATCAGAATATTTCACTGGTCTAAAGTCAAGGAGTTGGTAGATATGGTTCCTTCTGGACTGTCTTAGGAGAGATTTTTATTCCTTGTCTTTTTCAGATTCTACTGGCCCACCTGTATTTCTGGCTTGTGGCCCTTTCTCCATCTTCAAATCACGTTATGCCAATCTCTGCTTCCATTATCAATTCATTTTCTCCTCTTTGTAATCAAATTTCCCTCTTATTTTTTTTTGAATTTGCAAACATTTTACAGAACAAAAGAAGTAAGTCCAAAGAGACACATAACTTTAGTTCAATTTTTAAAAGGTCAAAACTCAGCAAAATAAGATATATTTTTTTCAGATTTAGGTAGCGTAGAGAAACTACCAAGAAATCCTAGGATTTTAAAAATCAGAATATTGGATCCTTCTTGGGGGAGAAGTAGAACGTTATTGGAATAGAATATTGTGCGTACTGTATGTATTGCTATTATTCTTTTTTGCAGGCTTAATTGAGCTCCAGTTGACATATAGCATTCTGTAAGTTTAAGATATACAATGTGATGATTTGATACATGTAAGAAACTTTCAAGTACAGAATACAGGTTGTTAACTATAGTCACCATGCTGTATATTACATCTCTGGAACTTATTGATCTTATAACTGAAAGTTTGTACCCTTGGATTGACATCTATCCATTTCCCCCACCTCTCAGCTCCTGCAGCCATCATTCTACTCAATGCTTCTATGAGTTTGACTTTTTTAGATTCCACATATAAGTGAGATCATTTAATATCTGTCTTTCTCTGACTTATGGACAAAATTGCACACTGCTGTCTTTCTGTGACATTGTATTTTATCAAAACACCTTTTAAAATAAAGAGGCATAATTTAATCAAATGTCCCCCAAAAAGAAGTAAAACATACATTGAATATATTGTGTGGAAATTAGAAAGTGTGGTTATGAAAGTCCAAAATGGAGTATGAACTCTCTCTATACCGATCACAGTCATAATTGATCACAGAGAATAGATCAGATTCTGGTGTGTAAAATATAGAGAATGGAAATTAAGATACAGTAAATACTCAATGACTCTAAAGATGAAATATCCCTAAGTGTTTTATTTTACAATATTTAGGTACATTTATAAATATGTTATTTATATGCAATACTTAAACTACATTTTCACACTTAAAATCAAGATTCCTGATATCAATTACATAGAGCTGCCTTTAACTGTAACTTAAAAAAGAAGCCTAGAATTCATTACTAAAGAGTGTGTGTACATGTGCTCAAGATATGTGAAATGGAGGTGAGCATGAACAGGTGGAGAGAAGTGGATGGCGTACAACTGGCCTAAGAAGGTTAGGGATTAGACATCACGGATTCTTCTCTTCTATAGCCTTGGTCTTGAGCTAGCCCTGATGGCCTAGCAGTTAAAGTTTGGTGTGCTCCGCTTCAGCAGCCCGGGTTCAGTTCTTGGGTGTGGAACCATACCTCTCATCTGTCAGTAGCCATGCTGTGGTGATGGTTCATATAGAAGAACCAGAGGAATTTACAACTATACACAACTATGTACTGGGGGCGCAGGAGAGAAAGACAAAGAGGATGATTGGTAATAGTTGTTAGATTAGGGCAAATCTCCCTCCACAAAAAACAAAAAAACAAACAGACCCTTTATTAAAAAAAAAAAAAAGAAGAATGAAAAAATGTATATATAGTCTTGATCTTTAAGGATTTGCAGTGCTGAAGGATGACACTAAAAATATTCATCTAATGAGGAGCTTTGGATATTGATCCCCCAGGGATATAGAGACTGTTAGTTAAGAGTCAGCCTATGACAACCTCATTCACAGCTCTTGCCTGGTCAGGAAGAAGCACACCTGAGGCTCCATCCAGGGATGATCTTTCTTTGCCAGGAGCCCATTGCCTCACTTAGTTTCTCTACTCTTCCTGAAGACGTATCTTCTGTCTTCAATATCCAGGTGACATATCAAACATCATTCCACAGTGATGCCAGTAAGGTAACTTAAAGTCCTTTGGTTAATGCTTTGGTCATGAGGACGGGTGTTTTGCTATAAATTCATCTGTGGGAAGAAATGAGGAGAGAACATGCATGAAATAATCAGAACCAACTGTCCATTGGACTGCAGCCTAATTGTCTTCTTGATGACAAGTTCCAGTGTATGTTCATACTGATACTCAGCCAGTTCTCAATCTGTTAATCTCCTAAATTCACTAAAAATGAAAGGACCTATTATCCTCCTGAGTAGATATGTGGCCCTTCTCAAACATGATGACTATTTAAAACCTTCTGACATTTACTTGAATTCTTGTGTGGTCATGGGGCAGCGGTTTGGTCAGTCTTTCCTTTCATTTCTCTTCCTGGTTCTTAATAAATTGTTGTACAGAAGTGATTGTGTATTATCCCTATAGCTGTGCTGTGAAGACTCTGGTGAGAAAGTGGAGACAGAGAGACTTAACTGGCTGCTTTTCTAGTACACCTGTTTGTCTTTATAAAATTACCATGTATTTTTACATAAGAACAGCAGAGATAGTATCATAAATAAACACATATGACCACCCTTCAACTCAATCCAGAATTAACAAATGTTGACATTCTGCTCTATCAACTTCAGGTCTTCTATACAAAGTAACAAAATAATGTACATACAGAAGACACAACTTTTGTATACCCCTAATTTCTTGTTCTCCCCTTCCTAGAGACAACACCATCTAGAATGTGATGGTACCTCCCATGCATATCTTTATAATGTATATGTATCCATAAACATCTATAGGATGAAAGGCATTAACCATACTACCTGTCAGTTTGGGAACAGAGAAATAAAACATAGTGTAACAATATAGTGGAACACTCTCCAGTAATTATAATTAATAAAACAAGATTAAATATATCAGCAATAAAGAAAAGATAATTTACAGATGTACACCAAATGTAAATTTCATGTACTGTGTGGTTGCATTAATATAAAGCTTTCAAAATGCAAAACAATGCAGTTGTTTATGGAACAATAATACTGATTATAGTAAAAATTGCAGGAGAATAACATACATGAAATTCACATAGTGGTTCTCTTGGGGAAGGAAAAGAATCAAGATTGTTGAAATACATGATTTATGGGCTTCACATGTACCTATATTGTTTATTGCAATAAAAACACCTAGAATGAAGATGGTGAAGTGTATGAAGTTTATAATGTTGATTGGCATATACCCAGTCCTTCATTGCTATCTCTGTAATTTTTTTTTTTGCTTGCATAATCCGTATTATCCTGTATAGGTGTATTTTTGTTATGGGTTATTACTTGTGGGGGTTCAAAATATATTTAAAATTTTCTAATGATGTACACTTAATGTCACTTGAAAATATTTCTTATAGGTTTTGTTATTTGTATTGACATGTATGTCTAATTTATTTTATTATTTAATTCCTGTTAATTGCTATATATTCCATTATATGTCAATTTCAAATGAATAGTGATCTCACTGATGTTTCCTTCATTCCTTTTCCCCATGATAAATGTTCCCAGCTGGAGGTTCAGTTCATAAATTCTTCCCTGAAATTTGCAATTATCATCTACGGGTGTTTTCTATTCCTATTATTTTTCCTCAATTTGACTTATGCCATTGCTTTCTTCTAAGGAGAGAAACATGCCAGGTGCTGGTGTTCGTGGGGAAAAAAAAAAACACAATCGGAAATGTCAGTAAGAAGGTCCCATAGGCTGAGTACTGTGCTGGATGCTTTTCCTTCATTTATTTGTCATCATTGGGAAATCTCCATAAGTTTTTACAATAGTTCTCATTATACCAACGAGGACATCAGGCTTTTCATGCAGGTGAACAATTTTCCCCCTTCACAAATCAAGTGCTGGTCTGGACTAAATTCAGAGTTTGAGTCTAAGTAATGCACCAAATGACAAAGGCTGTCATGGCCACTTCTGTCTCCCCCCGGTGTTGGAGAACCACTGCTTTACAAGGACACTTCTGTTAGGACACCTGATTACTTTATAAATATCATGGAAGTCTGTCTTATTTTGTAATTCTCCATCTTCCAATGACCAAAAATTGATGCTTTGTTCATCTATTGTTTAGAAGCCTATGCATTTCATTCTTTCTCTCATTTAGCTGTTTTTTTTAAAAAATTTATTGCCACCTACTCTTACTAAACCAAGTGGGCTCACCTCCTGGCGAGTTAAATAAGACTCTACACCAGTGGAAGTTGTCTCACAAAGTAACGTGTATTTGCAGCAAATATGAGGCCATGAGGAATCATTTCCAAACACATGGCATCCCTGAAAAAAGGGAAGCAGGAACTTTTATTTGGTTGGGGAATGAATATTCAAAAGGGAGAGGCGGGTATTTGCTTGCACAGGCTCAGGTGCAAAACATGCTTCCAAATAATGAGGACTAAGCTCCTCCTGAAGAGACCTTTGCATTAAAAATAAGGCAACGGCCATGAGTATAGGTCTTGTGGTGAGGCATGGTCAGTTTCAGAATGCTGGTGGTTACATGTCCCTTGAGTGTTTCACTTGGTCAGTTTCAGGATGGCTGGTAGTTACATCTTCTTAACATACCAAAGGAAAAGAAACAACTTGGAAAAACAGTTAATTGCTTCCAAACCCACCTTTGAGTTTCTCAAGGCACCTAGTCAGTGACACTACCACCTGAGGGGAAGAATTCCCCTTAGGATGAGACAGAGAATGCCATTTGCATTTGCCTAGCTTCTCTTAGAATTAATTGTTAATGCAGATAAGTAGTGTTTCCATGGGGGAGTCTTACAAGCTACAAGTTTGTAGGCAACATTTTCTAATCTTTGCTCAGGTGGAGAGCATACATTTGGATGGATGCCATACACCTGCCACACAATACTTCAGGGGTAGAGGTGAAAAGTTGGGGGCAAAGTTCAGGAAAAACATTACAATTTTAAAGGGGAATTATGAAATCTGAGCATTGGTTTAGGAATGCTAATTCTGTGTTCCCCAGAGGCATTAACTATGATTGGTCAGGAGAGTCATCTCAGCTGTCAGATCATCTGAACTCAAACTTAGTCTTTGCCATGAACTAACCATGTATTTCATATTCATGAGGTTACCTCATCTTACCTACGTTTTCCCATTGATAAATGGAGTGATAGTGTGATTTAACTCATTTATTATTTGACAAGCCCTTCAGATATTTCTGAGGCATGCGAAATTGAAGACCATACTCTACAAGAAAGATTTATAACTTCATTCTTGTCTTTCTGTTTGTTTGAAGGCGAGGAATATTTCTGAAGGAAGCATCATGTCTTATTCTTTGTTTCAGTCTCAGCACTTGGCACAAGGTGGGAAACAGAGTTAGATATCAATAAATATTTGGGCCAACAAAGGGAGTGGAGAGAAGAGAAGAGTGAGTGATGATGATGGAGGGAGAAATTAGCCCAGTAATAGGTTTGAATATTCTCTTAGGTTCGCATTATATACGTAGAGTATTTTCTTTATTTTAAGCACTCCTCAAACTTTAGATATCTCAAATTCCTCTGGAGGGCTTATTAAAACTTAGATTGTTGGTCCTCATCCCTGAGTTTATCACTAGTAAGTCTTTAGTGGTACCACCAGTATTCATTTCTAACCAGTTCCCAGTTGACACTTCTGTTGGATATCCAGGGAGTATTCACTTTATTTTCTTTTCATTCCATCTTTTCAATCAGATTTGTCAACAACCTGGAACCTAGAAATCACACAGATATTCCAGAATTGCTTCTCCAGAGAATGACAGATGATTCAGAACTGCAGCCTTCATCGTCAGCCTGTTCCGGTCCATGTACCTGGTCACCGTCCTGGGAAACCTGCTCATCATCCTGGCTTTCAGCTCTGACTTCCACCTACACACCCCTATGTACTTCTTTCTCCTCAATCTGTCCTTTACTGACATCTGTATAAGCACAAATACAATCCAGAAGATGCTGTCGAACATACAAGCACAGAATCAGGGCATCGCTTATATACACTGCATCACCCATACTGGCCTTGTCTTAGCTTTTGGTGGATATGAGTATTTTCTCCTTACAGCAAAGTGGCCATTTGTCAACCCTTGAGGTACATGGTTATCATGAAACCCTAACTCTGTATCCTTCCCATTGTTCTCTCACTGTTTCTTAGCATTGTGTTTGCCCTGCTCCACAGTCTGATGATGTTGCAGCTGTCCTTCTGCAAGGACTCAGAAATCCCTCACTTCTGTAAACTTGCTCGGATCCTCAAGCTCACCTGTTCTGATACACTCATCAATAACATTGTGATAAATTTTGTAACTAGCCTATTTGGTGGTATTTCTCTCTCTGGGATCATTTTCTTTTATACTCAAATTGTCTCCTCCATTTTTGGAATGCCATCATCCGGGGGAAAGCTTAAAGCTTTTTCCACCCGTGGGTCTCATCTCTCAGTTTCCTTGTTCTATGGGACCAGTTTTGGTCTGTTTTGGAGTGTACATTAGTTCTGCAATTACTGACTCTTCCAGGAAGACTGCAGTGGCTCATTGACATACATTGCAGCTCCTCAAGCGATGAACCCCTTCATCTGTAACCTGAGAAACAGGGACAGGAAAGGAGCCTTGAGGAAACGCATCAGTGGGATACCTTCTTTTCTGATATTGTGCTATCTACTTTGGGCTAGAGTTTCTAGAATGAAGCAAAGTGATAGGAATCCTGGGTGAGCCATAACGCTTGATTCTTCCATCACCAAATTCTTCTAAAATGGCTAGGCAACATAATGGCTAAGTTCACTTTCACTTGGGGTTGAAACCTGACTTGACTTTTTGTCTAGCTGTAGGATGATTGACATATTATTTCAATTCTGTAAACTCAGTTTCTTTGCTTCGTTTCTATAGAGGCAGAGCCTGAGGCAAGGGTTCTAGTTTTAGTGATTTTTGGGAGTCACTCTCAGAAGAAGGGAATTTTCAGAAGGTGGACTGGACAGGGAAAATGTTGAAACAAGGCTGTGGTCATATCTAGAGACTAGCTTCCACCTGATACCATGGTAGTGCCATGTCAGTTGCACCCTAGAATTAGACCTAGAGGTAACTAAGGGATGTGACCTTTTACACACCTGTTTATTAATTGATTGGATTGTTCACTGGTAAACAATGTCTTTCTGAGGAACATTAGCATATACCATACTCAGTTTCATTATCTATGAAATTTTCATAATTAGATTATCTCCATGGCTTGAGGTTATTGTGGGATATTTGAACTTCATCAGTGAGGAAGTCTTCAGTTCTAATAAGAAAAAGAAGCTCTAACTTTAAAATACTTAAGCAATAAAGAGGGCTATCTTTCATTATGATGACATGAGAGCTAAGGAATGTATAGGAATAAGTGAGTAGAGATTTATTCAATCTTCCATGTGTTGTCTTGTCCTAGGACTGGGTCTCCTCAGAGTCACCAATTGGTGGTGCCAGATGGAGATGTCATACCTGGACATGATTCCCAGTGACAGAACTCTGTTCTTTGAGTCAGAATATTATAGATTTTCTGTGGAGTCAACCAGAATATATCTCTGTAGCAGGTGAATAGTGGCCCTCAAAACAATTTGTCCACATTCTGTTTCCCCTAAATTGTTAATAATATATGATTTGAAGAGTGAATGTTACTTAGTTGGAATTAGGGTCTTTGTAGGGGATGAGTTTATGTCAGATTATCTGGGTAGGCACTAAATATAATCACATCTGTCCTTATAAGATAGACAGAAGTGGAAATGACGCAAAGAAAAGGAAATGGCAGTGTAACCATGGTGACAGTAATTCGATTGATACAGCTAGTATTTAATTTCCACTATGTGATCATTTTCCCCAGCTTTGTTGAGATGTAATTGACATGTAAATTTGTATGAGATTAACATGTACAATGCATTGATTGGATATGTTTAAATATCCCAAAATGGTTACCACCACAGCACTAATTAAAACCTCCATCCTGTTATGTAATTACCATTTGTTTTAGTGGTGAGAACATTTAAGACCTATTCTCTTAGCAATATCCAAGTATATAATACAGCTTTCTTAGCTATAATCATCTTGCTGTATATTAGATCTACAGAACTTAATCTTATAACTGGAAGTTTACTCTTTGACCAACATCTCCCCATTTCCCAAACGACCTGCTTCAGAATTATATTTGATTACCTTTATAGTAACATCTATTAGTAGCTTTTTTGTTCTGAGTAATAGAATCCAATCAGTAATTATTGAGTAGACACAGTAATTCTTGTTAATCTTTTTCTGACAACTTATTTGCTTTGACTCCTCCTTACTGATTTTATTGACAAGAACGTATTTGAGCTTTACTTATCTCTTTAATTACCTCTTCTTGCTGTTATTTCTTACTCCTCTTGGGTAGGGTCCACATAGAGAAAAATGGTTGAGCAAAACTCATTGAATAACTGAAGTCTTAAAGAGCTGGCTGCATAATAAGGGCTCTTATGCAACAATGTATAATGTGTCTTTATGAAGAAAACTGTTTCTGTGGAGGAAGCATTGAGACAGTAGAAAAGAGGAGCTGGTAGGGGTAGGGGCTATGACTTTTACACAAGTACAAAAACGTGGAGCCATCATACAGAATCATGTATCTGGATGTATGTGTGTGTGCAGGCTGAAGGATGGAGGTCTCACAGGAGAATCAAGGGGGTGCCCTTCATCAGTACGGAGGGGAGGTATTGTGTGAGCACCACAGCTGGAGGACAGATCTCTGCCTGTTGCCCACAATGTCTTCCAGTGAAGAGCTGCCTCATTTGACATCCACAGAATACCTGCAGAGATGGATCACCTGAGGCCCTTGTTCGTACTGCAGATATCCAAATCTCACCTGAGAACTACTGGCTTTGAATCTTTGGGAGACATAGGAAGGATGAGTGTTATAAATAAGCACTTTAGGAGTTTCTGGTAAACTCTGAAGTCTGAGAAATATGACTTAACTATTAAAAGAATATGAGAAAACTTATGTGTATTTTGGAATATGAAAGTCCTTACTTCAATTTTACTTAAAATATCATAGATGAAGTGGTGTATCTATATATAGATATATATATAGAGAGATATAAAATGTATCTATAGTTCTTCAAAAGTAATGATATGATGAAAATATATATACCCATTACCGAGTTAAGAATAAAGCATAGAATATAGTGGCAAAGTGTCCCAGACACATCACATCTCCCATCCCAGTCATAACCATTATCCTGAATTCTACACTTATCATTCCTTTTGATGTTCTATTAGGTTGAATACTATGGAAATAGCCAGTATTTGATCATGTTTGCTGTACACACTGGCATTTTAATGACTCATCTGCATGCTTTTTTCACCCCTGTATGTGTCCCAATACAATTTATTAATTATATATATATATATATTAAACTTGTTTGTTTCGAACTTTTTAAAAGTTTAATATTAACATATGAGTCTGTGTCTTGATTATTTTTTGCATCATTGTGCTTTTCAGATTTAAGTCTGTTGTTGGGTATATAACTAATCCATTCCCTTTCTATGTCATATAATTTTACATTGTATATAGTGATATCACAAAATAGTTATTCTTTCTGATGTGGATAGAAATTTTGGTAGCCAGTCTTCTGCTATTATGAATACAGTTGTTTGACAAATCTCATACATGTTTCCCAGTAGAAATGAGGGAAAATTTTATGTTAGGAGTGGAGTCACCGGATACCAGGAAATGGTAAAACTCCTTTGAGTAGTTCCAAACAGTTTTCGTAAGTGGTTGTACCAGTTTTCATTCCTGTAACAAGTTTCTTGAGATCCACATCATCTCCAACACAATTTCATTTTTCTTCCCAGTAACTTTATTGAGATAATAATGGTTTATAACTTTGTGAAATTCGGGAGTACGTTATTATCATTTTTGGAGTAGACTTCATTGTGATCATCCCAAGTAGTCTAATCATTGTCCATCAACACACATAAATGTTCCTTTACCCCTTTCACCCACCTTCCATCCCCCTTCCCCTCTGGTAACCACTATTCTGTTCTCTTTATCCATGTATTTGTTATATTCCACATATGAGTAAAATCATGCAGTATGTCTTTCTCTGCCTGGTTTATTTCACTTAACATCATATCCTCAAGGTCCATCCACGTTGTTGTAAATGGGACCATTTTGTCTTTTTTATGGGTGAGTAGTATTCCATTGTGTGAATGTATATATATATATGTGTATATATATATATATATATATATATATATACACATATATATATACCACAACTTCTTTATCCAATCATCAGTTGATGGGGTTGCTTACATGTCTTGGCTATTGTGAATAATGCTGCAATGAACATAGGCGTGCATAAATCTCTTTGAATCATTGATTTCAAGTTCTTTGGATAAATGCCCAGTAGCGGGATAGCTGGATCATACGGTATTTCTATTTTTAAGTGTTCAAGAAATCTCCGTACTGTTTTCCATAATGGCTATACCAGTTTGCATTCCCACCAGCAGTGCATGAGTGTTCGCTTTTCTCTACACCCTCTTCAACATTTATTGTTTTTTATCTTGATAATTATAGTCATTCTGAGTGGTGTAAGGCTATATTTTATTGTTCTTTTGATTTTAATTTCTCTAATAATTAGTGATGTTGAACATCTTTTCATGTGCCTGTTGTCCATCTGTATATACTCCTTGCAAAATGTCTGTTCATATCCTCTGCCCATTTTTTGATTGGGTTGTTTGTTTTTTTGTTGTTGAGTTGAATGTGTTCTTTATATATTTTGGAGATAAATCGCTTGTCAGATAGGTGATTTGCAAATATTTTCTCCCAGTTGGTGTGTTGTCTTTTCGTTTTGTTCATGGTTTCCTTTGCTTTGCAGAAGGTTTTTAATCTGATGTAGTAACATTTGTTAACTTTTTTGTTTGTTTCCCTTGTCCGATCAGACATGTTATTTGAAAAGATGCTGCTAAGATCAGTGTCAAATAATGTAATGCCTATATTTTCTTCTAGGAGTTTTATAATTTCAGGTCATCCATTCAAGTCTTTAATCAATTTTGAGTTAACTTTTTGTGTGTGGTGCAAGATAAAGTTCTACTTTCATTCATTTGCATGTGGCTATCCAGTTTTCTCAACAATATTTACTGAAGAGACTTTCCTTTCTCAATTGTATGTTCCTGGCTCCTTTGTCAAAGATTAGCTATCCCTAGATGTGTGATTTTATTTCTGGGATTTCAATTCTGTTCCACTGATCTGTGTGTCTCTTTTCGTGCCAGTAACATGCTGTTTTGATTACTATAGCTTTGGAGTATATTTTGAAGTCAGGGAATGTGATGCCTCCGGCTTGCTTCTTTTTTCTCAGGATTACTTTCTCTATTTGGGGATTTTTGTTGTTCCATATAAATTTTAGGATTCTTTGTTCAGTTTCCACTAAGAATGTCATTCGGATTCTAATCGGGATTGCATTGAATCTGTAGATTGCTTTAGGTGGTATGGACATTTTAACTATGTTCATTCTTCCAACCCATGAGCATGGAATATTTTTCCATTTCTTTGTGTCTTCTTCAATTTCTTTCAGTAATGGCTTATAGTTTTCAGTTCATAGGTCTTTCACCTATTTGGTTAAGTTTATTCCTAAAGACTTTATTCTTTTTGTTGAGATTGTAAATGGGATTGTACTCTTGACTTCCCTTTCTGTTAGTTCATTGTTAGAGTATAGAAATGCAACTGATTTTTGTAGGTTGATTTTGTACCCTGCAAATTCGCTGTAGTTGTTGAGTATATCTAATAGCTTTCTGATGGATTCTTTAGGGTTTTCTATATATAGGATCATGTCATCCACAAACAGTGAGAGTTTAACTTCTTCCTTTCCAATTTGGATTCCTTTTATTTCTTTTCCTTGCCTAATTGCTCTGGCCCAAACCTCCAGTACTATGTTGAATAGGAGTGGTGAGAGTGCACACCCTTGTCTTGTTCCTCTTCTCAGATGGATGGCTTTCTGTTTTGCATCATTAAATATGATGTTGGCTGTGGGTTTGTCATATATGGTCTTTATTATGTTGAGGTGTTTTCCTTCTATACCCATTTTGTTGAGAGTTTTTATCATAAATTGATGTTGGATCTTGCCAAATGCTTTCTCTGCATCTATTTAGATGATCATGTGGTTCTTATTCTTTTTGTTAATGTGGTGTATCACATTGATTTCCGGATGTTGAACCATCTCTGTGCCCCTGGAATAAATCCCACTTGATCATGGTATATGATCCTTTTAATGAATTGCTGTATTCAGTTTGCCAATATTTTGTTGAGGATTTTTGCATCTATGTTCATTAGCGATACTAGCCTGTATTTTTCCTTCTTTTTGTTGTCCTTGTCTGGTTTTAGTATCAGGGTAATTTTGGCCACATAGAATGAGTTAGGAAGCATTCCATCTTCAATTTTTTGGGATAGTTTGAGAAGGATGGGTATTAAATCTTTGAATATTTGGTAACATTCTCCAGAGAACCCATCTGGTCCTGGACTCTTGCTTTTTGGGAGGTTATTGATTATTTTTTCAATTTCTTTACTTGCCTTTGTCTATTCAGATTCTCTATTTCTTCTTGTTTCAGTTTTGCGAGGTTGTATGAGTCTAAAAATTTATCCATTATTTCTAGGTTATCCAATTTGTTGGTGTATAGTTTTTCATAGTATTCTCTTATAATCCTTTGTATTTCTGCAGAATCTGTTATAATTTCTCCTCTTTCACTTCTAATTTTATTTATTTAAGCCTTCTCTCTTTTTTTCTTGGTGAGTTGGAGTAAGGGTTTGTCAATATTTTTTCTCTTCTCAAATAACCAGCTCTTAGTTTCACTAATCCTTTCTACTTTTTTTTTTTTTTTTTAGTCTCTATTTCATTTATTTCTGCTCCAATTTTTATTATTTCCCCCCTGCTGAATTTGGGCTCTGTTTGTTATACTTTTTCTAGTTCTGTTAGACGCAGTTTAAGGTTACTTATTTGAAATTTTTGTTGTTTATTGAGGTAGGCCTGTATTGCTATGAATTTCCCTCTTATGACTACTTTTGCTGCATCCTATAGGAGTTGGTATGTAGTATTTTCATTTTCATTTGTCTCCAGTTATTTTTTAAATTATCCTTTGATTTCTTCATTGATCAGATGATTATTCAGTAGCATGTTGTTTAGTCTCCACACACTTCTGACTTTCCCAGTTACTTTCTTGTAGTTGATTTCTAGTTTCATAGCACTGTGGTCAGAAAATATGTTTGAGATGATTTCAATCTTCTCAAGATTGGAAATTTATTGACCTTTGCCTTGTTTCCCAACGTATGGTTTATCTTTGAGAATAATCCGTATGCACTTACAAAGAATGTGTATTCTGCTGTTTTTGGATGGAATGCTCTGTACATATCTATTAAGTCCATCTGATGAAGTGGATTTGAATCTATTATTTCTTTGGTGACTTTTTGTCTGGATGATATCTCCATTGATGTAAGGGCGGTGTTGAGGTTCCCTGCTATTATTGTGTTGCTGCTAATTTCTCCTTTTAGGTCTGTTACTACTTGCATTATATCTTTTGGTGCCCCTGTGTTAGGTGCATATACATTAATAAGTGTTATATTCTCTTGGTGGACTGTCCCTTTATTATCTCTCATTTTCTTTTTTAACTTGAAGTATGTTTTGTCTGATATAAGTATGGCAACATTTGCTTTATTTTGTTAGCCATTAGCTTGGAGTATCATCTTTCATCCCTTCACTCTGAGCCTATGTTTGTCTTTAGAGCTGAGATGTGTTTCCTGGAGGCAGCATATTGGTGGATCTTGTTTCTTAGTCCATCCAGTTACTCTGTGTCTTTTGATTGGAAAATTCAATCCACTTACATTTACAGTTATTATTTATATATGAGTGCTTAATATTGCCATTTTATCTCTTGTTTTCTGGTTGATCTGTGTTTCCATTGTTTCTCTTCCTTTGTATTTCTGACTACCATTTCATTTTGGTGGTTTTTTGAGGAGACTTTCTCAGTTTTATCTCTTTTTGTGAATTGTGGGACTGCTCTGTCACAATTTTTTTGTTTAGTGTTGCCTTGACATGAGTACAGCCATGTTTGGCCACTCCATTGACCTACAGCCACCAGAACAAAAAGAAACATAAAAGCAGCTTTCTGTGTGGTGGGAATTGGCCCTTCTCCCATGGAGATAGTTGCAATGTGTAAAAATTTCAAGGTCTTTTGGGCACCGCAGCCTGGCACGGACTGGCCATCTGTGCTGGGCTGGGATGATAACCAGAGAAAACAATGCACATACACAACTACTGGGCTGGGATGATAGCCAGGCAGCTCAGTGCACGTATGCCACTGATAACCATTTGTGCATGGGAACACTAAATGCTTGCTCTGTAAACTCTGTAACTGCTTATACAAACTGCTGGAAACTGAGGCTTGGTGAGAGTTCCACCTGTGGAAGGGACGCCTTGCCCAGAACGTGTGATTCCCACCCAGCTGTGTTGATTGACAGGACTCTCCCGGCAGTGGAGCGTGGATGTTGTGAGTAATTGATTTACTGTGCAGTAATTGATCTGATGTGTTCTCTTTTCAGTCAACCTGGTGTCTCTCTTTCCTATTGATTTGTGTCATTTCCCTTCAATCGATCTGATGTTTCCCTTTCTGATCGATCTGATGTTTTTCCCTCTCATTATATGACCTATTCGAATCTGCTGCTATCTCAGCCAATGTGGATGTTTTCCCTTTCCAGTCGAGCTGGTGTTTTTTTCCCTCTTATTATTTGACCTATTCGGATCTGTTTGTGGACTATCGCCTTTACTATCCTCTAGATAATAAAATACACCTTCAGTCCATTTGTTTGGAGTGGAAAGTTTCTTTTACGTCTCTGATCGAATCCCCAAACCTCTCATAACAAGTGGTTATCTTGAGGTTTGTAAGATGGCTTGTAATTAGCATTTTGGTGGTGAACATGACGTAATCTATGCAGAAATAGAAGTATAATGATGTACACCTGAAATTTTTACAATGTTATAAACCAATGTTACTGCAATAAACAAAAAATAAAAAAAAAGATCCCATAGATGAAATAGTCTATTTTCTCATAGTCTCTTATCTCCATTAACCTAAGCAGCTTCCATCCCTTACCTCTTCTCCTTCTGAGTTACTTTTGTTACAAATTATTCTGTTTTTAATGCTGTGAGTTTGTGACTAAGTTGAAGTGTTTATAATTACTTTTGATGCTTTTCTTCCCTTTATCTTTAGGTTATTACTGAGTATTTGTTTCCCTGTTCTGACAGAGAGCTGCAGTTTTCTGATTTTTTCTGTCTAATTGTCTCCTTGCTCAAAGATTTGTAGGCTTTTGCCTTTTTCTTTGTGGTGTGAGTACATCTTTAATCATTCCTTGTAGAGGAGCTCTAGTGGCAGTGAACTCCCTGAGCTTTGGTTTATCTGGGAAAGCTTTTATTTCTCCATTGTATCTGAAGAAAAGTTTCACTGGATATAGTATTCTTGCTGAAAGTTTTTATCTTTCAGTATTTTGAATATATCATTCCATTCTCTCCTAGCCTGTAGTGTTTCTGCCAAGAAATATGCTGAATGCCTAATTCAGGTTCCATCGTATGTTATTCTCTTTTGTCTAGCTATCCTTAATGTTTTTCTTTGTCATTGACTTTTGCCAGTTTTACTATTGTATGCCTTGGGGAAGGTCTTTTAGCATTGATGTAATTAGGTGTTCTGTTGGCTTCATGTATTTGTAAATACGGTTCCTTCCTCAGGTTTGGGAAGCTCTCAGCTATTATTTCTTTGAACAAGCTCTCTGCTCCTTTCTCCCTCTTCTCTCCCTCTGGAATACCTATAATCCTTATATTGTTTTTCCTAATTGAGTTGGATATTTCTCAAAGAGTTCCTTCATTTTTTTTAAATTTTATTTCTGTGTCCTCCTCCACTTGCAGCATTTCTATACTTTTATCCTCTAAATCACTAACTCTTTCCTCCATAACATCAGCTCTATTCTTCAAGGATTCTAGATTATTTTTTATTTCATTGATTATGTTTTTCATGTCCAGAATTTCTGCTTGATTTTTTTTATAGTTTCAATCTCTTTGGTGAAGAAGTTCATTTTATTCCTGAGCTCACTGAACTGTTTTTCTGTGTTCTCTTGTATTTCATTGAGTTTCTTTATGACAGCCATTTTGAATTCTCTGTCATCTAGCTTGTAAACTTCTGTACTTTCAGGGCTATTTTCTGGTGAATTGTCAGTTTCCTTCTGGTCTGAGCTACTGCTGCGGTTTCTCATGGTGTTTGGTGAACTAATCTTTTGTTGGGGCATTTGTGGTAGTATTAGGTCACAGATTACTCCTGCTACCACTAGGGGGAGCAGAAGCAGAGTTTCTGGTCCCACTCTTTCTGGTGGAAGTTGTGTCAGTACTGTGGGTGCTTGCACCAGTCTGGAGAGCATTCAGGCACTTGAGCAGACTGTGCTTGGTGGGCATGGCTTCCTGTGGGGACTCAGCTATGGCCACTCCTTGGGGCCACAGGGGCATGGTAGTCTCCCCCCATGCCAGGAAAGCTATCATGACCAGGTTAAAGGCGGCCACCACTTCTTTCTGCAGTCACCCTGGGGCCCACTCCCTCTTTCAGGGCTCACTAGTACTATGTGTGCTGGCATGGGCCTGGATTGTGCTTGCCCAAGTGTGCTTAGCACCGCCACAGACTCTGTTTGCAGGCCCGCAGGCTGCTGTTCTTGGTGGGTGAGGCTTCTCATGTGGACACATCTAAGGCTCCTCCTTGGGGCCAAAAGCCTATGGTGGGCTAACCCCCTCAACAGGAAAGCAATCATGAAAGGGTTAAAGGTGGCCGCGACCTCTTCCTGCAGTCACCCTGGGGCGCCATTCTTCTTTCAAGGCTCAGCTGTACTTTGGGTGCTCTCACGGGCCTGGAGTTTGCTTGCCCTGGAGCACCACTGACTCTGCTTGCAGTCCTGTGGGCTGCTGTGTTTGGCAGGGGCACTTCACGTGGGGACCCATCCAGGGCCACTCCTTGGGGCTTCAGGGGCATGGTGGGCTCTCCCCCACACTGGGAAAGCAATCACCAGTGGGCTAAGGTTTACCGCTGTCTCTTCCTACAGTCGCCCTGGGGCATGTCTTGTTCCCACTTTTGGGGCACTTATCCCAGGCTGGAAAGAAATCCTGTGTGTGCACAGGGCTGCGGGGGGGGGGGGGGCAGTAGGGAGTGCTCACCTATCTCCACCACTTCCTGGGGGTTCAGTTGGTCCACCCTCAGATGTATAGCTGCGTGTGTCACTGAGGCGTCAGCTTGTGCTGTGTAGGCTTCTTCTGTTGGTCAATGATTATTCATATAGTTCTAGTTCAAAAGGGGGAGAGACAAAGGGAACAGCTCACTCTGCCATGTTGCTGATGTCGCTCCCAGTTCCATTTTAATTAGTAATAGTTTTCAACTTTTTGAGGAACCTCCATACTGTTTTCCATAATGGCTATACCAGTATTCATTCCCACCAATGGTGCACCCTTTTCTCCACATCCTCATCAACACTTGTTTCCTTTTGTTTTTTGGGGGTTTTTTTATCATAGTCATTCTAACAGTTGTGAGGTAATATCTTATTGTGATTTTGATTTGCATTCCCTGATGATTAGTGATGTTGAGCACCTTTTCAGATACTTGTTTGTCTTGTTTTTGCATCATAAACCCTCTAATTTACAGTTGAGGAGTTTAGAAACAGGGGAGGTCCCACAGTCAGGTTTAAGTCCCAGTCTTCTTCTGTCTAGTTAACAGATTTTCATGTTAATCCTTCCTGATATAGGGATTGCATTTCTCCAACTTCAGCTACTTGAAGGTAACTCAAGTTTATTATTTTGGCTGGTCATACTATGAATAAATTGAGAAAAAATGCAAAATAAAAATATAAATGATTCTGGGGAGTTTCCTCATCTGTAAAATTGGGAAAATAATTGAACCTACCTTATAGGAATATTGTAAGAAAATTTTTAAAAATCACTTAAATTGCTTAGACCAGTGGTTTTCACTTTCAGTTGATTGATATATTTACTTGTGATTATTTTAAACTATGCAGATACCCTGGTCTCAGCCCTAGAACTAATTTATTCAGGATCTCTATTCCTGAGATTCTTGGTCATCCTAATGCGCAGCTGAGTTTGAGCAACATTGCCTTAGAACATTGTCCAAAAGTTAGAAAATACTCCATTAATATTATCTATTATTACTATCATCAATACCCACTACCTATATTAAAATATAAATATTTAATAATATTTGCTTCAGATGTCATATTTTATAGAGATTTGAACAATTCCTAATAAAATTTGACTTTTCTTGATATCTCAGCTTGATTTCATTTGTCTACACATTTGTCCCCCAAAGGCAACCACTGTCATGAATTTGATGAGTATATTTTTCTTGTATGTTTCCATAATGTCAATATTGATTTATGTATCCCTAAACAGTTTTCTTAAAAGCTTCCCTAAACAGTATACTACACATGTTGCTTCTGAACTGTACTTGTTTAGCACAACATGGTGTTTTATTCTCTTTGAGAAGTACATACAACTATTTCAAACATTTTATTGATGCATATTATTATGTGAGGAAAGACATCATTTTATTGTTTATAACTTTATATATTTTAATATAAATTTAACCAATTTGACATATGTAGTTATAATGTAAATGTATTCATAATTTAATTTATTTATATCAAATATTTATTTTACATATGTTTTATATTTATATTATATTATTATTTGGATCAGTTTCTTCTTACAACGATCCTTTGAAAATTCTTGTGCCTCTCTCTGTATCACACAAATGAGAATTTGTATATAATAGGTGAGTGTGGATTAGTTGTTCAACTTCTAACAATTGGTGTCCATGCAATTTTACTAATAATTGCCTATATTTGTTTTCCCATTACAGAAAGCATTTTCTAACTATATCCTCTTATTATTAAGATATACATTGGAAAGTATCCTTGAAGTCTGTCTTGTGATAATCACTCAATGACAGATCCACAGATAATTTTCATCCTATATAGAAAATATTTTCAATGTTGGATTTCAAAACAGACTGTAAACTGCATGACTATTCATAGAAACCCCTGTAGTCCATCATGTTAATGCCATTATTGCCCTATAAGCCACTGGCTCACTCCCATAGTTCACAGGTGGACTCGCTGAACCAAAAAGGATGGATCAATTCATCTACCTCCATTTGCTCACCTGGGACCAAAATAGGTTTGAAAAGAGCTCCTAATTATCTACAGTGGAGAAAGACAGAGAACTGGTGCAAGGATAAGAAGACCGATGTTTGAGTCCTGAGTTTTTCACCTGCAGTATGTTGAGTGTGTGGAAATCTCTCAAACTTTCTGTGCTTCTTTTCCTTCTTGGAAATGGAGAGTCTAATTCCCATCTCTGGAATATGTGTGGCACCTAAGGGAAGTTTGAAACTTAATAAACATTTGGTCAATTTTTTAATAAAAAAATCAATTTTCATTGGAATAGTGTGTTTAGTAATGAAATACAATCCCAAATATTTAATGATGTTTTGTGTATGGTGTGGCAGAGAGGTCAAAGCCTTTCCTGCTCAGAGTACTGGAGCAGGAAATGATATGAAATCCTAAAATGTGTCTCAGCCCATGCAATAAAATTTGCTGCCTCCTTTGATTCTATCTCTTTTGTTTTCATAGTTATGTAAATCCCTGCAATGGTTTTCCAATAATTAAATGCTGTAGATGCTATTAAATGGAAATAATAGACCCCATAGAAAGTCAGTGACATAGACACAAACAAGCACTATTTTATCTTGTCTCTAGTCCTATGAGACATTCCTGAAAAGGATGAAAACATTGACATGAATGGTCAAATGTGTGGAAGCCATATTGCCCACACTTTATGATACCTCCTCTGTGCCAAAAAGGTATAGGCTCTGGAGAATCAGAATAGATGAGATTCAGCCGTTTCTTCATATACTAAAGGTGTACTTGTATATACAATAATAAATTGTCCTGTCAGAGATGTAGGAAAACCATAACTTCAGGTCACCAAATATTTAATTCGAATGACTTGAGAATTAGCCTTATCATCATTAGTAATAAAACGTCTAAAATTTATTTTTCACTTACTTTATACATTCATCACATATTTATTACAGAGAGGGCATCCATTATTTGTTTTATCCTTATTCAGTGGAGTCATAACAACTAGGAATCAACTCACATGACAATTGTAAGGCCCAGAGATACTAATAACTTGCCCCATAACACAGTAATAATAAGTGGTGCAGACAGGATTCAAAATTAAATTGTCAGTCTCTGAGTCCCATACACTCAACTTCATTGTTTCCAGACTTTCTGCAAGTTTTAAGCAGAGGTACAGATGTCTTAACCACAGGTACATCAGAGATACATTTTTTAACTGTTTCAGTTTTCAAAATAGGAACGGACCCCAAGACTGACTTTATTTCTTCTTCTGTGATTGAGTAGGCTGATAGTAAGAATGGAGGAGGAGTGAACAGTTGAAGTGAAATCCAGGAGCAGGGGCAAGAGAGAGAGATCTACCCTGAATTATCGTGTGCCAACTCCCTTTGATAATTGCCTGTGACCTCAGCCATCTTTCCTATAGTTAATGTAGCAAGTACTACCTACTGCTTTCCATTGTGGTCTACCAGAAGCCCCTAAAGGGAAGAGGATAGTGGGCAGGGGTTCTCTGCCAGAACAGACAGGGAAGTGAAATGACTGATTGGGTTGGCAGAGAAGACTGGCCAGATGCCCTGAGTCTGGAGTCAGACTGCCCAGATTCAAACACGGCTGCAACCCTTTCTAACTCATGACCTGGTACAAGTTACGTAAAATGCTGTACTCCTTTCCTCCTATGTAAAATAATAATATTTGTGCATTTATAATTTTAAAGAGATTATGTGGATGAAATCAAACAAGATACATAAAACACATACCCCAGAGCCCAGCATTTAGGAAGCACTCAATAAACATGATGTCATGATTAATGTCATCCTCCACATCATTATCCTCATCATCACCTTTGTGATTATTTTGAAGTACTTAGGGGAAATTTTAAAGAGACCCATTTGTGCTATGGTGGAGGAGATACCAACCAGAGCCGGGACCAGTGAAGTTAGAAGCAAAACTCTGAATTAGAGTTCTCATACCCCCACCAGAATCAAGAACATAAACTTCATAGTTCTCTGATCCAAAATTTTGTATGTTGGTGTTTTTCATCTGTCTATTGAAACTGTCATATTTGTCTTCTTAAGGAGAAAATAATGCTCCTGACGGTCCGTCCCCCAATCATGGTCTCCCATAGCACTTACTGTGCTGGGCTGCATCTCTGCTGCAGCATGACCAAGGAGTATGGATTCACTGTCCCTCTCCAGCCTGGTGTGTGATGAAGGCTCAGGGTCCATCCTCAGGACTGGCTGGAAGACAGACTCAGGCTAGGACTTTCTGTTGCAGATGCCCACAATGGAACAGACACAGGCACACAGGCATGACACTAGAACTGGCCAGCTAAAGGGCAGGAGGCACCAGCCAATTATTTACAATCGTATGACCTTGGGGGCTCAAAGCACAAAGCTCATAATTAGCCAATTGGTCCATGTCATCCCAATTTCTGAGGACTTGCTAATGTCAATGAAGAGGAAAAGGAGACAGCTGAATATCCTTGGAGGGGTCTGGGTTCTTCCTCTCCTCAGGAGGAATATCATCTGTATTCTTTGCTTCTTATTTCAAAGTGGCAGGATCTGAACATAAAATTTAGAATTCTTTTCTTTTTTTTTTTTAATTTTTTGTTTATTGCAGTAACATTGGTTTATAACATTTTAAAAATTTCAGGTGTACATCATTATACTTCTATTTCTGCATAGATTACATCATGTTCACCACCAAAATACTAATTACAACCCATCACCACACACATGTTCCGAATTATCCCTTTCACCCTCCTCCCACCCCGCTTCCCCTCTGGTAACCACCAATCCAATCTCTGTCCTTATGTGTTTGTTTGTTGTTATTATCTACTACTTAATGAAGGAAATCATACGGTATTTGACCTTCTCCCTCTGACTTATTTTGCTTTGACCTGAACAGACATTTCTCCAAAGAAGGTAGACAGATGGCCAACAGACACATGAAAAGATGTTCAAAATCACTATCAGGGAAATGCAAATCAAAACTACAATGAGATATCACCTCACGCCCATCAGAATGGCTATAATTAACAAGACAGGAAACAACATGTGTTGGAGAGTATGTGGAGAGAAGGGGACTCTCATACACTGCTGGTGGGAGTGTAAACTGGTACAGCCACTATGGAAAACAGTATGGAGATTCCTCAAAATATCAAGGATAGAACTACCATA
>CM053548.1:1325010-1340224 GCA_028646465.1 Rhinoceros unicornis | reverse complement strand
GAAATAAGTTAGAATTCTTTTCAATTTAACAACTCAGTGTGTGATTTTGATATCTGTAAATCCATTGTATTAATCATGAAATCTATGCAGAGTGAGGTCTTCTATATCAAAAATATGATCCTATTTCTATTACTTCACTTAATATTTGTCTCTATGGATAAGTTGTTATTTCATTTCCTTAGCTCCTGCTTACATTGGCATATTATATATTGGAGATTTACAGGATTGTGCTTTTTTTGCTAATTTGAGTGAGGCTTCGGTTCTAAATGTTTTATCTAGTTGAACTACATTGGCATATTACAAAAAACTATTGATTTTTACATATTTATTTGGTTATCGATGATATACTTAAATACATCAGAGGACCTCTTACAGGGTTGTGATTAAAGTGTTGGTCAGGGCTGCAGTCATCTTAAGGCTTGATTGGCAGAGGTCCACTTTCAATGTCACTCATAGGCTGTTGATAGGATTCACACATTCGCAGGCTATTGGCCAGAGAATTTCCTCAGTTACTTGACACATGGGCCTCTTGATGGGGCAGCTGACAACATAGCAGTTGGGTTCCACCAATGTGAGCATCCAAGAGAACAAGAGAGAGGCACAAAGAAGAAAGCCATATTTTTTTCACTCTATTCCCAGAAGTGACTTCCCACAATTTGTCCACATTCTCATTGTGGGAAGTGAATCACTATGTCCATCTCAAACTCAGTGGGAAGGAAATACACAAGAGCATGAAGACCAGGAGTTGGCAATCAATCATTGGGAGCTTCTCAGATACTGTCAACCACACAGGCTTCATCCTCTAGAAGGACTTTGTGCTCCAAGAATTCCAGGACTCAGGTCACTTACACACACACACTCACACACACACAAACACAGTGGAATACTGTTCAGCCACAAGAAAGAAATAAATCCTGCCATTTCCCACAACATGGATAGACTTTGAGAGTATTATACTAAATTAAATAACTCAGACAAAGACAAATATTGTATGATCTCACTTATAAGTGGAATCTAAAAATATGAGCTCATAGAAACAGACAGTAGATGACTGTTGCCAGGGGCTGAAGTGTGGTGGAAATGGGGAGATATTGGTCAAAGATTACAAATTTTAAGTTATAATATGAATAAGTTCCAGGGATCTAATGTAAATCATAATGACTATAGACACTTGTACTTGAAAGTTGCTATGAGAGAAGAGTTAATGTTCTCATCATAACAACAACAGCAACAACAAAATGGTAATCATGTGAGGTAAAGGATGTGTTAACTAACCATATTTTGGTAAACATTTTGCAATATATACTTGTGTCAAAACATCATATTGTACACCTCAAGCTTACACAATGTTATATGTCAATTATGTCTCGATAATTCTGGAAAAAGCTTAGAAAATAGACAAAACAAAAAACAGTGCCCCACTTTTGTTTGCAAACAACGTGCATCTACCTCCAGAATAACGTTTATTTTCCTGTTCAGCACTGTTCCGGAAGTACTAATGGAATGATACAATAGCCAGAAAAGAAGAAATAAATGGTTTGTTCAGAAAAGGCTGCCCTGTATGACAAGTTGAAATGTAACTCTAACACCCCATTTTCTAGTCATCTGGGAACATTTTTAAATTAAAAAATTTTTCACATTGTTTTTATCATTTATTTTTTTATTTTTATTTTTTTTAATTTTTTGTTTATTGCAGTAACATTGGTTTATAACATTGTAAAAATTTCAGGTGTACATCATTATACTTCTATTTCTGCATAGATTACATCATGTTCACCACCAAAATACTAATAACAACCCATCACCACACACATGTACCAAATTATTCCTTTCACCCTCCTCCCTCCCCGCTTCCCCTCTGGTAACCACCAATCCAATCTCTGTCCCTATGTGTTTGTTTATTGTTGTTATTATCTACTACTTAATGAAGGAAATCATACGGTATTTGACCTTCTCCCTCTGACTTATTTCACTTTGCATAATACCCACAATGTCCATCCATTTAAATTCAACCCGATCGTGTGATGCAAGTGCATTTACTCCCATTTTACCAATTGTGAACCTTATGGAAAGGTATTGCATGCATGATGTAGAAAATCTAGTGTTTGTACTCAGGTGTGTGCTTTCTATTATAACATTTTCAGATTTATAATTTCCTATATTCAGTGTCTTTTGTGAATTTTAAGATGACTTGGTATAAAAACAGGAGGTAGTAAATTAAACAGAACATAAACTGGCAATTAAACCACACACACCTAGAAACAACATTACTTGAGCACTTACCAAGGTTCTTTGGCTATCACTTAGGTTTGCATAAATGGAAGTGAAAATATAAAATTTTAGTAGTTTTTATTTTATGAAATCTCTTCCCATTAACTGGTATGAAGTGAACTGATCCTCTGTTAAGTACATTCCTTTCTCTAATATTAAATTTTCTCATCAGCATAGTTGGTAGGTGATTTTCCTTAAAGGCAAAGGAAATTAAACTAGTTATGGACAGCTTTTCAGATAATTAAGATTACTACCACAAAAATGATGTGTGACATCTCTAAGGAGAGATGGACACCAATACCGTAGAACTCAAAAGGAGCCCAGAGACTGAGTTATCATGACAGGAGACACAATAATGAAGTAAAGTCCTAACAAGTCTGTTACTGGAAAGAGCTCCACTTGGCTGATGACACAGTCTTTTGCCACCCTAGAGTAACATAAAAGAAGATAAATTCCAGCAACTGGAAATATGATATCACCACCTATTTTCCAGTTGTATACTCATGACCAAGACATAGCGTTTACCTGAGCACATTTTACAATCTTCTAATTACATACGCCTCCCAACATATGTTTATACCACATGTTACAATATCAGTTAGGGTTCAGTCAAGAAGAGAGAAACCAATTAGTCATTTTAACTGAGAGAATTTAATATAGAGAATTGTTTAAATAGTTATTGAAGGAATGAGACGCAAAAAAGAACAGAGCGGTAATATAGCCATCGTAAGTGAAGAAAGAAGCTACCACACCAAGGGCTTGAGGGGTGCAAAGGGAAAAGGTGAACTTTTAGGGCATAGTGACTCTTACTTACCACTATTGAAAGTATGTAAAGTGAACACAAGATGGAAAATAGAGCAGTGATTTCAAGAGCCCCATCCCATCAACACAAAGCAAAGTATAGAAGTGTGAGTTTGGAGCAGAGAGACCATAGTTTCATAACCACCATATATGTCCAGCTGTACAGTGTACAGAGGGAGAAGATATTTGAAGAAACATTATCAGGAATAATGGGGAAAATGCATTGCCTATTGCTACAGTAGGATTTTTGTATCTTCCCTTTTGGAGCTCTGATCTCTTTAGGGTCTTCAGCATTTGCCCGTGAGCAGTTAGGACCCAAGACATACAGGTCATCTTTAAATGAAAGCTCTGACTTAGATCAGTAGTTCTCAATTGTCACTGCACAGTAGAACCACCTGGGGGATTTTAAAAATCCTCATGCTCAGGCCACACACCCAGTCTAATTAAATCAGAGTCTCTGATGGTGAGACTCAGTTATCCCTATTATTAGCTTCCCAGATGACTTCAGTAAAAGCTAAGGTTAAGAACCAGTGACATGCATCCTCACACATAGCCTGCATAAATAATTTGATAAATGAGAAATTTATATGGAAAATACACAAGAGCTTTGGGAAAGATGCAACTTTTAAATATATAAGAAAAGAGTTGTTCATCTTTCTGGGATGCCTGTGTCATCAATGATAAACTACAGAAGGCTCCATAGATGTAACAGGATTCAGTCATGCAGTGATTATGATATACAAGTGATCCCAGAATATTCCCCCAGTCCCACTAAAGACATACCAAAAGAGGAAATATTCAGATACTACAAAATGAGGGAAGTGAAAGCCACGAAAGCTACAAAACTATGTGATAAGAGATGTAGGACTTGCAGGTCTAGATGTTTAGTTTTGCTGCATTTCCCAACTTTCACCTCAAGTGCATGGCACAGGTGCTGATATTAGATTGTTTTGCTGAAAAGCCTCTTCATGGCTCTTTTGATGTCTCTGTTCCTCAGACTGTAGATGAAGGGGTTCAGCATGGATGTGACCACAGTGTATACCACCGAGACCACCACTTCATTCCCAGGAGAAAGTGAGACAGCAGAACTGAGGTAAACCCCAAGCCCTATTCCATAAAACAAGCAAACGACGGGTGAGGCCCACAGGTAGAGAAGGCTTTGTACTTCCCACCTGATGCGGGGACCCTCAGAATGGAGAAAACAATTTTATAGTAAAAGAAAAGGATCCCTGAGATAGGGAGAAAACCAGAGATGGCACCCACCAAATACATGACTGTGTTATTAGTGGACGTGTCGGAACAGGCAAGGTTGAGGAATTGAGAAAGATCACAGAAGAAATGAGAAATTTCCACATCTTTGAAGTAGGTAAGTTATAACACAATTGAATTGTGGATCTGGGAGACAAAAAGGCTGATGAAAAGTGACATCAAAACTAACAAGCCACAGAGGCGAGGGTTCATGATGACTGAGTAGTACAGGGCGTGACAGATTGCCACAAACCAGTCATATGCCATCACAGTCAGGAGGAGACTATCCAAACATCTAAAAGCATAAAAAAAGACATCTGAGTCAGGCAGCTGACATAGGAGATGACTCTGCTGTGAGTTTGGATGTCCACCATCATCTTGGGGATTGTGGAGGAGGTGAAACTGATGTCAGCAAAGGACAGGTTGGAGAGGAAGAAGTACATGGGGGTGTGGAGGTGGGAGTCAGAGCTGACAGCCAGGATGATGAGAAAGTTTCCCAACGTGGTGACCAGGTACATGGACAAGAACGGAGCAAAGAGCACAGACTGCAGTTCTGGATCATCTGAGAGTCCCTTGAGGTAGAATTCTGAGACACGTGTTAGATTCTTTGGTTCTGTGTAGCTTGGACACCTTTTGAACAAGAAAAGAGGGTTGGAGAAAAAGGAAACAAGTAGTTGGAAATCCAGCTCTGTGTCTATATGGTAGATTCAAGCAATTCATTTGTGAGGTCATACACACCACTATTTCTCAGTGTCTCAAATCCAATTTTCTTAGAACTTTTCCTCATAGGTTTCTGTGTTATTCATATTTTCAGTATACACTTACTTTAGAGACTCTCATCTGAAGAATATTATAGCAACAAGGACATTTAGAGATAACAAATCCATGAACACAATCAAATATAGCCTACTATTCTAAAGAAGTATATTAAGTAAGAAATATCCTTCACCTTCCAAGAAAAAAAAATCATGCTAAGTGAATGACACTTAGAAGCAGCTTTATTTTATTCAGATACAGTGCCAGAAATTCCCTTTATCTGGAATGTTGATAAACTGTATAATTGCCTGAACTACATTATCTGGATTCTAAATGAAAGTTAAATGTTCATGATCAGAAAGACTTTTTATTATGCACAAGTTATCTTCCTGGGTTTTCATCATTCTTTTGTTTTCTGACTTCTCACCTCCAGGGAAATATGTGCTCACCCAAATATTTTTGTTGTCTTTTAAAAGTGTTTTCAAATATAACTCCTAACCTTGGCCTGGTAGTCTTCAAATGTTGATAAACTTGTTTTGGTAAATGCACAAAATCATACAACATCATTGACCTCATAAATGGCATTAGTGTACAATATACCTCACAATTTTAAAAATAATTAAATTTTTTTAAAAAGTTTCTTCCAATTTCTCATCTTATGCCTGATTACATATCAACCCTACATAAAATTGGGGAAACATCTGCTGTTTGACATGGCTTTTTGTTTTTTGGATCTCCATTTAGTAGTGTCTTGGTAAAGTGCTTACAGTTATTTCTAATCCTATACATTTGAAATGCTGTGTCCTCATCAAATACAACTCTCTTATTTACAGTTGAAGAATGTAGGACCACGCATGGCCCCCAAACCAGGTCTGAAACCCACAATTCTTATGCCTACCTCATTTCAGTCTGTACTGAAACAAGGAGGATTCTCCTTAAATCAAAATCAACTCCCTGAAGGCAACTCTGACCTTCATTGCCCTTGACAGGTCACACTATGAGTTAATCTGGGGGAAAATGCAAAAGAGAAGAGAACTGAGACGGACATATCAAACACCTGGGGAGTTTCCATGTTGGTAAAATGGAGATAATAATTGAACTTACCTTACAGGGTTGTTTTAACAAATTAAATTAAATTAAACATAAAGTGCTCTGCCAATGGTTCTCAATTCTAGTTGATTATTATATTTATCTGTGAATATTGTAAAATGTACCAGTGCCCTGGCCACAGCCTGGAACCAACTAAATAAGAATCTTTACACACACGGTTGTTAGTGGTCTCAATGTAAAACCAGGGTCAAGAACAATGCCTTAGAATATTGCTGGGCGCTTAGAAAATGTTCAGTTAATATTACATATTATCAGTATAATTAATACCAAATGTATAAATTAAAAATATAAGCATTTAATAATATTTGCTTTAAATTTATATTTTATAGGGATTTGAAATATTACCAATGAAAATTGAGTTTTCTTTAAATCCCTGCATGAGTCCATTACCTGTATACCTGTCCCCACAAATAACCACTGTCATTAATTTGGGGGGTATATTTTTTCTCAGTGTTTCCATCATGTACATATTGATTTGTATATTTATTAAGGATTTTCTTGGGAATTTACTTAAATGGCATATTACTACACATATTGCTTCTAAAATGTTCTTGTTTGCTACAATATTGTGTTTAATACAAGATATAATACTTTAACTGATACGTAGTATTGCCTGAGTGATGAACTTCATTTTATTTACCAATTCCTTACTCAGAAATCTCACGAAAGTTCTTTTGCCTCTCTCCATGTCATACAAGTGAGAATTTCTATGTGACATGTGCATGGAGGACAGTTGTTTTTGTTGTAAAAATCAATGCCAGTTAAATTTTACTATTTATTGGCTACATTTACTTTCCAATAGAAAAATCAGTTGCTATCAACTACATGCTATCATTAAGGTATAGAATCAGAAATATTCTCAAGTATCTAATAATAGTCATTCCATGACAGCTTCATATGAAAATTCACATCTTATATGGGGAATAATATTGCCATATTTCAGATTTTCAAACTGGGCTGTAAAGTATATTATTATTAATAGAAAATTCTATAATCCACTATATTAGTGCCATAAGTGCCTCTAAAACCAATGGTTCATTACCCTAATTCACAGAAGTTTGTTTAAATCCCTCAACCTCTCTGTGTTGGTGTTCCTGATCTGGAAATGAAGAGAAGAACAGCCATCTCCAGAGATGTGGCATCCAAGGGAAGTGGAAATTCATAAATATTTGGTCATTGTTTTGTAATCAGAATTTGAATCATTACTGGAACAATGAGTTCGTTGATGAAATGCACCACTAAGAAAGTTTCAATAACCTTTTATTTGACTAGGTGGTAGAGAATCTGAAGGCTCTCTTGTCTCAGGGCACTAGAAATCCTAAAAAGATGTCTCAGCCCACATAATAAAATGTACATTCCTGTTCTCATTCTGCCTCTTCTTTTCCATATTTATGAAAATCACTGTTATGGTTTTTGAATAATTGAATGTTGTAGATGCTATTAAATGGAAAATAATAGATCCTACTGAACATCTACAACATGCACACAAACAAGTGCTATTTTATCTTGTCTCCTGTCCTATGGGCTGTCCTTGAAATGGATGAAGGCACAGTCGGGAAAACACCACTGTGTGTGAGCCCTATTGACTGTGCTCTGTTTCTTGAAGCAAAAAGGTCTAATCAATGTGTAACATATTTGGAGGTTTTCTGTTGTTGTTACCTACCCTGTGCCAAAGGTGATATAAGCTCCAGGGAATTAGAAATAAATGTGACTCAGTCATTTCCTTTCAAGTGCTCAGTATGTATTTGCATAGGGACAAAAATAAAATGTTTTGTCAGGTATCCGTTGAAAACCAAAGGGCCAGATCCCAAGATATTTTAATCAAATTGTATAAATGAAACTTAGTGTTACTAATGTGAGTAATAATAACAATATATAAATAGTTTGCCTGCATATGTATCCATCACAAATTTAATCACATAGGTAGTATGCATTATCTACTTAGTCCTTACGCAATGGGGTGCTATCAACTATGAATCAACTCAGATGACAATGTTGAGGCTCAGAGATACTAAGAACTTGCTCCACGTCACTAAATAATAAGAGTAGGTAGGACTTAAAAGTACATTACGGATCTCTGTAGCACATGCAGTTAACTTCTTTACTTTGTTAAAATTCAGAAAGTTTAAGGCAGAGATACACAGGTCTTAACCAACGACACATCTATTGCACATCTTTTAATAGTTTCTGGTTTCCTACATATAGATGTAACCGAGACACTGATGTCATATCTCCCTTTGAAATAGAGATGGGCGAAATTACAACAGTGGAGGAGGAAGTGGACTGCTGAGGCAAAATCCAGGATCAGGGGCAAGAGAGAGATCTGCCCTAAATTGTCATGAGTCAGCTCTCTCTGTGATCCCTGCTTGTCATCTCAGCCATCCTTCCTATAGTTTATGCAGCAAGTGCCACCCACTGCTCTCCACCCACTGGTCTACCAGTAACCTCCAAAGAGAAGAGCACAGCGAATAGAGAGTGTCTGCATGAAATGACCAGAGAAGGGATATGGCTTGCTGGGTTGGTAGGGGGAGAATTCCGGCCTGGGGCCCTGGGTCTAGGGTCAGACTGTTTGATTCAAACCCAGGTTCATTCCATTCTATCCCAGATCAAATTACATTGAAAGTCTATAATCCTGGGCTGGCCCCATGGCTTAGCAGTTAAGTGCGCCCGCTCCGCTGCTGGCGGACCCGGTTCGGATTCTGAGCGTGCACCGACACACTGCGTCTCCGGCCATGCTGAGGCTGCGTCCCACATACAGCAACTAGAAGGATGTGCAGCTATGACATACAACTATCTACTGGGGCTTTGGGGGAAAAAATAAATTAATTAAAAAAAATTTTTTTTAAAAGTCTATAACCCTTTCCTCATCTGTATAAGAACCATAATGTGTGCACATATATCTTAGGGCTGACTATGAAGATGAAAAGAAGCAAGTTACATGGAGCACTTAGTTCAGATCCCAGCATGTGGGAATATTTAATAAATATTGATGATATCATGTATATGATTCCATATGATTCCAGCATCATTCCCCCACTCATCTTCATTATCACCTTCATGATCATTTTGAAGAGCTTAGGGGACAGTTTAGAGGAACTCGTTTCCTGCTCCAGTGAGAGAGATGCCTATGGGAGCTGGAACCAATGTGGGAGGAAAGGAACTCTGAATGGGAGTTCTTGGATCCCCATCAGAACCAAGACATTAACTTCATAGGCCTCTGAGCTGAAACTGTATATTGGTGCCCTCCCATTTGGCTACTACAACTTCCCTACCTATCCTGATGTTAAGGAAACAATGCTCCCCCAGTCTCTCCTTTACCCAGAATTTCCAACATCACTCACTAGATTCCACTGTCTCTATGCTGGGACTTGGCAAAGGAATGAGGATCCATTGTCTTTCCCATGCCTGGTAAGCAATGAAGGCTCAGGTTCACTTCTCAGGACTGGCAGATAGACAGAGGCAGACATGGACCCCTGGATGCCTACAATCACTCGCGGAAGAGAAGACACACATACACGTCCAATTGTACTGGGAACAGCAGACTGAAAGGTTGCAGGGCACAGGCTGATTATTTACAGCTGTTTGGGCTTGCGAGCTCTTTGCACAGAGCTCATAATTAGTCAAATTGGTCCAGGTTATCCCAATCTCTGAGGATTTGTTAAGATTAATGGAACAGTCATAGGAAAATTAAATGTCCTTTGTAGGATCTGAGGACATCCACTTCTTAGGAGAAATCGGACTTGTACTCCTTCTGACTTTCAAGTTTCATAAATCTTAATAAAAAATTCAGACTTACTTTTTTTTTTTTTTTAAGATTTTATTTATTTATTTTTCCCCCAGAGCCCCAGTAGATAGTTGTATGTTGTAGTTGCACATCCTTCTAGTTGCTGTATGTGGGACACGGCCTCAGCATGGCCGGAGAAGCGGTGCGTCAGTGCACGCCCGGGATCCGAACCCGGGCCGCCAGCAGCGGAGCGCGCGCACTTAACCGCTAAGCCACGGGGCCGGCCCAGACTTACTTTTTAAATTAACATACATCAACATGTGAATTTATTGTCAAATGCATTCAAATGACCAAGTAATTTAGGGAGGATTAATTTTTCTATATCAAGAATCTGATAATATTTCCATTCTCCCAGTTAACATTTGTATCTCTAAGGACAACACTTTTTTTATTGTCATGGTAAGGACAATTAATATGAGATCTGCCTTCTCCACAGTTTCTGAAGTGTTCATATGTTATTCTTGACTCTAGGACAATGTTGAACATCCGATATTTGGAGCTTATTCATCTTGCTTGACTGAAAATTTATGCCCTTTAATTAGTAACTCCCATTTCCCCCTCCTGCCAGGCCCTGGCAGCCACCATTCCAGCCTATGAGTCTATGAATAAAGTATTTTAGATTCACCAGGTAAGTGGAATCATGCAGTATTTGTGTTTCTGTGATTGGCTTATTTCATTAGCATAACATCCTTAAGGTCATCTATGTTGTTGTAAATGGCAGAATTTACTTCTCTTTTCAGGGTGAGTAGTATTCCATTATATATATCATAGTCTTTTTATCCCTTTATGTCTCAGTGGACATTTAGGTTGTTCCCATATCTTAGCTGTTGTGAATAGTGCTGCAATGAACATGGGAGTGCTACTATCTCTTTGAGATCTTGATTTCAATTTTTTTGGGAGGTAAATGCCAAGTCATGGAATTACTGGATAGTGCAGTAGTTCTATTTTTAATTCTCTAAGGAACCTCCATACTTTTTTCCATGGGGAACACCAAATTTTATACTCACATCGAGAGTGCAAGGGTTCCAATTTCTCCACATCCTTACCAACACTCGTTGTCGTTTGTTTTTTATATAGTAGCTTTCCTGACAAGAGTGAAGTGATATCTCAGTGTGGTTTTTATTTGCATTTCTCTGATGAATTGTAATCATTAGCACCTTTTCATATGCCTGTTAGCCATTTGTATGTCTTCTTTGGAGAAATCTCTATTTAAATCATTCACCCATTTTTTTAAGCAGGTTATTAAAATTTTTACTATTGAGCTGTAGGAGTTCCTTACGTATTTTGTAAATTAACAAATTATCAGGCATATGGTTTCAAAAGTTTTATTCTAGTCCATAGGTGCCTTTTCAGTGATGGGGTATCTGAAGTGCACTGAGTTGCCACAGGTCTCAAATTTTTGCTGAGATCTAGGTGGAATTTTGACTTAAAATCCCATACCCTCTCTATTATCTGTGATGCCTCTCTCATATCAAGGATAGCAGCACCACTCCTAGATAATTACTGTGGCCCTTTTTGGGATATTTCCACTGAGGGCCCCCCCCTCCATTCTTAGTGTTAATCAGTTAGTAGCACTCATTCTAAATGCTGAAGTTTAAAAAGGAAAAATTATGCACAACCTCTGGGGAAAAGTGAGTTATCGACAACATTACTGTTTTAGTCTGGGATTTCCAGAGAAACAGAACCAACAGGATATGTATTTATTTATCTACAGAGAGATTTATTTTAAGAAATTGGCTCATGTGATTGTGGAGGCTTGGTAAGTCCAAATTTTGCAGGGTCGTCCAGCAGTCTAAAGGTTCAGGGAAGAGTTGCAGTCCAAGTCCACAGGCCATCTGCTGACAGGATTTCTTCTTCCTCCAGTAGGTCAGTCTTTGTTCTATTAAGGATTTCAACTAATTGGAGAAGGCCCACCCACATTAGAGAAGTCATCTGCTTTACAAAGTCCACTGATCTAAATGTTAATCTCAGCCAAAATCACTTTCACAAAAACATCCATAATAATATTTGACCAACTATCTGGGCACCGTGGCCCAGATAAGTTGACACATAAAATTAAGCATCACAATTACCTTGTGAATTCCAAGGGTTTTTGCCCATTACTTAGGTTTTCAGAAATGGAGACACAGCCTATTCATTGTTCGGTCTGAGTAGATCAGACTGAAACTATCTCATATCAGATCATGAAAACCAAGGAATCAAAACCCTAATTTAGTCATTTTTAGTGGGAAGAATCTCTCCTCATGGGCTGGTAGGGCTTCATCTTCTGTAAAGGGCATTCCCTTCTCAAGGATCAAAGCTCCTGATCAAGGAAGTTGGTAGATGCTTGGGCTTTAGTGGCATAAGGCCAAGGAAATTAAACTAGTTAGTAGGCAGTTTTTCAGAGAGCCCAAGATCACCGCCTCAGAAACTCTGTGACATCCCTAAAGGAAAGACAGATACTCATATAGTGAACGCAGATCAAAGCCCAAAGACAGATTTGTCCAGACAAGACACAAGGAAGAATAGCTTCAAAATGAATTCCTAAAGATACTATTACTAATGAAAGCAAAAAGCTATGCTTTGCTGAAGTAAAGTATATAAGGGTGAGTTTGCAGCAAGGTGAAAATATCTTTTTAACCACACAGATGAATAGTTATATGGTATGGAAGGAGAATATATGTAAAGAAATATCAAGAATGGTGGGGAAAATCACAGTGCCTGTTGTGAGGATGAGCTTTTTCATATCATCTCTTTTGTGCACTAGGAGGACTGTAAGAACTTCAGTATCTGCTCATGAGCAGTAGAAGATCCATACATGCTAGTCATCTTTGAACAAAACATGATTAGATCAGTAGTTCACAACCTTGGTTATACATGAGAAACAACTGGTAAGATTTTAAAATCCTCATGCTAAGGGTACACCTCAGTCCAATTCAATTATAATCTGTGGTGAGAAGGAATCATCAATATTTTTAAAGATCCCCAGGTGACCCCTATATGAAGTCAAATTTGAGGACCAGTTACATGGATCTTTACACATAGCATGCATAGACACATCTGAAAGATACAAGAGTTGTATGGACAACAGACATGAATTTGTTAAAGGGTTGAGGATTGTAGTTATTTAAAAGAAAAATGTTGTAAATTTATCCAGGATGCCTGGGAGAGGGATGAGAAATAAAGAAGACTCTAGAGCTATAACATGATTCAATCCTGCACTGATTATAATGAGAATAGGATCTCACAATACTCCCTGAATCCCATTGTAGATATACCAAGTGAAGGAACATTCAGATATGAAAGATTGAGGGGATCGAAAGGCACAATAGATACAAAAATTATGAAACCAAATGGACCAGATTTTGAATTCCATTGCTTGTTTTTACATGCTTTGACAACCCACAAAATTGAAAAAGATGGCACAGGTACTGAGATTAGGCTGTTCTTCTGAGGAGCTTCTGCATGGCCCTCTTGATGTCTGTATTCCTCAGGCTATAGATGAAGGGGTTCAGCATGGGGCTGACCACAGTGTACATCACTGAGGCCACAGCACTCTTCCTGGGGGAATGTGAAACAGCAGAACTGAGGTACACCCCAAGGGCTGTTCCGTAAAATAAGCAAACAACTGACAGGTGAGAGCCACAGGTAGAGAAGGCTTTGTACTTCCCACCTGTTGATGAGACTCTCAGAGTGGTGGAAACAATTTGAGCATAAGAGAAAAGGATTCCTATAAATGGAACACCACCAAGGAGAGCACCCATAAAATAGATTAATATGTTATTGGTGGAGGTTTCTGAACAGGCAAGGTTGAATAGCTGAGAAGGGTCACAAAAGAAATGAGGGATTTCCACATCCATGGAGAAGGTAAGTTGTGACACCATCAAACTGTGCAGATAGGAGTACAAAAGACTGATGAAAAAAGACACCAAAACTAGCAGGCCACAGAGGCGTGGGTTCATGATAACTGAGTAGTGCAAGGGGTGACAGATGGCCACAAACCGGTCATAGGCCATCACAGTCAGGAGCAGACTGTCCAAACATCCAAAAAGAGTAACAATAGACATCTGAGTCAGGCAGCCCACATAGGAGATGACTCTGCTCTGAGTTTGGATGTCCACCATCATCTTGGGGATTGTGGTGGAGGTGAAACCAATGTCAGCCAAGGACAGGTTGGAGAGGAAGAAGTACATGGGGGTGTGGAGGTGAGGGTCTGAGCTGACAGCCAGGATGATTAGCAGGTTGCCCAACATGGTGACCAGGAACATGGACAGGAACAAACCAAAGAGCAAAGGCTGCAGCTCTGGATCATCTGAGAGGCCCATGAGGAAGAATTTTAATCCATGTGTAAAATTTTGTGTTTCTGTGTAGCTTGGACACCTTTGAAAAATAAGAGAGGGTTGGAAAGAAGGAAACAAGTAAATGGACACCCAGTACTGTGTTGCTATTTTGGATCCAAGCAATTCACTTGAGTGGTCACACACCCTAGGACCTGCAAAATATTTCTCACTGTCTCAAATAAAATTTTCTTAGAACTGTTTTCTCACTGGTTTCTGTGTTATTCATCTCTTTCTAAACACATTTTACTTTAGAGATATTCACCTGAAGAATGTTATAGGAACAAGGACATTTAGAGATAACAAAGCCATGAACATCAAAAAATACAGCCTACTTTTTAAAAGAAATTTATTGAACAAGAAATATTCTTCTCCCTCTAAGAAAAGAAAATCATGCTAATTACAGGACACTTAGAAGTAGTCTTATGTTTTTCAGATACAATGCAAGAAATTCCCTTTGTTTTGAATATTGATAAACCTTATAATTGCTAGAACTACAATATCTGGATTCTAAATTAAAGTCGAATATTCATAATCAGAGAGTCTTTTCTTAATGTGCCAGTTATCTTCTGTGTTTTCATCACTCTTTGGTTTTCCAACATTTCTCCCCAATGGGAATGTGTGCTTGCCAAAAGTGTGTTGTCCTTTAAAGTCTTTTGAAGAGAACTCTTGCACACCGTTGGTGGGATTGCAAATTGATACATCTACTATGGAAAATAGTTTGAAGGTTACTCAAAAAACTCAAAATAGAACTACCATATGATCCAGCAGTTCCACTTCAGGGAACACATCCGAAGGAAACAAAATCACTATGTTGAAGAGATATCTGCACCCTCATGGTCATAGTAGTTTTATTTATAATATCCAAACGTGGAAACCACCTAAGTGTCCATCGATAAATGTATGGATGAAGAAAATGTGATATATA
>CM053548.1:1307691-1324510 GCA_028646465.1 Rhinoceros unicornis | reverse complement strand
ATCTAAATAGCATATTACTACATATATTGCATCTAAACGTTCTTGTTTACTGCATCATTGTGTTTAATACTAGATATAATACTTTAACTGATACATAGTATTACTGAGAAATGAACTTTATTTTATTTATCAATTCCTTATTTCAACAATCCTATGAAAATTCTTTTGCTTCATCCATTTCATACAAGTGAGAATTTCTATATGATATGTGCATGGAAGTCAGTTGTTTTTGTTGTAAAAATCAGTGCCAGTTAAATTTTACTATTTATTGCCTAATTTGTTTTCTCAATAGAAAAATCAATTGCTATAAACCACATGCTATTATTAAGGTATAGAATCAGATAGATTCTCAAGTATCTAACTTGATACTTCCATTGTAGTCATTCCATGATAGCTCCATATGAAAATTCACATCTTAGATGGGGAATAATATTTCCACATTTTAGATTTTCAAACTGGGCTGCAAAGTACATTACTATTAACAGAAAAATCCTATGATACACCATATTAGAGCCATAAATACCCCTAAAACCACTGGTTCATTATCCTAATTCACAGGAGTGTGTATACATCCTTCAACCTCTCTGTGCTCATGTTCCTGACCTGGAAATGAAGAGAACAATGACCAAGTCCAGAGATGTGTGGAATCCAAGGGAGGGGGAAGTTAAGAAATATTTGGTTATTGTTTTGTAGCAAGAGTTGGAATCATTATAGGAACAGCGAGTTTATTGATGAAATGCACCTCTAAGAAAGTTTTAATAACTTTTTGTTTGATTATATGGCAGAAGATCTGAAGGTTCTCTTGTCTCAGGGCACTAGACATCCTAAAATGTGTGTCACCACACCAAACAAAATGTACCTTCCTGTTCTTGTACTGCCCCTTCTTTTTCATATTTATGAAAATAACTATGACAATTTTTGAATAATTGAATGCTATAGATGCTATGAAATGGAAAATAATAGATCTTATTGAATGTCTATGATGTATACACAAACAAGTGTGATTTTATCTTTTGTCCTCTGGGACATCCATGAAATGGATGAAAGCACAGACAAGAAATCTCCAGTTATACGAGCTATAAAGTCTATGCTCTGTTTCTCGAACCAAAAAAGAGTCTACTCAATATCTAACATATTTGGGGGGGGGGAGGTGTTGTTGTTGCCTCTCTGTGCCAAAGATGATGTAACATCTGGGAAATCAGAGGTGAATGTGACTCAGTCATTTCCTTCCAAGTACTCAATATCTATCTGTATAGGGACAAAAATAAAATGTTTTGTCAGGTATCCTTTGAAAACCAAACCATCCAATCACCAAATATTTTGGTTGAATGGTATGAATGAAGCTTAGTGTTACCAATATTAATAATAATGTCTAAATTTTTTCCCTTATATGTATCCATCACATGTTTAATTGCATATATAGTACATTATCTATCTAGTCCTTAATCAGTGGAGTGCAATCAACTAGGAATCAACTCAGATGACAATGTTGAGGCTCAGAGATACTAAGAACTTGCTCCATGTTACTAAATAAAAAGTAGCTGAGATAGGACTTAAAATTACATTATAGATCTTTGTAGCACATGCAGTTAACATCTTAACTCTGTTAAAATTCAGAACATTTAAGGCAGAGGTCCACAGGTCTTAATCAATGACACATCTATTGTACGTCTTTCAATAGCTTCCTGTTTCCTGAATATGGATGGATATGAGACGCTTGATGTTATGTCTCCCTTTGATAATGGAGAGGTACTAAATTACAAGAATGCTGGAGCAAGTGGACAGGTGAGGCAAAATCCAGGAGCAGAGGCAAGAGATTTATCTGCCTTAAATTGTCATAAGCCAACTCTTTCTGTAATCACTGTCTGTCATCTCAACTATCCTTCCTTTAGTCAATGTAGCAAGTGTCACCCGCTGCTCTCCACTATGGTCTATCAGTAACCTCTAAGAGGAAGAGCACAGGGAACAGAGGATGCCTTCATGAAATGACCAGAGAAAGCATATGGCTAGTTGGGTTGGTAGGGTGAGAATTCTGGCCAGAGGCCCTGTGTCTGGAGTCAGACTGTTTGATTGAAATCTGGCGTCATCCCATTCTATCCCAGATCAAGTTACATTAAAAGTCTAGACTCCTTTCCTCATCTGTAAAGGAACAACAGTGTATGCACACATATCTTAGGGGTAACTATGCAGATGAAATGAAACAGGCCATGTGGAGCACTTAGTCCAGAACCTAGCACTTGAGAATCTTTAATGGTGATATCATGTAAAGTGTCCTCTGGCATCATTCCCCACTCATATTCATCATCAACTCATGAATCATTTTGGAGTGCTTAGGGGACAGTTTAGAGGGGCTCATTTCCTTCTCCAGTGAGACAGATGCCGATAGGAGCTAGAACCAGTGTGGGAGGAAAGCAGAACTCTGAATGAGAATTGCCAGATCTCCACCAGAACCAAGAACATTAACTTCATAGGCCTCTGAGCTGAAACTGCATATTGGTGCCCTCCCATCTGGCTACTACAACTGCCCTGATGATAAAGAAACAGTGCTCTCACAGCCTCTCCTGTATCCAATATCTCCAAGGGCACTCACCGGACTGTGCTGCCTCTGTCCGTGGGCATGACAAAGGAATGATGATCCATCACTCTTCTCATGCCTGATGAGTAGTGAAGGCTCAGGGCCCATTCTCAGGACTGGCAGGAAGACAGAGTCAGGCATGGACCCCTGGATGCGTACAATAACTCTAGGAAGAGAAGACACACACATAGATCCAACCTGACTGGGACCAGCAGACTGAAAGGTTGCAGGGCACAGGCTGATTATTTACAGCTGTTTGGGCTTGAGAGCTCTTTGCACAGAGCCCATAATTAGTCAAATTGGTCCAGTTTATCCCAGTCTCTGAGGATTTGTTAAGATTAGTGGAACGGGTCATAGGAAAATTAAATGTCCTTTGTAGGATCTGAAGACTTCCACTTCTCGGGAGAAATCTCACCTGTACTCCTCCTGACTTTCAAGTTTCATACATCTTAACAAGAAATTCAGACTTACTATTTACATTAACATACATCAACATGTTAATTTATTGTCAAATACATTCAAATGACCAAGTAATTGGGGGAGAATTAGGTCTTCTATATCAAGAATCTGACAGTATTTCCATTTTCTTAGTTAAGATTTGTGTCTCTAAGGACAACAGCTTTTTTATACTGTGGAAAGATCACTTAACATGAGATCTCCTCTCTTAACAAATTTTGAAATGTTCACATATTGTTGATTATAGGTACAACGTTGTACAGCAGATCTCTAGAGCTTATTCATCTTGCTTGACTGAAACTTTATGACCTTTGATTAATAATTCTCTATTTACCCCTCCTACGAGCCCCTTGCATATACATTATGTAAGTAGAATCATGTAATATTTGTTTTTCTGTGACTGGCTTATTTCACTTAGCATAATATCCTTAAGGTTCATCCATGTTGTTGCAAATGGTGGCATTTTCTTTCTTTTTTACAGGGTGAATAATATTCCATTATATATATAATCTTTTCATACATATATGTACAATCACAATTTCCTTATTCATTCATCTGTCAATGGACGTTTAGGTTGTTCCCATATCTTGACTATTGCGAATAATGCTGCAATGTACATACGGGTGCTACTATCTCTTTAAGTTCTTGATTTCAAATCTTATGTGCAAATATCAAGAAGTGGGATTGCTGGATGACAGATCAGTTCTATTTTTAATTTTCTGAGGAACCTTCATAGTGTTTTCTATAGTGACTAAGACATTTCCTATTTACAACAACACTGTGCAAGTGTTCCAGCTTCTCAACATCCTTGCCAATACTTGTCTTTTTTTTTTTCCTGAGGAAGATTTACCCTGTGCTAACATCCACTGCCAATCTCCCTCTTTTGTATGTGAGCTGCCACCTCTGCATAGCCACTGACAGACAAGTGGGGTATTTCCACTCCTGGGAACTGAACCTGGGCTGCCAAAGTGGGGCATTTGGATCTTAACCACTAGGTTACCGGGGCTGGCCTATTTTTCATTTTTTATAATAGCCACCCTGAAGATGTGATGTGATATCTCAGTGTGGTTTTGATTTGCATTTCCCTGATGAATAGTGATTTTGAGACCCTTCTCATATACCTGTTGGTCATTTGTATGTCTTCTTTGGAAAAGAAGTTTATTTGAGTCCTTATTTATTTTTTAATAACCCAGGTTATTAGTTTTTTTTACTATTGAGTTGTAGGAGCTCCTTATATATTTTGGAGATCAACAAATTATCAGACATATGGTTTGCAAATATTTTCTCCCATTTCATAGGTTTCCTTTCCACTGATAGGAAATCTGTAGTACACAGAGTTGCCACAGGTCTCAAATTTTCACTGAGATCTAGGTAGTGTTTTCTGTTCAAATCCCATACCCTCTCTATTACATGTGATGTCTCTCTTATATCAAGGACAGTAGCACCAGTCCTAGATAGTTACTGTGGACCTTTTTGGCATATTTCCATCCAGGCTTTCCTCCCATGCATAGTGTTAATCAACTAGTAGCACTCATTCTAAATGTTGAAGTTTAAAGAGGAAAAAGAATGTATTACCACTGGGGAGAACATACAATGAAATATCGAAAGGCAACATTACTGTATTGGTCAGGGTTTTTCAGAGAAACAGAACCAACAGGATATGGATAAATATATATATCCAGAGAGATTTGTTTTAAGAAATTGGCTCATGTGATTGTAGGGGCTTGGTAAATCCAAATTTTGCAGGCTAGACCAGCAGGTTGAAGATTCAGAGAAGAGTTGCAGTTCAAGTCCAAACACTATCTGCTGGCAAGATTTCTTCTTCCTCCAGGAGATCAGTATTTGTTCTATTAAAGCTTTCAACTGATTGGATAAGGCCACCCACATTAGACAGAGTCATCTGTTTTATTCAAAGTCCACCTATCTAAATGTTAATCTCAGCCAAAAAAAAAGAAAAAAAAACTTTCACAGAAACATCCAGAATAATGTTTGACCAAATATCTAGGCACCATGGCCCAGCCACACTGATATATAAAATTAACCATCATGATAACTTTGGCAAATTCCAAGGGCTTTTGCCCATTACTTAAGTTTTAAGAAATGGAGACACAGCCTATTCACTATTCCAGAGTAGATCAGGCCCAAACTGTCTCATTTCAGTTCATAAAAACCAAGGAATCAAAATCCTAATTTACTCATTTTTAATGGGGAATATCTCTTCTCACTGGCTAGTAGGGCTTCATTCTCTGTAAAGGGCATTCCCTTCTCAAGGATCAAAGTTCCTGATCAGAAAAATGGATAGACGATTGAACTTAGAGCAAAAGGCCAAGGGAATTAAACTAGTTAGTAGGCAGGTTTTCAGAAAGCCCCAGATCACTGCCTCAGAAACTCTGTGACATCCCCAAAGGAAAGATGGATACTTGTATAGTGAACGCAGATCAGAGCCCAAAACAGATTCGTCAGGACAAGAGACAAGGAAGAATAGCTTCAAAGTAAAGTCCTAAAGATACTGTTACTAGTGAATGGAAAGAGGGAAACTTTGATGAAGTAAAGTATAGAAGGGTGGATTGGAGCAAGGTGACAATATCTTATTAACCAGCACAGACGACTAGTTGCATGGTATGGAAGGACAATGTCTGTAAAGAAATATCCAGAGAGATGGAAAAAATCACATTCCCTGTTATGAGGGTGAACTTTTTCATATCATTCATCTTGCGAGCCAGAAGGACTGTAAGAACTGCAGCATCTGGTCATGAGCAATAAAAAATTCAAACATACTAGTCATCTTTGAATGAAATATATGATTCAATCAATAGTTCATAACCTTGTTTATACATGAGAACCAACTGGGATGATTTTTAAATCTTCATGCTAAGGCTGTACCTCAGTCAAATTAAATTATAATCTGTGGTGAGAAGCAGTCATCAATATTTTTAAAGATCCCCAGGTAACTCCAATATGAAGTCAAAGTTGAGGACCAGTTGCATGTACCTTTACACAAAATATGCATGAAAAGATCTGAAACATACAAAATTTTTATATTCTAACTGTAGATTTAAAGCACTTATCATATCAAGTGTTATGTGGTTTCACCCAAAATTATCCTTTCAAATGTTCATGTTCTTCACCTTCATTTAGTTCTGTTCTTGTTTTCTTTAGAATACATGGAATGAAAACCATACAGTCAACACAACAAAGTTATTATCTATCAGGATTGTGCTTGTTTCTTTACATATATGAGTTTATTTCATCTTGAAAATATTTCCTTGAGATATTTTATCACATTCACATCACTTTTCAAAAGAAGAGACGGATAGAGTTGGAATCGAACATGGCCAGCTGACCCTGAATTTTCTATCATAGTTTTCATGAGAATTGTGATGTGATTTTCAACTTCGAAATAGGAATATAAATTTAAAAGGTAGTTTGTTCAGATGATTCATCGTAATACACCATCTAGAATAACTCTAAGATGTTGTTTCCTTCTTTGTGATCCTTTCCTCCTTCCTTCATTCCTTTCTTACTTTCATTCTTTTATTTGACCTTTATTTCTCATCATTGCAATTTTGAGATACACCATTTAAGATCCTATAACATGTAGTACCGGATACAATAGAATCAGAGTCGTTTTCTCACATGGTTAAATTTTTTTTCTGGGATTCTCTGGAGGTGCCATTAGGAATCATGGTTACACATGTATGGAAGATGTTGAGAAACTCTGCTCACTTTCTGAGAAGAATGTTAATAGAATTGAGTGTGCAAGGAAGTATGGAGGAACAGATGCTGTCGACATTCCTCCCACATTCCCTAGGATCCTTTCACCATCTCCATTGCATGACTGCCAATGGCTAGTGCCAGATGGAATCTACTTTGTCTAATATGTGGTGCTAGAAGAAATGGGAATTGTGCCCTATCAGAGACACCCCTTGAGGAAGAGGTGTGTGGTATGTTTTCTACTTCACCCTTCATCTGGGATAATTCTGAGGATTGGATTTTGAACTATTTTACAGAATTTTCCCACATGATGAAAATTCTGTTCATTTCCCATGGTAGCTGACTTAATACAAGCCTCATCGGATATATTTTCTTCCCTATGTCCACTATTCCTGTCTCTCATCCATTCATTGATCATTCCAATAAAGTTCTTGTACATGAATCCTTGGCTCAGCGTCTCCTTCCTTTGGAACCAAAACTAAGACAGATGACAAAGACCGTGATGTATCAAGTAAATATCCTGAAAGGATTTAAGGACTTTGAGAGAGAAAAAAAGAAAGTAATTCTTGGAGACATAGTAAGGACTGCGAAATTACTCAAAATCATAATTTGTTAGAAACAAAAGACTTATTTGATGTGGCTTCAACTCACTTTGATGCCGTTAAGTTTAATCCAATGTGCATTTATTGTCTACTGTGTACAAACTGAGGAAGAGACCAGAGAGATACAAATGATTGCAATAAGAGGGTTGAGCAAAATAATAGTAGTATGTAATAGACTCTGTGGAAAACAAAGGTAAATGTTTTCAATTCACCTTGAGTAATTCCAGGAAAAATTCTTTAGACATTTATTTTTTTTAATTCTTCTTTCTTTCTTTTCCTTCCTTCTTTCTTTCTTTCTCTCTCTCTCTCTCTCTCTCTCTCTTTCTTTCTTTCTTTCTTTCTTTCTTTCTTTCTTTCTTTCTTTCTTTTGTGGGGAAGATCAGCCCTGAGCTAACATTTGTCGCCAATCCTTTCTACTGAGGAAGACTGGCCCTAGGCTAACATCTGTGCCCATCTTCCTCCATTTTATATGGGACGCCATCACAGCATGGCTTGACAATTGAGGGTTGGTGCTCACCCAGGAGCCGAACCCTGGGCCACTGCAGCGGAACACGCACACGTAACCGCTATGCAACCAGGCCGGCCCCTATTTTTTAACATTTTTACTGAGGCATAATTTACATACATGACATTCACTCATGATAATGTAAATTCAACTATTTTAGTAAACATATAGAGTTATGCAGTTATTACCACAATCTAGTTTTAGAATATGTCTATCATCTCAAAAAGTACCCTTGTGTCCATATGCAGTTAAGTCTCTCTCCCACCTCAGCCCTAGGAAACTACCTAACATTTTCAGTCTCTATAAATTTGCCATTGTTAGATATTTTAAATAAATGGAATCAAAGAACATGTGATCTTCTGTATCTGGCTTCTTCTACATAGCATATGTTTTTGAGGCTCATCCTTGCAGAAGTATGTATCAATATTTTGTTCCTTTTAATTGCAGAATTGTATTCTATTGTATATATATATACCACACTTTGCTTATCCAGATACCAGTTTATGGACATTTGGACATTTCAAATTTGAGGTTATAATGAATAATGCTGTTATGGACATTTACGAATGTGTCTCTGGGTTGACATGCATTTTCCTTTCTCTTGGGTAGATACCTTGAAGTGCAATTACTGGGCTATAAGGTAAATATATGCTTAACTTTTTAAGAAACTGACAAACTATTTTCCAAAGTGGCTGCCCCATTTTACATTCCCACTAGAAATTCATGAAGGTTCCAGTTTTTACACATCTTAGCCAACACTTGGTATTTAGGAAAAACTTGTAAAAAGAGAACGTGCTTGAATGTTGACTAAAAAATGATAAGCAGAAACTTAAATGGAGAATATATTTGGGTGACATAAGAGTGAGGCATATCAGGAAGATATATGGAAATTACAGCTGAGATATTAGAAATAAGAGTTTGATATGTAGCGGGAGGACACACTATTGAGAGTCTAATTTGACATTCTAAGGATTTTATAAGCAGTTGAGAAGGAGAGCCAAGCTGTAATCTAATGTATGAGGACTTTAGCATTGCCCCGAGAGGAAGAAATTGGAGGCAGAGGGAACAGTTAGCAGGCTGTGAAAATAGTCCAGGGGAGAAGTGACGGGAACCTGACCTAAGCCAGTAACAATGAGACAGGTAGATTTCAGTGGAGTTAAGACTTCGTCTGTCACCTGATGAGCACAAGCCTCCACTTTGACTGGTGGTCGGCCACCATGGTATTTTGTATCCCCAGGAATTAGTGTCATCTTAGACTCCATGTGGGTATTTCTTTTTCCTCACTGCATCCTCACTCTAGTAAATGACTGCAAGTCCCTTTGTGGAGGATTTGAAGGAAGATTTATATTATGGAATGTAGTGATGGTGCGTAGTCTTTCTTTTGATGAAGGGGTTTTATGTTTGTGAATTAATCTACGTCTTACAATTGCGTAGTGGGCTGTGTTTTTCCACTGTAGTGACTTAATTCAGATTTTTAGTTACCAGACTTGAGATGTTCTTACAAACATCAAGCAAAATTCTAATATACAAGTAGGCAAGCTATAGATCCTGTGTCAACACAGGCCCTCCACCTGTTTTTGTTAATACATTTTTATATAACATAACCATATTCATTTGTTTACATATTGTTTTTGGTTTCTTTCATACTACAAAGGCAGAGTTAAGTTTAGCTACAGAGACTATTTGGCCCACAAAGCCTAAAATTTACTGTATGGACCTTTGGAGCTGGGTTTGTTGACCCCTGCTCTAATAGGCTGCATATCTATTTCATTCCTAAAAGCGAATTAGTCTGAGATGAGTTAGCCCAAACTAAAGATCTCAGCAGGCCAAAATGCTCCGATTCCTGCTTAATTCCCACTGGTCTTGATGGTTTATGTGCCAACTTGTCTTTGGAGATTAAATGCTACCTGCTTGATTTCTGCTACTGTGGGCTCTCATCATCCCCAGTGAAATCAGGGAATTCATCTCAACGATGGTGTCCTCTACAGTCATACCTGGCCTATATAGGAAAATACTCACAAAGATTTTCAAGGATGGAGGTGCTCTACTTACTAATCTGTTTCTCAATATCTTTGTGAAGAAAAAGTCTTCTATTGTTTCAACATAGAATGGGGAATAGGGCCTTTATACACATGATAAATCCAGTGAAACATTCCTATCTCTCTAGATTCACTCCATCGCATTTTACTGGGAAGCTCTGGAAGATCAACTCATTACTGTAGGTCCTCATTGAGTCTAAGATCAACTCAAGCAAGTAAGCTGTTAGAGCCATTCCAGGTCCATAAGATGATATGTTAAATCCAGACTATCTATTAAGTGCACCCATGTCAATGAATTTGGCCCAGTCTATTGTTATATTCCACCTTCTTGGTCTAGTACCCTTAGCATACAAAATTTTCACCACATGTACTTTATTTCTGTTTGTATCATATAAAAATTACAGTTCAGAAAGTAGATGCAAGCTTCCAGGTTTTTCCAAACATATTTAAGTTTTCAAAAAAGTAAATTTGGTAACAATTTTTTAATATGAAATTTAATTAAACTAAAGAAAATTTAAAATCCTGTTTTTCTAGCTGCATATCAAGTGCTCAATAACATACATGGCTAGTGGATCCCATAACGGACAGTGCAGGTCAAAGCCAGCTCCTGGTCATATTTGGAAATAAGAACAACATCAGGAGATCAGGTTTTGGAGACAAAATTAACTGCATTCAAGTTCTGGTTATCTATTTCCTAACTGGGTGATGTTGGACCAATTCTTAGTGTTATCTGAATCTAGCTTTTTTCAGCTATTAAATAGGGGTAATGTATCTATTGAAGAGAATTCTTATAATAATTAAGTGATTTTGAAATGTAAAGCTCCTGGTGAGACTTCTGTCATGTACTGATTTTCAGTAAATAGTAATTAATGATATTAATATTCATGCTATTTAGTATACTGTTCTTAGTGAATTTCACATATATCATCTATAGAGAGATAGCTATTGTATCAAGTTTGATGACTCATAAGTAATGCTTTTTGATCAGGATTGATATGAAACTGGACTCCAGATAACCCTGTGTCAAGAGTGACAAAGATTGTCATATCCACTTAGATGCATAAGTTGCACTGAAGGGACATTGGCATCAAATTTCCCATCAGGCATACTTATTAGCATCATCATCCCAGGATGGCAGCCGTTGATCTGACCCTCGGTAAGTCCTTGTTTATTCTTATTTTCAGAGTATGCTAAATGTCACCACTGCATGATATAGACTCCAGTGGTCTGGGCCTGAGCAGCCATGCTGCTGGTTCGTTTAGAAGCAACTGAGGTTGCCAGAGAATGCTGTTATTTAAGTCAGTTTCCTGGTATGTGTACTTTGGAAATCGTGCTGCGTAATCTCATTCATGAGTTTTATCATCTTGGGCAAATGAAGCATCACAGTTTTTAGGGTTCTAGTTTCTGTATCTGTAAAATAAAACTATTATCCTTTTCTTCATGGGTAACATGGCTCAAAATCCCCTTTTCTGGATCCAGGTGAGACAGGACTACTCTGGCATTTTATTGCAGTCATGTGTATTTATGTGAGATTGCTTAAGTGTGTGGGGATAAATGGGAACCTCAAACTAGACTGGAATGATTTTCAGGTAGGTAAATCTGGGAAATATGGTCATTCTGTGTTCTGATATGTTCTTTCTTTACCCTGAGATCTCCTTTCTAGGGATCCTCTTTCCCTTCATCAGGAAAACAGAGGCAGAAAAGATGGTTGCTCTCTAGCTGAAAAATTGTCATCAGGTAAGAAAAAAGCATATCCAACAGAATGACATACTTAAATCCACCAGGTGGGGGCCGGCCCGGTGGCGCAAGCGGTTAAGTGCGCGCGCTCCGCTGCGGCGGCCCGGGGTTCGCAGGTTCGGATCCCGGGCGCGCACGGATGCATCGCTTGTTAAGCCATGCTGTGGCGGCGTCCCATATAAAGTGGAGGAAGATGGCCACGGTTGTTAGCTCAGGGCTCATCTTCCTCAAGAAAAAAGGGGAGGAGTGGCATCAGATGTTAGCTCAGGGCTAGTCCTCCTCACAAAAAAAAATAAATAAATAAATAAATAAATAAATAAATCCACCAGGTGGATACATTCTTTCTAGGCATATCTGTGTCCAGAGCTTCCTAAAGCAAATTCGTTCACACAAGGAATGAATCCCCAGATGAATTTCCCCCAGAAATGAAACCTCTCATACTGAAGAGGGATTATCCGGACATTAATCTAAGTAATCAATCTTGAATATCATGGATGCCAGCTACATGTTTCTTACTTGCTGCTTGCACTGACAGATGGTAAAGAAGATGTACATGTCCTTTTCTCAAAGAATTAAGTCATTCTACACGGTTATCAAGTGTTTGTAGTGTCCTCAGGACTGTGCTACAATAAAGGAAAATAAGACAAGAAGACCTCCTACTTTGGTTATGCTGAGATTAGGTCATGTTTAAGAGATGCCATTAAAGCCATGTGAGTGGAAGAGATCAGCAGTGAGTGAGTCTAGATAAAGAAAAGCACACAGAACCCTGGGAAGACAATGCAAGACCTCATAACTGTGCATAGGTATTGGGTCTTCTGTCCTTATTCTCCAGTGAACGTTAGTGAAGATATTTCTTGGCTAACACCAGCATGTATGTGATAGTATAGGATTCAATGACCTTTGATGATGTGGCTGTGGACTTCACCCAGGAGGAGTGGATGTTACTGGGCCTCACTCAGAGAAACCTAGACAGAGATGTGATGCTGGAGAACTACCAGAACCTGGTCACAGTAGGTAAGGCTGCCATGATTCCTCATCACCTCTTAGAGAACAGATAAATATCATGTACTTACTGTGTTCCTGCATTCATGATACCAATCTGAATATAATGGAAAATAACAGACACATAGTCCCGGCACTAATAGAGTTTTAATCTGCTGTGGTGTTTGCAGAAATGCATTCTTAGGACCAGCAGCAACACCATCACTCTGTTAGGAATTTATGCTTTCAGACTCCACTTTTGACATACTGAATTATAAAGCTGGGCTTGTTGCCCTATCTTCTGTGTTTCAGTAAGCTCTTCAGATGATCATGATGCACTCCAAGGTTTAAGAAATACTGCTCTAGTGGTTTCCCCAACAGAACGAAAACCTCGTTGTCTCATTTTTTTTATTTCCTATATCTCTCATTTCCTTAGTGCTTTGCAAATGTGTATGTATGTCTGAATTTGGCTTTCAGGGGTCAGAGATAGGAGATATTTGCCTTTTTAGTCCTTTGAAATAATTTTACTGCTTCTGTTAGAAAGAGAGTTTCTGATTCATGGAAAGGTTTGTCCTCTCTTGCATGAGCTTTTCTCATTAATGTACCTTTCCCCATGGACTGGGTATCAACTGTTCAAACCAAGTCTGACTGCCTGGTTGGAACAAGAGAAAGAGTTGAGGGCAGTGGAGAGAGGAGTCCACCAAGATGAGTGTGTGTGAACTCACTGGTCAATGAGAAGTTCAGTATCTTTCAGCCTTTAATGTTGAAAATTTTGAAGTTACACCTTGTCTCAGGAGCTGAAGCCGTTAGGCTCTGATGTTTGGGGATCTCTTCAGCTTCCCTTACTCTTACTTTCCATCTACCCCAACTTCTGTGATCTCACAAAATAACCTGTTCTATTTCTTCTTTAAGTTTATTGTTTTGATGTATTTTCCTGGTCCAGATACTTCTCACTCATCTCCCCTGATGTTCTTCTGTCACGGTTGACCATATGTTTAATTTTCATAGAATTACGCTTTAATAAACCACTCAATTTTGACCCCATACACTGACTCTGAAATTTTTCCCATGGAGAGGTGGCTGAAATCTATTTTTTCATTTTTTTTTTAGCATTTTTAATATGAAAATAAAGATAAATAAGCCTTATCATTTTTAACTTCTTAAACTTACCATTTGTTTTTGCACAAACTTATAGGTGTTTTTTGTTTGTTTTACTTCAGAATAGGAACTGTGTCTTCAAACCAAAGGGCCAGTAGTTCCCCAGGATTTTCTTGTAGGTAGAATATCCAGTGAGATACAAACAGTAAGATTAAGTAGTGACATTTCTTATTTTCCACATTCAGAGAAGCTTGGTAATTCCATTAAAGAAAATCAGTATAAGTGGGAGATGTTTGAGACAAGTGGCATTCTCCCGAGAGAAAGCAATTCAGAGATACTCTGAATATGATTATTTGGGGGAAAATCTAAACTTACCTTAAAACTTGTTGCTTCATAGATATCATGCGTACACATTCCCACATATGTAACTAGTCATTGAGATTTTAAACAAATTTCATGAAATTCTAAAGGAATCATTTTAAGCTTAGAGTAGATGGCACTGGATTTTGGCAGAAGAGTTCTATCATTTAACTTGAAAGAAATGAATTAAGAATTATGTTCATGTAATAAAAATGGTAAAAATTATTATCATCATAATAACGTTTCTAGCTTTAAAAGGAGGAAATCTATAATGAAGCTGAAAATCCTGTAATCATCATTTATCCCTTCATCAACAGGAAAGGACCCACAGTGGAGCAGAACTCTGTGACTGTAAGCAATGTGCAAAGTTCTTCAGTAATAGAGGGAACCATTATGCATGTAATCAATATTGAAAAGGCTTCCTTATTCTGCACATAAAAGCTCTACTGGAGAGACACTTTCTGTGTTTAATCAGCATGGTAAAGTCTTCAGTCTGACTCCAAATATTGTGAATGAGAGAACTAGCACGGCAGAGAAACTCCTTGAATGAAGTAACTGTGGAAAAGTGTTCATTAGTCCCTCACACTTTCAGGCACATATGAGAACTCACAATGGGGAAAAACTCTATGATAGGAAGCAATGCAGGAGAGCTTAAATTCATTCATCAGGCCTTCCTGTGTGTGTACAAATGCACACTGCTAAAAAAAATATGAACTTAAGAAATGTTGGAAATTTTATACAAATTTCAAATGCTTTCATCACATCATTCCAATGCACATTGGACTAAAACCCTGTAGATATAAGGGATGTGGGAAAGCCTTCACTCATCCCTCACTCCTTATTAGACATATAAGAACTCATGCTGCAGAGAAACCCTTTGAATGTGGTGAATGTGGGAAAGCCTTTACTACTTCCACAAATCTAACTTCATGTTTAAGAACTCACACTGGAGAGAAGCCTTTTGAGCATAAGATATGTGGAACAGAATATTTGGATTCCTTGATATTTCACATCCACCTGTGAACTCACACCAGAGAGAAAGCCTACAAATGCAAGCATTGCAGGAAAACCTTCACTGTTTCCTCAAGACTAACTGAACATGTAAGAATTCACACTGGAGAGAAACCCTGTAAGTGTGAGTAATGTGGAAAGTCTACAAGTGTCTACATTTACTTTGAGTACATGAAAGAACTCACAAGAATTAGATGCCCCATGAATTTAAGCAATGTGGGAAAGCAATCAGAATCTCCTACAACACAGCATGTAACTCACACTGAAGCCTTTAACTGTAAGGAATATGTAGAGCTCCAGCTTATGGGGTGGTTCTGTAGATCTCTTTTAAACATGTGTCATTCTTCCCTGATCATTTTTGGGAATGATATGGCTTTCATTACCTTGATAGCATTGCTAGGCCAGTGTAGTTTCTACACCTTCTAGGTTGCAGCCTGGCCAAAAGCGTGACTAGACTTAATTCTACTGAAGTTACCTGGATTCTCTTGTTCTATTGACCTGGTCTAAGATTGTGAAATAGTGACCACTTGATTCAGTTCACTATTCACAGAGTCTATCTACAGTGCATCATGCAAGCCAAGGTGGGGGATATAGTATGTCTTTGTAAATTATCTAAAAATGTTTCTTTCCCTCTCTCATAGCTGATCTTTTTGGATAAAAGGCCAGGGTGCAAGCAAGGGAAAAGTTTAAAAAGGTGAGGTTTTACCTACTAGTGGGAGATACCATGATTTCATGGCCCTTGAGGGAGCACAACACACTCAGCTACTAGGGAAGAAACACCTTTAACCTCAGGAAGTACATGAAGAGGCTGGGAACAGAGAATGTTCTATTTGATCCCTACTTCCAACATCACAGCCCGGAAAAGCAATCATGTCTTTTGCCTGTGTTCAGCAAGAGCTGCACCTGGCATGTGGCTTGCTGCTGGGTTTCTCATCCCCTCCATATCTTATAAAATAACTATAAACTTCATGTGAATATGGAAGGTCCTGATATTCTAATGTGCTTGATGCCGTCACTGGAAGTTCTTGAAAGTGGCCTTTTGATAAAGACACACAAACCATCACAACCTTGTTTCAATTTCACAAACCATCACAACCTTGTTTCAATTCAATCAAAGAGATAAATTCAAATACTTCTGACACTTGAGAAGCATTTGGCTATGTCATGTATGGCCCTGGATATTGTTGCTGCTTAATGTCACATCCCATGGAGCTTACTCAAACCAATGTAATACACTCCACATCAGGCTTAATGACAAATTCTGATCAGAAGTGACCTGGGTATGCTCAGTTATATTTATATTTGGACAAAAATGGGTTATGATGTGATTCTCTTGGATATGGAATTAGTCTTAACTCCTTTGTGTGAGTTTCAATGTATAGGAGACTGGTCTTAGAAGACACCATTCATTGTCTGCAATAAAACCTACTGAAACTTATTCTTGGTTGACTGAGTCCAAATCTTTGGGTACGGTCAATCCTGCAGATTGGCCTCAACCAGCTGCTTGGATTCCTAGGAATAGCATTATAAATGCTGTGAGATAAATCAAACAGATTTGCTCCCAACCTCTGTTGGTCAGTGGATGATGGAGTGGTATATTTATGTGAAAAATTGCCAGAAATCAAGATGATTTCTTTTTATTTGTCATGGTGTCTTAAGGAAAAGGAATTCTTAATTTTCTCAGAGCCAGATTTATACAACTTTATTTATGTCTTCAGAAATTTTCTTCTACGTTGTGGTT
>CM053548.1:1270465-1307191 GCA_028646465.1 Rhinoceros unicornis | reverse complement strand
GTTCTCCTTACCTCTCCCGCTGCCTCCGGGGGCCCAGCACGCTCCGCTCTCAGATGTGCGGCAGTGTGGCTCTTTCCGCTCTAGCTTTTCACTGTCTGGGATTCCATTGTTGGTCTGTGACTATTTCTTTTGTTGTATCTTGTCGGGGGAAGAGTTCACGGAAAAGCTCACTCCGCCATGATGCTGACGTCACTCCTCTCTAAATAGTTTTTGAGGGAATTAGAATATTTTATGCCTTGGACTTTGAATCCATAAAAAAGGTCTTTCCTTGTGCTGGTCTTCAAAGACATTCAATATATTCTAATCTTCTTCAAAAAATACTGTGTATTTTTGTTAGATTTATTCTTCAGTATTTTGTAATTGTCTCATTATTGTTAAATAGCCATTTGTAATATTAGATTTTTTTCTGATTGTTGTTGGTGTATAAAATGCAGTTGAATTTGTAACTAGTGGTCTTCCTAAATATTTTTATCAATTCTAATAACAATTTATTTAGTTTTCTCACTATAGGAAACCATGTCTGTAAATAAAGACAGTTTTATTTTTCCACTTAAATTCTTAAGTCATATATATATATTATATATATAAGGTTTTCTGGCTTTGTGGAGTTGAATGGGATCTGTGATACAATACTGACTAGAAGTTATAAAAGCAGCAGTCTTGTATTCTTCCTAATTCTAATAGGATATGCTTTCCACTATATCATTCAAGATTGTTTCCAACAATATTGTATTATAATCATCAAATTTGATAAGAGACTAGACTTTATTATTCCAATACTCGAAAGAAGGGACAGTCATGGAATGTGGTAGAGGCGCTAATTATTGCTACAATGGCAATCATATTGCAATACAAAATGTAACAAATTGACATGTTGTATGCTTTAAATTTACACAATGTTATATATCTAACAATTTTTTTAATTAAAAAGAAAAGATTGTTTCTGTTTTTTTTGTTTTGTTTTGTGACCACTCTGTGTAGGTTTTAGAATTTCTTAATGTTTCATAGTTTGGAAATTGAATGCCTATGAATTTATTAAAGGCTTTCCCTACAGCATCTGAGATGATTATATTTGTTCACTGATAAAATTCAAGCAGCTAGAACTGCACCTGGCCTATGATAAGTGCCTAATAAAATATGAATGGGTGAATGAATAAAAGGAGTACTAAAAAAAAATAAATGTGGTCATTATAATTTTTGGTTTTCTATTGTTAAATCAACCTTGCGTTCCTGAATAAACTCAACTTGTACATAGAGAATCATCTTTTTCGTATGTTTGTACTTACTTGGATTCTGTTTACTAATATTTTATACAAGTCTTTTAATGATATAGTTGAGTAACATTGATATCTAACTGTTTGTCTCCTATTTTGTCCCTGTATGATATTTAGGCATAGATTATGACAGCCTCCTATATGGCAATGGAGTGTAGTCTCACTTTTTCTTAATTCGTAAACTGTTTCCATAAGGTGAGAAATATCTATTTCTTTGATGTAGTGTGCCCTGAACTTGTAAAATTATCTGGATGTAGAGTAATTGTTACGACAGTTCTTTTTGGTACTTTTCCCTTCAATGATATTAAGTATTGATTGAATTCCTTCTATGGTTATAGGACACGTAAGCCTTCCAATTTCATCTTCAGTAGGTTGTGTACATGTTTTTAGGCATTTTGTCCATTTTTTAAAGTGTAGTATGTATGTATTTACTTAATGTATTTAATGTTTGCTCCTTATATAATTACATTCTGTTTGGGACCTGTTTTGCATTCCAAATATAATTTCTTTCTGCATTCTCCTTTTTTCTTGTATTCATCGTGGTATAAGTTAGTTCTTATTATTTATTTCAAAGGCTCTCTTCAATAATCTTCACCATCTCTGGCACGTTTTCCATTCCTTTATATTCTGTTGTGTATTTATATACCTATATCACTGTGTTTTTGCTTTCTTAGTCTTTCTGCATCCTCCTTTTTTATTGTAGTAAAATACTCAAAAAAGTTACCATCTTAGCCATTTTTAGGTGGACACTTCAGTGGCATTAAATAGATGCACGTTTTTCTGCAACCATCGCCATCATCCAACTCCGTAACTCTTTTCATCTTGTTAAACTGAAACTCTGTACTCATTAAACATTATGTCCCCATTACCCTCTCCCCCCAACTCCTGTCAACCACCATACTATTTTCTATCCCTATGATTTTGACTACTCTAAGTACTTTACATGAGTGAAATCGTACAATATTTGTTTCTTTGTGGCTTGCTTATTTCACTTAGTATAATGTCTCCCAAAGTTTGTTCATGTTGTAGAATTTTGCAGGATTGTCTTCCTTTTAAAGGCTGAATAATACACTGTTTTGTGTATATCACGTTTTTCTTAGCGATTCATCCATCGACGGACATCTGATTTGTTTCTACATTTTAAATTTTGTGAACAATATTGCTATGAATGAGTGTACAAATATCTCTTCAAAACACTGCTTTCAGTTTTTTGGGGTGTATACCCAGAAGGTGAATTGCTGTATTAAATGGTAATTCTATTTTTAACTTTTTGAGGAACTATCATACTGTTTTCTACAGTGGCTCTACCATTTTATGTTCCCACCAACATTGTTCAAGGGTTCTAATTTTTCCATATCCTCTCCAACACTTTATTGTTTTCTGTTATTTGATAGTAGCCATTTGGAAGGGTGTGTGCTGGTAGCTCAGTGTAATTTTGATAGGTATTTCCCCTATGGTTATTGATGTTGAGTATTATTTCACTTGCTTATTGGCCATTCATATATATTCTTTGGAGAAATATCTATTCAAGTCCTTTGCCCATTTGTGAATCAGGTTGTTGTTTTTGTTGTTGATTTTGAGGATCTCCCTCTATATCCTGGATATTAATCAGATATATAATTTGAAAATATTTTCTCCCATTTTGTGGGTTGCCTTTTTACTCACTTGATAGTGCCTTTTGATGCACAAAATTGTTCTGTTATAATCCTTTCTATTTCTGTAGAATTGTAGTAATGCTCCCACATTCATTTTTAGTTTGAGAAATTTTCATCTTCTGTCTTCTCTTAGTAGATCTAGCTAAATGTTTGTCAATTAGGTTAATCTTTTCAAAGAACTAACTTTTGTTATTATTGATATTTTCTATTTTTTTGTATTACACATGTCATTTATCACTGTTCTAATACTTATTATTCCCTTCCTTCTGCTAGCTTTGAGTTTAGCTTTTCTCTTTCTAATTCCTTAAATTGTAGTCATGTTGTTGATTTGAGATCTTTCTTGTTTTTTAATGTAAGCCTTTATAGCTATAAATTTCCCCCTTAGCACTGCTTCATATAAGTTTTAGTATGTTGTGCTTTGTTTTCATTCTTCTCTCAATTTATTCTAATTTCCCTTGTAATTTGTTCTTTGATCTCTTGATTTTTTTGTGTGTGTGTGAGAAAGATCAGTCCTGAGCTAACATCTGATACCAATCCTCCTCTTTTTGCTGAGGAAGATTGGCCATGGGCTAACATCTGTGCCCATCTTCCTCTACTTTACATGGGACACTGCCACAGCATGGTTTGACAAGCAGTGCGTTGGTCCACACCAGGTATCCAAACCTGTGAACCTTGCACCACTGAAGTGGAGCACGTGAACCTCACCAGTATGCCACCAGGCCAGCTCCTATTGGTTGTTTTTAAGGAGGGTTCTTTTATTTCCACTAGTTTGTTGATTTTCCAGTTTGTTGTTACTGATTCTAGCTTTATCCTGTTTTGATCAGGGAAAATACTTTGTATGATATCTATTAGATCTATACAGAATTAATTTGTGGCCTAACATATGGTCTACCCTTGAAAATATTTCATTTGCACTTGAGAAGAATGTGTATTCTGTCGTTGGGTAGTGCTCCATATATATCTCTTAGAACTAGTTGGATTACTGTGTTAAGTCTTCTATTTCCATATTTATCTTCTGTCTGTTTTTTTCTGAGTATTATTGTGAGTGGGGTATTGAAGTCTCCAATTATTATTGTAGAACTGTCTATTTCTTTCTTCAAATCTGTCAGTCTTTGTTTCATATATTTTGATGGTCTGTCATTAAGTGCGTATTTATAATTGTCTTATCTTCTTGTTGTATTGAACCTTTTATTAATATATAATTTTCTTCTGTGTCTCTTATAACCTCTTTGATTTAAAATCTATTTTGTCTGATATTAGTATAGCTACCCTTGCTCTCATTTGGCTACCATTTGCATGGAATATCTTATTCCATACTTTCACTTTCAACCTGTTTGTGCCTTTGGATCTAAAGTGAATATCTGGAGGACAGCATATAGTTGGATCATGTGTTTTTTATCCATTCTGCCAGTCTCTTCATTTTCGTTGAAGAGTTTAATCCATTTATAGTTAAAGTACTGAGGAAAAGGGATTTACTTCTGTCCTTGTGCTATTTGTTTTACATATGCCTTATACGTTTTTTGTCCTTCATTTCTTGCATTACTTCTTTTGTGTGTAGTAGGTTTTCTGTAGTGAAATAGATAGATTCCTTTCCCCTTTTCTTCTGTGTATATTCTATAGCTTTTGTGTGTGTGTGTGTGTGTGTGTGTGTGTGGTTGTTACCACGGAGGTTACATTTAACATCCTAGAGTTATAACAATCTAATTTTAATTTATACCAGCTTAATTTCAATAACATATAAAAATTGCATCTTTAGAGCTCCATCCCTATTATCAGTTACTGATGTCACAAAATTACTTCTTGATACATTGTGCTTGCAAAAAGTAAACTAATAATTCTTTAGAATGCATTAGTCTCTTGAATTATGTAGAAAACAAGATTTAGTTACAAATCAAAGTTCTAGTAACAATAGATTTTACATTAATGTTTTTTTCCTTTAAATGTATTAGTCTGAAATCACACAGACAACCAAAAGTACAGTTATTAACCATTGTTACAATAGTACTTGGTTTTATAATTGCCTGTGTATTTACCTTTATTGAACTATTTATTTCTCAATGTGGCATCCAGTTACTGTCTAGTGTCCTTTCATTTCACCTGGCAAGAGTCACTTTCTAACAGGGTAGGTCTCATGATAACAAAGTCCCTCAGATTTTAATTATCTGGGAAGGTGTTAATTTATCCTTCACTTTTGAAAGACAGTTTTGCCAGGTACAGGAATCTTCGCAGATTTTTTTTTCTTTTAGCACTTTGAATATATCAGCCCACTGTGTTATGGCTTCAATGATTCTGATGGGAAATCTGCTAAGCTTCTTATTGAGGATTCCTAATGTATGACTACTCTCTCTCTTGCTGCTTTCACGATCTCTTTGTCTTTTGAAAGGATTTTGATGTATCTTCATCTGGTCAACTGGGACTCACCTACTTGGAGTTCTTTTGGCTTCTTCGATATTAGTATTCAACTCACATATCAAATTGGGAAATATTCAGCCATTATTTCTTCAAATATTTTCTCTGACCCTTCTCTTTCTAGAACTTCCACAGTGTGAATGTTGGTCTGTTTGATGATATCCCACAGATATCCTAGGTTGTGTTTGCTTTTCTTCAGTCTTTTTTCTTTCTGCTCCTCAGAACCGATGATTTCCATTCCCCTATTTGGAGTTTACTAACTCTTTCTTCTGCTTACTCAGATCTGCCTTTGAATATCTTTAGTTAATTTTTCATTTCACTTACTGTACTTTTCAGCTCCAGAGTTTATTCTTAGTTTCTTTTATTTTTTTTTTTAACTTTTTGTTTATTGCCGTAAGATTGGTTTATAACATTGTAAAAATTTCAGGAGTACATCATTATACTTCCATTTCTGCATAGATTACATCATGTTCACCACCAAAATACTAATTACAACCCATCACCACACACATGTACCGAATTATCCTTTTCACCCTCCTCTCTCCCCCTTCCCCTCTGGTAACCACCAATCCAATCTCTGTCCCTATGTGTTTGTTTATTGTTGTTATTATCTACTACTTAATGAAGGAAATCATACGGTATTTGACCTTCTCCCTCTGACTTATTTCGCTTTGCATAATACCCACAATGTCCATCTTTAACAAGGTTTTCTGATACTCTATTGATGTTTGCATTTTGTTTATCCATTTTTTTCTTGACTTTCTATACATTTTTAGTTTTTTGGAAATATTTAAGACAGTTGTTTTAAAGTATTTGTCTGGTAGATCTGTCATGAGATCTTTTTCGAGGACAGTTTCTGTTGATTTTTTTTTCCTTTGAATGGGCCATACTTTCCTGTTTGTTGGTATGACTTGTGATTTTTTTGTGTGAAACACTGGACATTGGAACCTTTTTGTGAAATACTGGATATTTTATCTTAACCCTGTGATAACTCTGGAAACCAGATTCTCCCCCTTTACCAGACTTTGCTTGGATTTTTTTGTTACTGTTTTTGCTTCTTTGATTATTGTAGGCTATCTCTGTGCTGAGGATCAGGCCATGGTGTAAATGTAAAGTCTTCTTGGATCTTTTCTGAGCCTTTCTCTCGGTATACACAGTCCTTTACTAATTTTCCCCAAGATACACTCAGATGAAATGTAAAAAAAAATACTTTAACACTCCTCTCATCGGAAGGTAGGTTTTATTTCTTTTATACTTTTTGTCTGAGTTGGCATTCTGATGCTTTGACCAATAGGAACCAGCAGAACTGAGTAGTGCAAATCTTTTTTCAAGAAACTTCTGGTATGAAACGACTGCTGTTTTCTACTATGTTTTAGGGTTGTTTGCTACACAGCAAAGGCCATCTTATACACATACCCTGTGGCACACAAACCTATAAGTTGTAGCACCTTGGTGACATATTGGGGTAGTCTTCAGAACCAGGATCCATGTTGTTAGCAGTGAGGGATTTTGTCAGTGGACTCTGAGAGACTGAACATCTATCTCCCTATGACAGATGAGAAAGTCAAGATTTGAACTCATCTTCCTCTAGTTTAGATCTCAAGGATAGTCAGTAGGACTGAGGGCTCAGAGGAACAGTTGTAGATGGCACAAGAGATAGGTGGGTTACCAGAAGTGAGAATTCCCTGACCCAGCCAGGAGTTACTTCAGTGATTTCCAAAACCACTGTTAGAATCTCCCAGCCTGTCTGAGATTACTCCCTTTGTCCCCTGAACCTGATAGGAGGAGACTGTGGTGGAAAGGGTGTGTGGAAGCCCCGGTGGCTTCCCCTCACTCTAAAATAGTGATCCCAACACCACCAAGCTTTCCCAAAGCCCAGGGTATTGAGTGGTTTTCAGGTGAGACTGCCATCCCTTCCCCACTTTGTCCTTTAATTGGCCAGAGCAGAGGATTTTGCCTGACTTCCACTTAAGCTAGAACTGTCCCTCTGAGAAGTGGGCGTGATCCTCCTACTTGAGAGAGGATATGTCTGATAGGGACTTGGGTACTTCTTTGGGCAAATGCTGGGTCCATCAACAGAAGAAAATGGTAATGGGGAATATTCCACAGTTTGGTCTGGGGCGTACAGCTTTCACATTGACCTCTTCTCTCATAAGTCCTTGTCGGTGCTCTCTCCTCAGTTCCCAGAGGTTCCATTTGTTGCCTTTCCCATTGACCCCTGCATTTTTGGGACCACCTCATTACCTACTGCTCTGGCCCTTTCTTCACTCTTAGCCCCCATCACCCTCTATCAAAACAGTAGCCTTTCTCCCACCTATTCTGTCCCTGACTCCTCTGGCACTTCTCACTTAAAGAGTGGCCTCTTAAACAGTGGGTGGGGGACATATCAGGAAATTATAGCTCCCAGGAAATGTCTTTCCACAGAAGATAGCCTCTGAAAGGCAATTTTGTGCTGTAATAGCCTTCAATTGAGGTCAAATGTTAATGGAAATGATATGTAGATCAGGGTCAGCTTGCAATTGCATGCAAAAAGGGGAGGTGAGATGTTTCACTCTGAGCTTGTAAGCCATTTGACTTCTGAAAGTCATTGAAGTCATCAAGACTTCAAGCCATTAAAACACATCTCCTTTCCCCTTCCTCCCCCTCCTGACAGTGAAAAATGGAATAAAGTACATCTGTGGGGTCAATTTTATCATTCTTTTCTATCTTATCAGTGGCACCCTGCCTTCCACTTCCCCAATGGTGCCAATAGGACGTTTCCATTTGACACCAGTGGTCTTGAGGATTCTAGGGCAACCATGATTCACCCATATCTTATAATGAGGTAATGGCAAAGCAAAAGGGTGTGGTAGGGGCTTTAATTCTACCTCAACATATCACATCTTGTATCTAGATCAAAATGCAAGTTGTTTGTCAGTAAACGTGTTCAGATGCCCACATCCTTTGCTGATGATGTTCTATGTTCATCCCATGGTGACTCTTGGTGCACTGGGTTGCAGGGCCATGTGATGACTCCTCAGGCTACACAGACCCATGGCAAAATCTGTCCCTGGGGCTCCTTGAGCTCCTAGCCTCCCACCCCTAGGTAGACATTTACTGGAAATCTTTTGAATATTAGAATCTACCTTTCCAACTGTAATTTTATGAGATCTAAACACAGATCAATTACATTTGGTGAAAGTACAGTATCCAGTGAATGTTGAAGACTTAGGATAAAGGATTTAAATATCTCAATTTTTATACTGCTTACAATATTGCAATATTTTGGATATGTTGCACCAAATAAAATTTATTATTAAAATTGACCTATTAAAATTGACTCATTTTTTGGTTTATTCTGGCTACTGAAAAATTTTAGACTCTACATAACACATTATTTTTCTAAACTGCTGCTGGGCACTATGAAGAGAGGAAAAATGAAATATTGTATTCAGTTGACACAGCTGACTTTCCTTTGAAGGTATCTGGAGCACTCTATCTTCTTAAAGTTCTTATCTCTGGTTTTTCCTTTATTCTTTCTGCAAATAATTAAGTTTTCTCCCTGTGCTAGGAAGTGAGAAGAGACAAGTAATGTATACAGAAAATGTCCAATGGCTTGAAGATCCAACACTCCTGTGGAAGTAGGTAGATAATAAAAATTAGGAAGGTAGTAAAATAAGGAGTGTCCTACACACACACACACACACACACTCAGGCATAAGTATTATAGGGTAGATAATGGCAGAAAAAGGAAAGAATCATTGGCTATCACAACTTTGACACAAAAAGATTAGAGAAACAGTGTCAAGATTTTTATCAAAAAAAAAAACACCTCAGAATGCATTTCAAGGACTGGACAACTTCAAGAGAGTCTTGGCTGGGAACACTCAAATGGAACAGTCTACTCTATCTCATTCACTTCTGCAGAGAGGAAATGCAAAATCAGACTTTCTCCAACATCTGCATATTTTATGGTTCTCCTCAGATAAACATCTCAGAGAACCACCTTTGCATATTATTTATAAGTTCTTTTATTTTGATTTGATTTGTATTCATTCCTCAGTTTTCCTTCATGTTCATTTATTTGAGATCTTTTAACTTTATGTGATTTAAGGGTTCAGTTACTTTTCTTTAAAATAAATTGCACTCTTTAATAAATCAAAAACAGAAGAGCAGCCTAAATGGTAATCTACACAATGGTATTCCAATGACAAACATGGAAACTCCCACAGTTCATTATCCATAAACCAAATCCAGCCTCACAATAACCCTGCAATAGAGAGGCCTAAAATCCTATACACAAAGTCTATTTTGTCTGACATTAGGATCTGCTTTCTTTTGGAGAGTCTTTGCATGTCACGGGCGGCATTAAGTGATTTTTGTTTACCAGTCTCTTTGTTATCCTGAAGTCACATACAGTCACAGGAAAAAAACAACTGTCTATTTCCTAGTTGAGGTTTTACTTAATACTATAGTTCTCAAACTGCAGGACTTGGTGGTGATGAGGCCAACAAATGTGTTCAGATGAGTAGCTGTTGCATAGAATTTTTTTTATTGTGATACAATTAATATACAATAAAATGCATACATCTTAAGTATTCAGTAAATGACTTGAAAATTGCAATTACCTGTGTAATAACCAGCCTAAACAAGATATAGAACACATTCATCTTCCCCCAAAGTCCTCTTGCCCATTCTACTCCATTCCCTCTGCCTCTTCCCCCAACAAGCACTTTCTGATTTCAGCAGGTACTAGATACAGTATTCTGTACACATATATTAGGCAGTTTGCTCATCATTTTCAAATCTCTATCTTAACTGATTTTTATCTATTGTTTAGAGAGACAATATGAGAGAAAGATGTTTAAATATCCCACTGGTATTGTGATCTCAGCTCTATTTCTCCTTGTATTTCAGTTGAGCATTGCTTTATACATTTTGTAACCATATTATTAGGTGGATGCGCATTTCAACTTTTTATATTTTGAAAAATCTGAACCTTTATCTGAATTAACTCTATCTCTAGAATTGCTTTTTGACTTAAAGTCTATGTTGCCTGACATTAGGATGTGCTTTCTATAGGGGAGTTTTTCCATATCATGGGCAGCATTATGTGCCTTTCAGTTACCAGTGTTCCCCTAGTATCTGACACTGAGCCTTTTTTTTTTTAAATTTTTTGTTTATTGCAGTAACATTGGTTTATAACATTGTATAAATTTCAGGTGTACACATCTATGGACAGCTAATCTTTGACAAAGGAGCCAAGAACATGCAATGGAGAAAAGAAAGTCTCTTCAACAAATGGTGTTGGGAAAACTGGATAGCCACATGCAAAAAAACGGAAGCAGATGCTCACCTTACACCATACACAAAAATTAACTCCAAATGGATTAAAGACTTGAATGTAAGACCTGAAACTATGAAACTTCTAGAAGAAAACATAGGCAGTATGCTCTTCGACATTGGTCTTAGCAACATATTTTCAAGCACCATGTCTGACCGGGCAAGAGAAACAATAGAAAAAAGAAACAAATGGGACTACATCAAACTAAAAATCTTCTGCACAGCAAAGGAAACCATCAACAAAACGAAAAGGCAACCTAACAATTGGGAGAAGATATTTGCAAACCATACATCTGATAAGGACACTGAGCCTTGATCATCTTCACCTTGTGATTCTTGACTAACCGACAACTGAGATCCTTCTCAAGATTGTTAATGGATACCTAGATATAGCAAAATAACTGGATCTTAGCTTGCTTGACATAATACACAATCCTCCAGGGGGTATAATTAAATATCCATCTAGAGGCAAAGGAAAACAAAACTATAAAGTGCTCTTGTGCTATAGTTGCTACTGCTACATCTTGATACCCAAACTAGGGACTTTCCGTACATCAAAATCTCCCCATTTTGTGCATTTTCTCAAAATCAAAAAATGAAAAACACACCTGCCCAGAGAAAGTTTAAAACCGAATGGAGTAAACATAGAATTACTATGATATCCAGCAATTTGCCCTAAGTTTCACCCAAAAGAATCAAATGCAGGTAATTCAAAAAGATATACACACCTATACTCATAGCTACATTATGCACAGTAGCCAAAAGGTGGAAGCCATCCGACTGTCCTTCAATGAATGGCTACACAAAATGTGTATATATATAATGGAGCACTAGTCAGCCTTAAAAAAGAATAAAATTGTCACATGATAAAACATGGATGATCCTTGAAGACATTCTGCTGTGTGAAATAAGCCAGACACAATAGCCAACGAGTGTATGATTCCACTTATACAAGGTAACTAAAAGAGTCTACTTCCTAGCTACAGAGACAGAATGTAGAATGTTGGTTGCCATGGACTGGGGGAAGAGGCTATGATGAGTTAGTGTTTAATAAGTACCAAGTATCAATTTGGGATGATGAAAAAGTTCTGGAGATGGATTACGGTGATGGTTGCACAACAATGTGTGTATTTAATACCACTGAGCTGCACACTTAAAAAGGTTAAATGAGTAAACTTTATGTGACATATACTTTATTACAATAAAAAATTGAATGGAGGATTATTACTAGTATTATTTAATGGAGCGTCCCAAAATCACAGATCTGGGGAAAAAGAAATTCAAAACTGGCTAGGCTGGCAGTGCCTCTCGTAGAAACCCAGTTCAAAAAAATACCCACCCACAGATAGAAGGGCATAAATTGCTTGCGATTTTATTAGCAAAATTAAATGTATACATCTGAGTCATGTATTCAAAAAACACTGTAAATCAATTTGCAAATAAAAAATCAGACTTTAGGGCCGGCCCCGTGGCTTAGCGGTTAAGTGCGTGCTCTCCGCTGCTGGCGGCCCGGGTTCGGATCCCGGGCGCGCACCAATGCACCACTTCTCTGGCCGTGCTGAGGCCGCGTCCCACATACAGCAACTAGAAGAATGTGCAGCTATGACATACAACTATCTACTGGGGCTTTGGGGGAAAAAATAAATAAATAAAAAAAAATTATAAATAAAAAAAATCAGACTTTAAAAGGGTAAATTTTAAAATTACTATTAAATTCAGATCCTGAACCAAGGAATAAAAAAGCAAACTGCTCTGCACCATTTCACAGAATAATACCCCTAACACAATATAGTACTTTTAAATGCCCACGTGTTGTATCCCTCCTGTAGGTTCCCTGCACACAGGGAGGTTAATAGCCTCAGGAGTACAGCTGCCATAGCCACTCAAAAACAAGAATGTCCTGTTATTTACCAGGCAGGCTCTGACAGGTGGCCCGTACAAGGAGAGCTGCAGATGTCACTGAAGGCCAATGGTTGCAGAGAGAATGTGGGCTTTGATATTAGCAGCCAGTGAGAAGTGTTTCAAGGAAGAAGCCCACATAATACAATGTCCTATTTACCCAGCGGAGGGTAGACTCGTACTTCTGGGAACCACCATTGCAGAGATTTCACCTCCAATCTGCATGGTCTAGGGAGGGGTCACATGGCTCTCCAGAGTAGCCCAGGGACCCAATGCCCCAAAAGTCACCATGGGGTGAAAACAGCCCAACATTAGTGATGAGAATGGACATCTAAGCACATTTATTGACCAAGAAACCTGGGCTTTGCTCTAGAGGCAAGATGTGCTATATTGAGGTAGAAATAAAGCCCCAGCCTGTCCCCTTACCTTTTCCATTACCTTGAGGAAAGAATGGTGAAATTGATTCTATGGAGGAAAGCAATTAAATTTTCCCTTAAGGGGTAATGGTGAAAGGTGGTATGTTCCAATGGGTTAGAAGTTAACTGATCCATAAGCTCAAAGAGTGATTTGAAAGATCTCCTTTCCATCTCTAATTCAACACAAATGCAAGCTGACCCTGCTCTACTTCTCACTTCTAATGAAGAACTTTCAGCCTTACCTCAAGGCTCTTGTACTAAAGGGATGTGTTTCTGCTATTATATCACGTGGAAAGACACACTGCTTAGGGACAATAATTTCTTTTGTAATGTCCTCTTCCTCAGGAATCCACAGACCACCCTTTATGTGAGAAATGGCAAAGGAGTCGAGTAAGGATAAATGTTTGATAGGGTCAAATATTTAACCTCTTGGGATTCAGAGACAAACTATTTAATTTACTCATGGAATAGCTAGCAGAATGAGCATCAGCATGTTTGTACTGGTTGTCTTTGTCCCCAAGTATCTCAGAGGTGACACAAATGTCCCCCATAGTTGTCTGCACGTTGGGTTGTGTTACAGAAGAGGAATGCCAAGATCATAGAACCTAGTTTATTTCAAGTAGTAAGCAAGCCTGCTCTTCATCAGAATTGGAGGGATGATCTCGTCTCTCATGGTTCCTCGCTGCAAACATACTTGCAACAAATGGCCAAGGGTAAGAGTGGTCAGGGTCTTGCATTCTTCACATATTCAACGAGATGGGTGAGAGTAAGAGAGAAGAAGGTACACAGGTATTTCCTGTTCAGGACTTGTTAAGCTTGATTGGGATTATCATTAGAATGGTTCAATTAAGCCTCAAGAAAGTGTCAGCAAGCAGCTGCAGCCCTGATGGCCATACATTATGTAACCCAAGGCTGCTCAAACAGCAGAACTCTATGAATTTGTATCACGTACAGTGCAATGAGGTTGTGCTGGTCCATGTCAGGACTGGAGGTTCACATTTAAGAACTCCCAGTGATGTTATCAAACACAGCAGATTATCAGGACCAGCCATATTTGCACGTGTTTATCTGTTTTCACAGCACCTGGATGGACTGACAAACAGAGAATCAGGTCATACCACCAGTGGCAGCTGTTGCTTGATGTGGAGAGATGACATGATTGTTATTTCAGGCTGTGGTGCTAGATACCGGGGTAAAAGAGAACATTCACAGTTCTCACCCTCTTCCTGCACAGCCTAAGGTTAAATGTCCTTCCCAGGTCCTAAGATCATTGTTCTCCCACAGAGTTATGAAATCACAGTGTGTCCCAATAATAGGCAAAATCTCTGCTTTTCTAAAACTCTTCCCTTGCTTGCACCATGACCTTTTATCCAAAAGGATCAGGTGTGAGAAGGACAAAAGCATTTTTAGATAATTGACAGAGATGTTATATCCCCCACCTTGGCTGCCATGAGGCACTTATAGGTGGATGATGTGAGCAGATTCAAGTGGTCACTATCTTCACAATCTTAGACCAGGTCAATAACAACAAGAGAATCCAGGTAACTCTGTATCTGGTACTCCCACTTTTGGAAAGGCTGCAACATGGAAAGTATAGAAACTACACTGGCTTAGCACTGCTGTCAGAGAGATGAAAGCCATATCATTCCCAACAATAGTCAGGGCAAAATGGCACATGTTTAAAATAGATCTACAGAACCACCCAGTATGCTGGAGCTCTACATATTTCTTACATTTAAAGGCTTCAGTGTGAGTTCTTACATGCTGTGTTGTAGTAGATTCTGAGTTCTTTCCCACATTGCTTAAATTCATGGGGCATCTATTAGTGTGAGTTCATTCTTGTATTCAAAGCAAACAGGAACACTTATAGGCTTTTCCACATTTCTCACATTCATAGGGCTTCTCTCCATTATGAGTCCGTACATGTTTGCTAAGGACTGAGGACCAAGTGAAGTCTTTCCCACATTCCTTACATTGACAGGGTTTCTCTCCGGTGTGAATTTTTACATGTTCAGTTAGTCTTGAAGGAATAGTAAACGTTTTCCTACAGTGCCAACATTCATAGGGTTTGTCTTCATGTTTGAAAATAGTTGCAAAATGTTGAGTAGTACAAATATGCTTTTCCATGTATCTTGCACTCACATGGCTTCTCTCCATCATGAATTCTCAAATGTGTACTTAGATATGAGGAAGTAGTAAAGAATTTCCCACATTAACATCCAAAGGATTCTCTCCAATATGAATATTTACTTGTCTCCTTTGGCTGCTCTAAAAAGTGTAGGCTTTCCTACACTGCTTACATTTATGGGGTTTCTCCCCAGTGTGAATTCTTGCATGTGCGGTTAGACTTGAGGAAACACTGAAGGCTTTCCCACATTCTATACATTAATAGGGTTCCTCTCCAGTGTGAATTTCTTTATGTTGAGGTAAGTTGGAATGCCTAATAAGGGACTTCTTAAATTCATTGCATTCATAGGGTTTTTCTCCAGTGTGATTTTGTTTATGTTTAGTTAGGTCTGCATTCCTAATGAAGTCTGTCCCACATTTGTTGCATTCATAGGATTTACCTACAGTGTGAATTTGTTAGTGTTTAGTTAAGTCTGAATGCCTAACGAAGGCTTTTCCACATTTGTTGCATTCATAGGGTTTCCTTCCAGTGTGAATTTGTTTATGTCTAGTTAAGCCTGAAAGCCTAATGATGGCTTTTCCATATTCATTGCATTCATAAGCTTTCTCTCCATTGTGCATTCTTTTAAGTCTAGTTATGTCTGAATGCCAAATGAAGGCTTTCTCACATTTGTTGCATTTATAGGGTTTCACTCTAGTATGAATTCTTACATTTTGACTTAGATTTGATGTTGAAGTAAAGACTTTCCTGCATTTCTTACATTCATAGCATTTCTCTCCAGTGTGAGGACACATGTGAATGATAAAGCAAGAAGAAATGACAAATGCTTTCCCACACATATTACACTCAAAAAATTTTCTCTAGTATTAATTTTTATATGATTAATAAGGCTTGAGGATTCAGTGAAGGCTTTTCCACATTTCTTACATTCACAGGGTTTTATTCCAGGGTGAATTTTATGTGAATATTAAGGTATGAAGAACGTCTAAAAGACCTTCCACACTCCTTACGTACAAAGAGCCTCTCTCCAGTATGAGACTTTATATCTTTAGCAAGGTAAGAAGAACTAATGGAGGATTTCCCCCTTCCTTACATTTATAGTGTTTCTCTTCAGTGTGGATTCCCACATGAACTTTGAAGTATGCAGAATACTGAAAAATTTTCCCACATTCCTTAGAGTCATAACATTTCTTAGCAGTGTGAGTTTGTACATGTACACCAAGGTTTGTGGAGTGAATAAAAGCTGTCCCATATTCCTTCCCTTCATAGAGTTTTTCTCTATTGTGACTTCTTATTTGTGCCTGAAAGTAAGGCTGATTAACAAAGGCTTTCTCTTGCATGCTAGTTTTCCAGGACACAATATTTACAGTCAGGCTGATAGCTTTTCCCCACTGTTAAACACAGAAAGTTTCTCTCTAGTAGAAGATATTTTGGGCAGAGTAAGGAAGCTTGTTCCATACTGATTATCCTCATAAGTGTTTCTTCCATTTTGAGTTCTCCTGTTTGTCTTAAGGCATGATTGTTCACTGCAGTCTTTTCCACAGTCCTTACACTCACAGAATTCCCATCCAATGTGGCTTCTTTCCTGTTGATGAATGAGGATAAAAGATTTCTCAGAATCATTAGCTGATCTTACCCATCTCAAAATAGAATCATCATTATGATGCTGATTTGATTTTTACCATTTCTATTACATTCACACAACTTCCTATCTTGCTGATTTCTTTCAAGGTGAATGATGGAATCCTTCTGTCCAGATGAAGTGTGATCTACCCTGAGCTTAAGAGATTACTGTACAGTTTCAAGGAATTGTTTTAAAAACTCAATGTCTAGTTACAATATGTGGGAATGAATACCTCTGCGAGTTGTAAGGAAGCAAGTTGAAAGTTAGGTTTTCCAAAATTCATGATATTCACAACATCTCACCAGAAACATTGCTCTTTCCTAGGTGAACAGCACTTATCTCTAATATCTATCACTTGTGCTCATCTTCTATTGAATGAAATTCCAATCTTTTCTAAATGTGGAAAATAAAAAATACCTCTTCTCGAACATCATTATCTTACCATTTCTGTCATATTGGATGTTTTTTCCCCTAAAATATTCTGTGGAGGAATTGCTGAGTGTTTGGTTTTCAGATGCATTTCCCATTCTAAAGTAAAAGAGAATAACAAATGTAAAATCTGCAAAAAGAAATGGTAGGTTAAAGAATTTAAAACAAGAAGGCTCATTTGTATTATTTACAAATTAAACACAGTAAAAGAGAAAAGCAGGACAGATTTGAGTAGTTTTGCTAGGTCAACAATTTAACAATGATAAGGATATGGAGTCAAAATTAAGTAGTTGATAAAAAATAATTATATGAAAATTGAACATGATGGGAAAAAAGGCAAAATATTATCAGGGAAGGAAACTAAGCAAACTCTGGACTAAGAGCACACATCAAAAAAATAAACTAAAAAAAAGTCATTTTGTGAGATCACAGGAAATTTTGAGTAAATGTACAATAAGAATGCATGTGAAGTTGAAGATATTCCAAAACATCAGAGACCAAACACCTTAGCCTTCAGAGAGTAAGCACATTTTAAAACATTTCCTCATTATTATTCCAAACATGGTGAAATTTTCATTGACCAGAAAAATTCTTCACAATAACACACCTTGGAAGACTCCTCTCTCCACTGTCCTCAACTCTTCTTTTGTTCCAACCAAGAGATCAGATTGGGTATCAACAACTGATACCCTGTCCACGAGGAAAGATATATTAATAGACAAGTCTCCTGTAAAAGATAAGAAACTTTCACAAACCTGGATCTAAATTTCTAACTAATATACAAAAATTATTTCAATTTAGATAAAAATGTAAACATCCTCTTTCTATGCCCCAAAGAGATCGTTTATATCTGGCCCCTGAAACTGTGTTCAGATGTACGGATACACATTTACAAAGCATTAAGACTTTCGTTGAAAGAGGAAATAAAGTGCAAAAAGAGATTTTTATTCTCATGGAGAAACAACTACACCAGTGGTTTTCAAATTCTGGTGTCCATCAGAATCACATCCATGTTTCATAAAACATAGATGACTGGGCCCTAATGCTAGAGTTTCATTCAGTATATCTAAGTAGAATCTGAGAATGCACATTTCTAACAGAGTTATGGTGATGATTTGGTCCTAGAATCACTTTTTTGTAGCAGCCACGCTGAATTAAAACCCATTAGTGCAGAGACTGCGTGTCTCTTTTTTCCCACTGAATGCAGATTTGACATCTCCCATCCTGGATCACAATAACTACATAATATTTACCTGTTCAATAAGAGGTTATAGGAATGATGGCAGCCTTACCTACTGTGGTCAGGTTCTTGTAATTCTTCTGCATCATGCATCTGTATGGGTTTCTCCAAGTTAGGTCCAGTCAAGTCCACTCATCCTGGGTGAAGTCAACAGACACACCACCAAAGGTCATGGAATCCTAAAGCATTACACACAAGCTGCTTTCAGTAAAGTAACATCTGCCCCAGTGTTCATTGGGGAATGAAGATGGAAGACCCAACGGCAAAAGAGGGTGTCACAGTCTCTCATCATCTCCCCTAGGGTGCTGTGGTCCTAAATACTATTCTATCTACACTCACTCATGGTTGATATTCTCCAGTTCTGGCTTTAATGGAACCTCTAACACATGAATTTATCTTATCTAAACTTATCTAGACTAAAAAAAAGGAAAGAAGGAAGAATTTAACTTTCTCTTATTATGACATTGAGAGTCTTCTCACATATTGTATGCCCTTTATTTTTCCTTTTGAAATATCTGTTTGTGGTAATTCAGTTGAGTATATTTTTAATTACTTCATAACAGTTTATTATTTAATAGGGGTAGCAATCTTTTGCCAGTTATATGCATTGAAATTTATGTAATACGTGTGTGGTTTGTTTTGCACATCATTTGTAATGTGATTTGGATGAACATAAATGCCTAGTTTTAATAAAGTTGAATTTGCCAGTATTCTCTTTAATGATTTCTTCTTAATAGGTCTTGTTTCTGTAACCCATACTTACCTCAAAATAAAGAATTTATGCTTTTTCCTAGTACATTTGAGGTCTGAACCCACAAGGAGTTTAATTTTGACTTTGATAAGAGATAGGAATCCAAATTCATTTTATGTCCCTGTGCCATTTTATTAGTTCATCTAATCATTGTAATCCCACTTCTGCAATAAATAAACTGTCCATTTATGTCTTGGTTTTTATCTCTGCTCTCCCTTCTGATCAGTAAGTCTATTGTATCTATCCCTGTCTTAATAATTGCATCATAACAGTCAGATAAAATAAAATTTGTTGTTATAACAAACTAACTCCAAATCTTATGTTTACATCTTCAAAGGTGTAGTGTACCACACATTGACTGCTACTCTGTTAATTTGTAATTTACTGCAACAATAATAACCAAGCATCATAATTTCAACCCATGGTCTATAATGTTTAAAAAAAAGATTTTGAAGCTGCTAATATTAAACTGCAAAAAGTTGGTAGTGAAATTCTATAAAAAGAATAAATTCCTTTTACTTTTGAGTATGTGGACTATACTAGAAAGTGCTAAAGATAATATACAAAAGCCTCAATGTTCAATGAGTTCTACACAGAATTCTCCTTTAGTGTTTGTATTTTTGGGGCACATTCACATGTTGTCACATGTATTTATGCATGTAGGATATAGCTACCCATATACAGAAACCGTATTTATGAGCTTACGTGTAGTATCAATCTTCCTGATATTGTTTTTAGGACATGGTTGCCTTTAAATATACCTTAAAAAGGAAGACTAGAATCCAATACCAAAAAGCAGGCACATTGATGCACAAGGTACTTGAAATGGATGTGAGCCAAGAAAGGTATAGGAAAGAAGATGACATACATTTGATCCCTCAAGGTGAGAGAATCAGCCAAAGCAAAGTTCTTCATCTTTGAGCCTTGCTCCACAAGGATTTCTGCTGCCCTGTGATCACAGGAGAGTAAAAGAGTTTGATTGATGAGGAGAATTGGTTATTGAAACCCCAGGGGACACAGAGACTGCAAATAGTCTGTCTGTGACCACCTCACTCAACAGCCGTGTCTAGGTCAGTATACAACCCACCTGGGCCTACTCCCTTTGACCATAATTTCGATACAAGACCCCAGTATTTCACTGTCTTTCTGTGGTCCCTTAGTTCAGAGCTTCCATTTTTCTCCTTCCCATCCAGGGAGGAACAGAATGTCATTCCTTAGTAGATAATCTGAAGTCCTCCAGTTTATGTTTTACAAATAGGGACAGTTCTTGTTTATCACTTCACCTGGGGTCAGCTGTGAGGAGAGTCTATGCAGAAGATAAGCAGAACTAGTTCACCTTTGAGATGCCTGCCTAATAGTTCATCATTGTCTCCTAAACTTGTTTGTGCCTCTGCACCGATACTCGAGCATCTCTCATTTTAATAATCTCCTACTCTGATCATAAAGTCCCAGGACTTTTTCCATTCTCGAGAGCAATATAGTCTTGCTCAATTTTGAAGAATGTTTTAGGGTTCTCTAACATTTTCTTTAATTTCTTTGGCAAGGGGCAGAGATGCATGGCTAGCTTCTCCTTTCTTTTCCATTCCTGGCTTATGATTCCACTTTCTAGAAATGTTTCTGACACAGTTTCCTGGTTTAGAGTATTCTGAGAGAAAGGAGGTGGTGAATGAGGCAGATTCCAATACTTCACCTCAGTCTACCTGTTTCTATTTATTAACCTATAAAATATTTGAAAATGTGGAAAAACATAGAATACTAGAACAGAGAAGCATGTATAAATGCTTCCAGAATTGCTATCAGAGTTATTTTCTGAGAGTAAGAAACTCCCATGAATAAATACAGCTTTATGTTCCCCTCCATTCCCAGAGGCAACTACAGTCTTGAATTTTGTTGTTCTCTATGTTTTATTTAAAATTGTTTTAGACATTACCTGTGTGTGTGTGTGTGTCTGTGTGTGTGTGTGTGTCTGTGTGTGTGTCTGTGTAAAAGTCAATGATAAAAATGCCCCTTGGTTGGAGAAGGGATAAACATGTTGCGGTGTAATAAAACATTAGAATAACGTAAGAGAGTTAAAGCTAACGCACCAGACAAAATGAACCAAGACATTACACGTATTAATTTCAAAAATCAAAAGTAAAATGCCATACACAATATGTAAAGTTTACAATGCAAAAAAAAAACATCATTTATGAATAGAATCATACTCAATTACTACAACCACAGGGTAGTAAAGTATATCAAGTTCAGTATAGGGCTTCTTTTGAGGAAGGAAAAGTGATTGAGGATATGGAAAAAATATATATATTATTTTATATCTTTTTGAAAATATCCAATAAAATTATGGCAATGTACTTTAGTTTAGTGGTGCTTAGTGGTAAACATCCAGGACTTTAGTGCTCTCTGTACTTTTTGTATGTTAAAAAATTTTTTTAAAAAATTAAAGTTTTAGGGCTGGTCCAGTGGCATAGAGTTTAAGTTCGTGTGCTCAGCTTTAGCAGCCCGGTGTTTTGCAGGTTCAGATCCTCGGTGCAGACTGATGCACTGCTTGTCAAGTCATGCTGTGGTGGTGTCCCATATAAACTAGAGGAAGATGGGCATGGCTGCTAGCCCAGGGCCAATGTTCCTCGGCAAAAAGAAGAGTATTGGCAATGGATGTTAGCTCAGGGCTAATCTTCCTCAGAAAAAAAAAATTAAAGTTTTAATATCAGCATTATTTTAGACATTTAAATTTTCTCATGCTATAGATGTCTTGTTAGTCAATTTTCTTTGCTCTTTGGATTTTGTGTGTGTGTGTGTGAGGAAGATTGGCCCTGAGCTAACATCTGCCAATCCTCCTCTTTTTGCTAAGGAAGACTGGCCATGGGCTAAGACCCATGCCCATCTTCCTCCACTTTATATGGGACACCGCCAGAGCATGGCTTGCCAAGCAGTGCATCGGTGCGTGCCCAGGATCCGAACTGGTGAATCCCAGGCCACCACAGTGGAGCGCGTGCAGTTAACCACTTGCATCACCGCCGGGCCTGCCCCTGGAGTTTTTATTATTTATGCTGATACATTTAGGTCTAATTTATTCATTTTAATTCCTATACATTTTTATCATATGCCTACGAGAAATGACCACTAATTGTTGATGTTCATTTGGATTGTGCACTCCTCTTGTTTTTCTACATAAGCAAGATTCCCAGCAGGAGAATATCCAGATTCGCATATGCATTCTTTCCTGAAATGTACAGTTGTCATACTAAAGTTGTTCTTTCTTTATTCACTCTTCCTTCACCTTGCGCTGTCCATCACTTCCCTAATATAAAGAACCATGTCAGGTGGTGCACTTGTGTCCATGGCGGAAACAAATCATGATAGGAAATATAAAGAGTGTCTCATATATCAAACACTGTGCTTGGTGATTTTGTCTACTCATTACCCATGCTTGCAACATTCTCATAAGATTTTTTAATGGTTCCCATAATCCAAATGGGGGGAAGGAGGCTTCTCACACAGCTGAAATATTTTCTTGTTTAAAAAGCAAGTGCTGGAGCTAGAGTTAATCTCAAGTACGTATGAGTTGAATCTTGATTGATATAGTTATGGTTACTTGTTTTCATGACTCCGTGCTCACGGCCCGTGTTTTCTCATTGGTGAAGCTGAGTCTACCTAGACACATTCATATTAAACATTAATATACTAATGAGCTGTTCACATAAGAGACTTCTTTACAGCCTTTTTCTAAGACAGTGGTTCATAAGAATACTTGGAAGATACATTGATGCACAAGACGTAGCCAATTACCTCTTGCTTGTTTTGGGTGATCCAATGATTATCTTCTCAGGAACTCATCATAACAGAGGAAATAGGAGTATCTTGGAGTTGATCCTCGTACATAAACTAAGGATTCCTTTGGGAGCCAGTGGGCAGGCTGCATGGTCCAGATTTGATGAAGCCTAACAGAGACAGAGGAGGATGATCTGAATTTCCATGATAAATTTTCAATTTTATTTTCCTAATGTTATCTGTTTACTATACAACAGAGAGGCAGGTGTCAAAAATATAAGCAATAGGGAATCGATTGACGTGCTGAGTAGGAAGGGATTAATTATTTCCATAGTCTACCATAAAATGAGGGAAATGAAGGAAGAAGCAGATCTCAATGTGCTGCATTGGAAGTGAGAAAAAAAAGGAAAAATAGATTTAGAAATAATTACCTATTAACGAGATAATTAGGACTCTCAGATTAAAATTTAAATTTATATGTAGTATTTTTCTATTGCTTTGCTTGTAAAAATGTGACTGGGAGTTAAACATAAAAAAGAGTTGCATATATTTTATTTCATACACTGCTGTGTGTGTGTGTTTTCAACCTTCTGTGCTGGAGAAGGTAAGCAATTTCTAAACACAAGTTCCCATTTTCTCATCCAATTGTCATAATCATCTTAAATAACAAGTACCTCACACTGACCAAGTGGTAGGCTCCCATTTATATGGATTAATTTTTTTAAGACCCACAACTATCAAGGCATTTCAGATATCCAGATACACCTTTCTCAACAACCCAACAAAAAATGTTAAGAGAATGTGAACAGACATTTTTCCCAAGAAGATATACAGACAACCAAAAAGCACATGAAAAGATGTTCAACATCACTAATTATTAGGGAAATGAAAATCAAAACTATAGTGAGACATCACCTCACACCCGTCAGAATGACTATTATTGAAAAGACAAGAAATAACAAGTGTTGGAAAGGATGTGGAGAAAAGGGAACCCTCATACACTGCCGGTGGGAATGCAATCTGGTACAGCCATTATAGAAAACAGTATGGATATTTCTCAAAAAATTAAAAATATAAATACCATATGATCCGACTATTCTTCTTCTGGGTATTTATCCAAAGAACATGAAAAAACTAATTCAAAAAGATATATGCACCTCTATGTTCATTGCAGCATCATTCAAAACAGCCAATCCTTAGAACCAACCCAAATACCCATCAAAAGATGAATGAATAAAGATGTGATTATATATATACAATAGAATATTACTCATCCATAAATAAAGAGTTAATTGTGCCATTTGCTTATGCATCTTTTTATCACTCCTTTATATTTCCCAATACTATATATTTCAAAAATGGCCCTAATATTGGCCTTGTTAAAAAAAATATTGATAAATTCTCAGCGACGTCAGCAATATGGCAGCATAGGAGGTTCCTGACCTCCCTTCTCCCAGGAACACACTGACTATACAAATACACATGCATTAATTCCCTCTGAGAGAAATCCAGAAAATGGTTGACTCTTACATATCAAGGGACTGAAAAAATACCCACATCAAAACAGGTAGAAAAAGCTGTGATGTACTCACGCAATAAATCCCACCCCCGGAACAGTGCCTTACAATCTAGATGGAATTCCCAGCTCACAGCTTATCCCTGAGGAGTGAAATGTTTGGAACATACAAGTAGGGCCCCAACTTTTAAGGCAAACCTGAGGGACTGGCTCCCAAATCTTCTAGCTCTGAGAGAAAATAGGATTTGGCATTTGTGAGTCCGCTAGTACCACAGAAAACAAAGAAACAGTTTTTAAATGGGTAGGTGAGCACTTCCCATGGCTATTCCCCTTGGCTTAGAGCAGAAGGAAGAGGCAACAACACAAGCCTCTCACTTTCTCCCTTGAAGGGGCTTGGCTGCATACTTTCCCAACTGTTGCCCAAGAGTTGGGCTCTAGTAAGCCTGTATCTATGATCTTATCAGGCTCCACTAAAAGCCTGAAATTGCTTTGGATACCTCTGATGGAGGCATCGGACTTCCTGATTTCAAATGCTACTACAAATCTGTGTACTCAAAACAGTATGGTACTGGCATAAAATCAGACACATAGACCAACGGAACAGAATCAACAGCCCAGAAAAAACTCTCACATATACAGTCAATTTATATTTGACAAGGGAGCCCAGGATACTCAAAAAAGAGAGAATAGTCTCTTCAATAAATGCTGTTGGAAAAGTTTCATAACCACATGAAGAAGAATGAAATTGGACTTTTATCTTACACCACTCACGAAAATTAACTGGAAATGGATTAATGACTTAAACATAAGACCTGAAGCCATAAAACTCCTAGAAGAAAAGGTAGGGAAAAACCTCCTTGACATGGGTCTTGGCAGCAATTAAAACACCAAAAACACAAGGAACAATTCCAAAAATTAGTAAGTGGGTCTACATCAAATTAAAATCTTCTGCATGGTAAAAGAAACTATGAACAAAATGAAAAGCGTACCTATGTTATAGAATAATTGTAAACCATATATTTGATGAGATTAATATCCAAAATACATAAAGAACTTATACAACTCAATAGCAAAAATAAATAAATAAATAAACAATCTGATTAAAAATGGGCAGAAAGAATTGAATAGACATTTTTACAAGAAGACATTAAAATAGCCAACAGGTACGTGAAAAGATGCTCAACATCACTAACCATCAGGAAATGTAAATCAAAACCAAGGTGTTATATTGCCTCACACCTATTAGTATGACTGTCATCAAAAAGACAAGATAGAACAAGCGTTGGTGAGGACGTAGAGAAAAGGGATGCCTGGTACGCTACTGGTGGGAATGTAAATTGATACAGTCATTATGGCAAACAGTATAAAATTCCTCAAGAATATAAAAATAGAACTACCATATGATCCAGCAATCCTACTTCTGGGAATATTTCTGGAGGAGAAGAAATCACTATCCTAAAGAGACAGCTGTACTCCCATGTTCATTGTAGCATTATTTACAATAGTGAAGACATGAAAACAACCTATGATTCCATCAAATGATTAATGGATAAAGAAAATGTGGTGTATATATGCAGTGGAACATTATTCATCCATAAAAAAGAAGGAAATCCTGCCATTTGCAACAACATGGATGGTTGTTGAGGGCATTTTGCTGAGTGAAATAAATCAGACAGAGAAAGACAAATATATTATGATCCCACTTATATGTGGGATCCAAAACAAAACAAAACAAAAACCTGAGCTCATTGATACAGAGAACAGATTGGTGGTTGTAAGAGGTGGAGAGTCAAGGTGGGTAAAATGATTGAAAGGAGTCAAAAGGTACAAAATTCCAGCTAAAAAATAAATGTCATGGGGATGTAATGTACAACATAGTGACTATAGTTAATAATACTGTATTGAATATTTGAAAGTTGCTAAGAGAGTAAATCTTGGAGTTCTCATCACAAGAAAAAAATTGAAACTATGTGTGTTGTCTATGGTAACAGATGTTAACTAGACTTATTTGGTGATCATTTTGAAATATATAAAAATACAGAATCATTATGTTGTACATCTGAAACTAACATAATTTTATATGTCAATTATACCTCAATTAAAAAGTTAAAAATAGAACTGCCATATGATCCTGCAATCCCACATCAGGGTACATGTGCAAATGAAACAAAATAGTATCCTGAAGTGATATCTTCTCTCGCATATTCCTTTCAGCATTATTCAAAATAGCCAAGATACACATGCAACCTAAGTGCCCTTTGACAGATAATGGAGAAAGAATATTTGGTGTGTATATATATGTACAATACACTATTGTTTAGCCATAAAAAAGGAAATTCTGCCATTTGTGACAACACAAATGAACTTGGAAGATATTATTCTAAGTAAAATAAGCCCAATAGAGAAAGACAAATACTGTATGGTATTATTGATAAGTGGAAATTTAAAAAAAAGTCAAAATCATAGAACCAGAGAGTAGAATGGTATTTGCCAGGTGCTAGGGGTTGGGGCAATGGGGACATGTTGGTTAAAGGGCAGGAATTTTCAGTTATAAGATGAAAAAATTGTGGTGATCTAATGTACAACATAATGACTATACTCAATAATACTCTAGTATATATTTGAAATTTGTGAAGACAGTATATCTTAAGTGTTCTAACCAAAATTAAAGATAACAATGTGAAGTGACTGATATGTTAATTAATTTGATTTTAGTAATCATTTCACAACGGATACATATATCAAATTATCACATTTTACACTTTAAACATACAGTTTTGTCTGTCAATTATACCTCAATAAAGCTGGAGAAAACAAAATATTTTTTTAAAATTCCAATGTTGCTATTTTTAATGTTACCATATATAATATAAAAATAGAGAACATTGAAAATATGTAAATAACTGCTAAACCCAGCAACGTGATTGAATCTCAGAAGCACAATCATGGGAATAACAACCAAGACAAAGAATTTGTTCATTAATTTCAAATTTTAACAAGGTGAAAAGGAAGAAAATTTGTTTATTAAATTGTAAATAAATATATAATGAGAGTCACAGAGAGATGCATCAGAGTCTTAAGATAATGACTATCTTGTAAAACAAGAATGATAAAATACTGACCAAATCAATCCAATTTTTGTCTCCATGGCTACATTGCCTCTTCCTTTTCTCTGTCTGCTCTACACTTCCGTCTATCTTAAAAGTATACATATGATTACATTTATTATTATTATTATTATTTATTATTACACCCAGATAATATGGAATAAGCTCCTCCTCTGTAAATATCCTTTTCCAAATTAGTACAATCATTCTTTTATCATATGTTAATACTCACAAGTTAGGAAGATTAGAGTGAACATAATGTTTTGTGGACCAACATTCAACTCACTACAGAGATGTAGTTTGGTCAACTCCATGGAAAAACCTATTAACAACTTATCCAGGAAAGGGCAGTCAGATTTCTGTCTCTAGACTTCATGACACCTCCACTGCTGCCATCACCTGGTGACCCTGACAAGTACCAGACATACGACAAAGACTCCTCATGGAAAAATGAATGAATCCCTCCACTCCTGTACATTCTCTACCTCTGAAGTCCCTGTAATGAAAGATAACTCTTTTTATTGTTTAGTTATGCTAAACTTGGAGTTTCTTTCTCTTTTTAGAACTGAAGGTTTTCTCACATATGAAGTCAATTATGTCATAATCATTGCAGACCACTGAGATAAGCTAATTATGCAAATTTTATAGCTAGTGAAACTGAATATGGTGGATGCTAATGTTGCCTTAGAAGGATACGGTTTACCAGTGACTGGTCTCACTAATTACTAAATTGGTGTATGAAAGGTCAGCACCCTTGCCCAACAGTAAGCTTAAATCTGTGGTATAATTGACACGGCCCTACCATGAGATGAGGTGGAAGCTACCCTCTAGAGATGCCCACAGTCTTGTTTCAATCCTTTCTTGCTCTATCCACCTCCTGAAAATTTCCTTCTAGTAAAATCACAAAAAATCACTAAAACTAGAACCCCTGCATCAGCCTCTGCATCTAAGGAACTGGAACAAAGAAACTGATTTTAGAGAGTTGAAATTATTTGTCAAACATCACAGAACCAGACTAAAAGCAAAGTTATGACTCAAAGCAAAGTCAAATGTTCTTAGCCATTAGGTTATCTACTCATTTAATAAGAACTTGCAGATCGACTAATCAGACATTCTGTCTCATCCAGCATTTCTGTTACTTTGACTCATTCTGAAAACCCAAGTCTAAAGTAGATGACACAATCACAGAAGAGAATCCCTCCTTCTGATGAGTTTCCTCAAGGCTCCCTTCATGTCCCTGTTTCTCAGGCTGTAGATGAAGGGATTCATCATTTGAGGGACAATGGTGTACATCACTGAAGCCACTGCAGTCTTCCTGGAAGAGTTAGTAAGAGCAGAACTGATGTACACTCCAACAGCTGTCCCATAGAACAAGGAAACAACAGAGAGGTGAGACCCACAAGTGGAAAAAGCTTTAAGCTTTCCCTCCACTGATGGCATTCTCAAAACACAGAAGACAATTTGAGTATAAGACAAAATGATCCCAAAGAGAGGAAGACCCCCAAATAAGCCAGTCACAATATATATCAGGATGTTATTGATGAGTGTATCAGAACAGGCAAGCTTGAGGACCTGAGCAAGTTCACAGAAGAAGTGAGGGATTTCCAGGTCCTTGCAGAAGGACAGCTGCAACATCATCAGACTGAGGAGCAGGGCAACCACAATGCTAAGAAACAGTGAGAGAACAATGAGACAGATACAGAGCTGGGGGTTCATAATAACTGTGTACCTCAAGGGGTGACAAATGGCCACATAGCGGTCATAGGCCATTGCTACAAGGAGAAAATTCTCAAATACACCAAAAACCAGGACAAAGCCAATCTGGGTGAAGCAGCCTAGATAAGTGATGCCCTGATTCTGAGCTAGTATGTTCAGCAGCATATTTGGGATTGTGGTTGTGCTGAAACAGATGTCAGTAATGGACAGATTGGAAAGAAAGAAGTACATGGGGGTGTGGAGGTGAGAGTCAGAGCTGATTGCCAGGACTATGAGCAGATTTCCCAGAATGGTGACTAGGTATATGGACAGGAACAGGTTGAAGATGAGGGGCTGCAATTTTGGATCATCTGTCAATCCCAGGAGGAAGAATTCTGGAACATCTGTGTGATTTCTGGATTCCAGATTGCTGACGAATCTGATGGAAAAGATGGGGTGAAAATAAAATAAAATGAGTGGTCCCTGGATAGGCAGCAGAAGCATCAACTGGGAACTGGTAAGAAACAAATAACGGTGGTACTACTATAGACTTACTGCTGATATAGTCTGGGGTGAGGATCACCAATCTGTTTTAACAAACCCTCCAAATGAATTTGAGATATCCTAAAATATGATTCCCAGTGCTTAAAATAAAGAAAAAAAATCCTCTATATTGTGAAGCCAGGAGAATATTCAAATAATTCTCTCTTAATTTCTCCCTCCATCGTCATCTCTCACTCTTCCTCTTCCCTCCACTTCCTTTATTGGCCCTTATTTTTATTGATCACCACATCTGTTTCCCACCTTGTGCCAAGGGCTGAGATTTAAACAAAGAGTAAGACATGATGCTTCCTTCAGAAATATACCTTGCTTTCAAACAAACAGAAAGATGAGAGTGAAGTTATAAATCTTTCTTGTTGAGTATGGTCCCGAATTTGGCATGCCACAGAATCATCTGAAGGGTTTGTGAAATTACAGACAAGTTAGACCATACAATCACTCCATTTATCCACAGAGAAACTTAGGTAAGGTGAGCGTACTTCATGATTATGAAGTACCAGGTTAGTTCATGGCAAAGAATGGGTCTGAGATCCGATCCTCTGACTGCTAACTTGACTCACTTCACCAATCTCTGTTACTGCCTCTTGATAGGACAGAATTAGCATTCCTAAACCATCACTCAGATTTCATAATTCCCTTTTAAAATTGTAATATTTCATATTGAAAAATTCCCCCAGTCTTTTCTCTTGCCTACAAAATATGTCCACCTCTATGCATGAAGTATTGTGTGGCAGTGCATGGCATCCATCCAAGTATACGCTTTCCACCTGAGCAAAGATTAGAAAATGCTGCCTATAAACTTGAACCTCATGAGACTGTCCCATGGAAACACAACTCATCTTAATTAGCAATGGATTCTAAGATCAGCTGGAAAACTACGTCAATGAGATTCTCTGTCCCATCATAGGGGAATTTCTTCCCCTAAGGTGATAAGTGGCATGTTGTTTAAAAAAAAAAAAAAGCTAAATGAGAGAAATAATGAAATGCATAGACTCCTAAAAAAATGGATGAAAACAGCTACAATTGTTGGTCCTTGGAAGACAGAACCTTACAAGATAAGACAGACTAATGTGATACTTATAAGACAATCATATGTCCTAACAGGATTGTCTCTGTAAAGCAGTGGCCCTCCCTCTCAAGGGGGAAAAAGAAGGGGCCATGACAGCTTTTATCATTAGGCATATTATGTAGATTCAAACACTCTGCATTTAATCCAGACCAGCTTTGGCTTCGTGAATGAGGAAAATCGTTCAATTGTTTTTGTAATTTTCAAAAGCCTGATATGCTCATTTGTGTAATGGGAGCTGTCATAAATCTTATGGGGATATTGCAATGATGAAAAATAAATAGATAAAAAGCATCCAGCACAGAACTCAGCATTTGGGACCCTAATGCCCACATTTCCTATTATACTTTTTTTCCTGCTCCTGGTATACCTCACTCCTCAGAAGAAAGCAATGGATTGAGGCAAGTTGAAGAAAGAAAAGAGAAAGAGGGAACATCCCTAGATGGTAACTACAAATTTCAGGGAAGCATTTGAGCTGAAACTCCAGCTGGGATCCTTTATCAAGTAGAAAAAGAATGAAGGAAACATCAGTGACATCACTATTCATTTTAAATGGATTTATGATGAAATATATAGGAATTAAAATGAATCAAATAATGAAAAGAATAAAATATATGAATCAACACAAATAATGAAGATCTATAAGACAAAAATTTTGTATGACAAAAAATCTACAGCATGAGAAAATTTTAAATATTTTTGATCCTAATAGATATATTTACTTTTTTATTATGGATTATTCAAACATAACAAAAGTACAGAGTAACAGTGCAGAGCTTGGTACCCATCAGTCAAATTATCAAATTTGTACATTTCACTATTCTCATTGTAGGTGTCTTTATTGCAATAAATCATACAGGTATATGTGAACTGCCCACATCATGTATTTGAACAATCTTGATTCTTTTCCTTTTCCAAGGGAACCACTACTTTGAACTTTATATACCTTATTCCCCTTCAAGTTCTACTAAAATTAGTATTATTGTTTCATAAATGATTACTTTGTTTTGCATTTTGAAAGCTTTATATAAACTGAACCCTACTGTAAACGTCATTTACAATTGGCATTCTTATGTAATTTATTTTTAATTCCAGTTGATGTATTTAGTCCTATTTCATTAATTTTAATTAGCAGATATTATTCTACTTTGTTTTATTTCTCTATTTCCTAACTGACAGATATAATGATTAGTGCCTTTCGTCCTATATGTGTTTATGAACACACACAATATAAAGCCACACATGGGGGGATACCATCATATATGAGATGGTGTTGTCTCTAGGAAGGGGACAATAAGAACTGAGGGGAATATAAACATCTTGTCTTCTGTAGATGTTTCTTTATAAAAAAAGACCTGAAGTTGATATAGCAGAATATCAACACTTGTTCATTCTGGATTGAGTTGAAGAGTGGCCATATGTGTTTATTTATTATACTATCTCTGCTGTTCTTTTGTAAAATACATAAGTAATTTTATAAAGAAAAACAAGTGTACTAGGAGGGTAGCTGGCTAAGTCTCTGTGTCTCCACTTTCTCTGCAGCATTCACAGCTCAGCTACAGTGAAAATACACACTCTTCTGTATAATGGTGTATCAAGAACCAGGAACGGAAATGAAAGGAAAAGCTGATCAAAGCCCTTTCCTGGGACCACACATGAATTTAAGTAAATTTTAAAATGTTTTATAATAGTCATCATATTTGAGAAGGGGCAAATTTCTGCTCAGGAGGAAAATAGGTTCTGCTATTTTTTTAGAGAAATTAGGAGACTAGTAGATTAATAACTGTTCGAGTATTGGTACGTACATACACCAGAACTTGCCAACAAGAAGACAGCTGGGCTGCAGTCCCATGGAGTCTTGGTTCTGGTCATTGCATGCATGTTCTCTCCTCATTACTTCCCACAGATGTGTTTGTAGAAAAACACCTGTCTTCATCACCAAAGAATTAACTAAGAGACTTTAAGTTACCTGACTGGCATCACAGTGGAATGAAGCTTGCCATACCACCCGGATATTGAATATGGAAGATAATGTCTACAGGAAGGGCAGAGAGACCAAGAGAGGCAATGGATTGCTGGCCAAGAAAGCTCATCTCTGGATGGGACATCAGATGTGCTTCTTTCTGACCAGGCTGTTGAATGAGGTTGTCACAGGCTGACTCTTTAGGGGCTGTATATTCCTGAGGGATCAATATCCAAAGCTCCTCATTAGACAAATATTTTTAGTATCATTCTGATCCCTTAGCACTGAAAATCCTTAAAGACCAAGACTACAGAAGAAAAGAATTAATGATGGCTAATCCCTGACCTTGTTAAGACAGATGTACACCATCCAGTTCTCTCTATCTGTTCATGTTCACCTCCATTTCACATACCTTGTGCACATGTACACACAGTCCTTTTTAATGAAATCCAGACTTCTCTTTTTAAAGTTACAAATAAAACCTCTCTGTCTAATTAATTATATCTTGGAGGCTGATTTCAATTTTAAAATGTGTTGGGTACAAATAATGTATTTATAAATATAGCTAAGCTATTTTAAAATTCAAACACTTAAAGATATTTAATCTTTAGAGTGAAGCATTCAGTGGAATGTTTTCTGTACCTTATTTCTGTTCTCTTTATTTAACACAAGAATCTGAAATATCTGTGATTAATTGTGATTGTGAGCAATATACACAGACTTCATACTCTGCTTTTAGAATATCATAACCACTTTTCCCTGTTTCTACACAGTAGATTCAATGTACTTTTTCTTCACATTGGGAGACTTTGGTTTGCATTATGATTCTTCATTTTTAATTGTGTTGTGGTAAAATACAAAGTCACTAAAAGGCAGTAGTGTGCAATTTTGTCTGTTATCTAGTAGATCTCATGAGATTCCATCCATAATTTAATAGATGTGGATGATGCTCCAAGTTAATAGCACTTAAAAACACTTTTCTTTAAGGACTTCAGTATTTTCATGTGTTCATCAATTTATTTTACATTTTAACTTTTTCTATGTGAACTTTCTTAATCTCTATTTTTCCAGATATATTATTTGAAAAGAAACTATGATAAGATGGCAAAGTAATGTCACTCTTCACCATCTTAACTTCACTCACTTTAAACATGAGAAATAAGTAAAACATACAAAGACATAACTGAGCTCAAACAAGGATAAAGTTTTCCATCTATCACAAAAATACTTTAAAATTAACATGGTAGGCGGCTTGGAGCCAAGGGGTTCTATGGATCTAAGTCCATAGGTGAGAAGATACCTATTTTTTCAGGTAATGAAGAATGAATGTCCTAGAAGAAGATTAAGTGCTTGAAGCTAAGGGTAGATGACAAAGCATGTCAACGTAGAGTTATGGGCATGGGTGGGCCCATGAGTGGACATAGAATATCCAAACTTTTAAAAAATTCTCCAAGGAAGAACTGAAATGATTAACTGTTGACTTTATGGCCAGATTTATGATATTCTCAATGTCACTGAGCAGCAAGAGTCAGTCAATGGAATTCAGGACTAGAGAACTGGTGATTGGTGAGTGTAATTGTGAACTTGGTCTACAAGGAAAAGGGAGCACATCGATAGAAAGAGAAAGAGGGAAAAATATTCTCATTCAAACAAAATTTGCAAATCAAAATCCTAACAGGTAACAATAAAAATAACACAGAATCAGAAAAACAAAAATTGAATAATCAGAACATTAGGAGGCCAGCAGGGCTGAAAGAGATAAGAGATGGGAAAAATATGATATCAAAGATGTAATGTCAGACAGATTATATCAACATTCTACTGACTACAAGACTAGACACAGAGTAGCCCAAGTAAGGTGGCTTTTGAATAATTTGAAATTTCTAGTGGCTTCATTCAATGTGGTAATGGTGGGGATGATAAGATTTGGCTAAATTTTGTATATATTTTAATGGTGCAGACAACAGAGTTTTCTGGAAGATTGGAAAGAAGTTATAAGACAAAGAATGGAATCAAGGGTGATGCTTAGTGAAAGAAAACTGCTTAGCATCAAAAAAATGGAGTAGTCATCACTGACGATAGGAAAAATTGTGTGCATATCATATTTGTGGATTAATACCAGGATTTTGGTTTTCAAAATGTTGAGTTTCAGTTGCCTATTAGGCATCTACATGGGGATGTCAAGTGGGCAGTTGAATATACATTTCTTATATTCAAGGGAGAATATCTCTATGGAGACATAAATTTGGAAGTCCTTAGTGTGTCCACAGCCTATCAACCATGAGTCTGAATGCTATTACAAAGGAGTGATGTTAGCTAGAAAGGAAGACTGAGTACCGATCCAAAAGGCCCTCCAGACCGGGGGTTTAAGAGATGGGAAAGATGATCGTAGGAGACAGAGAAATAGTAGCCAGTGAGGTAGGTGTAAATCCAAAATATTATATGATGCTGAAAGATGATAAAAGTAAGCATTTTGGTAAGTAGTGAATGAGTCAATGTTGCTGATAAATCAATTAAGGGAAGGAAGGATAATTAAACAATGGACTTAAGGTAGAGAACCCTGATGCTCTTTAAGAGTAGGTAATGTGAGGGTCTAGGAGGAAGGACCTGACTGGACTGACCTCAAAAAATAATAAGAGAAGAAAAATTGGGCAGAGTGAATAAAGAAAGCTCTTTTGAAAAATTTTGCTCTAAATTGAGCGGAAAATTGAAGATGTAGCTACAGCAAAAGTCCAGGGAGGTTTTGTTCGTGTTTTGTATTTTTTTTTAAGAAGTTCTAATATACTGGATGTTTTTGAAATAAACTAATCAAAGGGAAAAAACGATGATGCAGGGGAGTGACGGAGGAATTATCAGAGTTGTATCCTAAAGTAGGCAAGAGGTTTTTAGTTCTATGCAAGCATCGAAGTCTTGGTCTTGATTAGGTGCAGATAAAACTAACCTTTAGACCAATTAGCCCTAGATAAAAATATTTTTCTCATAAGGTGATAGGTAGGACATTTTCTCTCCAAAACACAACAATTAAAGAAGAGGTGACATGCAAGGTGTTTTGAAAAAAAAAAAAAAACTGAAAAAAAAAGCAACAATTTCTTAGTGTGTCCTACACAGAATTCTGAAATGAGAAAATCTCCATCTGCCGATGCAAACATCAGATTACTTGACAGTAGAGTTGTTTCAGTAGTAAGAGAAGAGAGAATATTGTCAAGTCAGCCTTAAGAAGAAAAAAGGAAATTGAGCAAAGTATACCTGGATAGTTCAAACGCTTTCATACTTTGGGGATTTTAAAATTTTTAATATATACTAACTGCTTAGCAGTGACCCTAGCATCTAGTGAGTGTGAAGTAGTTGTTATTTAAGATGATCATGACAACTGAATAAGAACGGGAGACCTTATTTTGAGATTTTTTTTGCCTTTCCTACACACACAGCGATATATAAAATAAACACACACACACTCTCTTCTGTTTGGCTGCCACTCACATTTTTACTTGAAAGCTAATAGGAAAAGACACCATACTATTTTAAATTTTTAAACTTACCTGAGTCAAAACTAATCTCCCTTAATAGGTTACTACTTCTAGATCTATTTTTTCTTCTCTTTAATTCCTCCCTAGGTGGCCCACTGTGACACATCCCATCCATTATTTCTGAGGTTTAGTGGCATATTGTAGAAATAATTAGTCCCTCAATACTTAGCAGCTTTATCCATTCCCTATTTCTTCCATGTTTGACACATCTGTTTCAGTTGTTAGCAAATAATGTCAGAAAAATAAATATTGAAAATCAATCATGATATTCAGATTCTCTTCCTTTTTTCTGTTAGGCCTCTTCAAAGGCGGGGTGCCTTGGGTACTTGCACCTATAGGAATCCCTAGTTTATGAGCCAGGATCAACTCGACTACA
>CM053548.1:1242762-1269965 GCA_028646465.1 Rhinoceros unicornis | reverse complement strand
AACATGATATCTATAATATGAGGAATTTAATTAGGGTTTTTAATTACACATATAATATAAATACTCTCTTTTTTTTTTTTTTTTGGTGAGGAAGATCGGCCCTGGACTAACATCTGTGCCAAACTTCCTCTATTTTGTATGTGGGACGCTGCCACAGCATGGATTGATGAGTGGTGTATAGGTCTGCACCCGGGATCGGAACCTCCGAACCCTGGCCCCTGAGGCAGAGCACATGAACTTAACCACTACGCCACCAGGCTGGCCCCACAAATTTTCATTTATGATGATGAAACATTTAAATATATCAGAAATTGCACTAAAAAACAATAAAGTCCTGAGGATCCACCAGTCAATACCATCAAATTAAATTATATAGTCATCTTACATTGTTTTTATAAAGACATAAGATAACACATGTATATTTGAAGTCCCTCCTTCCTCCTCACTTTATTTCCCACATTCTTGATTATTTTACACCCTCCAGAAGGAACTACTGCACTGAACTTGACGACTATTATTTATCTGCATTGTCAATACGTTTTGTGTGATATACTGATCGGGTTCAGAACAGGCTACCCAAAATACTGCAGCTTGGCGTATTAAATATGTTAACCTGAAGGAGTTTGAGAAAACAGCAGAAGCAAGATCACTCTGACTTTCTTTCACTCTTTTCTCCTGAAACAGGTCATAAAACTTTCACGTGAGCCTTCCGTATACCCAGAGGAAAGGAGCATCATTATCTCCCAAAACAATGGGACACAGAACAATTCTAACAAACAAGGCTTGCTCAGTTTCCTCCAGCTTATACTACATTTACCTCACACTCTCTGACATATAATATTTTTCCACGTGACTGCCCACTCTTCAGCAAACCTAGCATAAAATGCTCACATCTGTCAGTTTCTTCAGGTCTTCATTTCCTTGTGAAGGCTCCCGTGTCATGCAAAACTTATATTAAATAAATGTGTAAGCTTTTCTCCTGTTGATCTGTCTGAGTCAGTTTAATTTTCAGACCCAGACAAGGACCCAAAGAGAGTCAAGGAAAACTTTTTCCTCCGCAACAGCACTATTCATAAGCAATGTTATTTTTCTGTGTTTTAATTCTTTATACACTGTAAATGTCATTTTGAAACTGGTGTTTAAAAACAATACATTTCACGATTTGCCACTCCTGGGCCATTTCACTCTGGTTCGTTGAATTGATCTATGTTACATATTCCACCATATTACGACATAACAATTAATTTTGTCTTCTCAATTTGATGGGTATTTTGATTGTAGCATATATATGTCTGTATATGCATATGTTTATGCATATAATATAAACATGTATATACACATATATACATACGTGTAAAAACAGTTTAAAATAACACCTGGAAACTGACCGTATTCAAGACTGCTTGCCTGGGAAGCAAAGGAGGAGAATGGAGAAGAATATTAAATTTATATTATCTATATGTATGCTATTTTTATTTTAAGAAGATAATTTTAGTGACAAAGTGTCCACATTTGGAAATTCTGGAATCTGTCCTAGTCTCTGTACTATTTTGCCTTTTAAAAGATTTCATACATCAACAGAGACACCAGTAGACTGCAGATGTAGCCTATATAATTGACTTGGTTCTTCACAGTCTCCCCAGCCTCCTCATCACCAGGTAACAAGTAAAGAATAGAGATATCCCCTAACTAGTTATACCAAAAAAATAATGGAAAAATAAGGAGAAACTGACCAATCTAACTTTCACTGGTAGACAAAAACCTCTCCCTATTTGCAAAACATAAACAAAGGGACATCAGATACCTGTGTGCTAACACTAAGAAATGAAATTCATCTATCCTCTGGATATTGAGTGATAAAAATCAAGCTTTATACTCAAGGGCACAGAAAGACAGAGTGAACACTAGTTCTCTGTGCAAAAATTACTCTTCCTGAGTTGTGCTTCAGTTGTGTTGCCTACTGACCACACAAAAATGAACAATTTATTTACTGCAGAGGCCACCTTGCACTGACTGAATGGACCATTTACTAAAAGGTGCAGAACCATTAAAATGAGTTTGATTCCTGCCTCTCATCAAAGGCAAAGCTAAATTCCAGGTAGGTTCATGCCTCAAATATAAAAACCAAAACTACAAATTCTTTAGATCCAAGTAAGTAGGAGTTTTATAAACAAGACCCATTGAGCACAAGGCATTATGGAAAGTATTGGCAAATTCAACTATATTAAAACCAAGCACTTGTGCTCATTCATGAAACACTATAAAGGATATGCAAAAGCAAATCACACACATAAAGAAGAAATTAGCAATGGATATCATTGACAAGGATTAATATCCTGGTATTATAAAGAACTCAATAAGAAAAAATAAATAGCTCAATAGAAAAACCTTGAACAGATATTTAACAGAGAGGAAAAATGAATGCCCTGAAAATATTTGAAAAGACACTCAATTTCTTTAATCATAAGGGAAACACCAAATAGTAAAATAACTTTTATGACCACTAGACTGACAGCATAAATGAAAATGTGTTGGTGATGATATGGATCATCAGGAAATTCTAGTGGGTGTGTAAAGTGGTTCAATCACTTAGGACAAGTCTTAGGAAATATCCAAAGAACAGTTACTCCTGTATACCCAATAATTTAATATCAAGAATAAAACATTCTTCCAGGAAATATTTTTGACAGTATTTAAACAGATTTATTTGTTTATAAACACAGAAGTCTACCAGCCAAAAGATCTATCAACTTCACAAGGATACCTATCTTGTAATGTCACCACACATAATATAATAATAGACAGCACTGAAAATAAATAAAGTACTGCTAAGACCAATGGCACCTTTAAACTTCAAAAGAACAAAGATGAAACACTATCAAGACAAATTGCATACATTAAAATTTAACTTGTTCAAAAAGAAGAAAATTTACACATTGGAGAGTGATCCATATGGAATGATAAAACAACAATATTGAATCCTATTGCCCAGTTTGGAGGGAAAATAGGATCAAATACTGGCAACTTCATAGGATCAAGCTCATAGAGGAACATCAAACAAATTATATATTCAGAACTCAGTATTGCATTAGCTGCTGGGAAGAGAGAGTGTGATATGACTGGAACACACTTCAAGTAGATGCTCTGGTGATGGCATAGCTTTAATTTTTCACCTAGATGATAGACGTATGTGTTTAATTATGTTACTGTTCTTTAAGAACTATAGATATAATTACATGTAATTTAACAAGAAAATTTAGGAAAGGCCTTCATAGTCCAGATTCTAAATACATTCTCCCATTGGCTTCTAATATTAAAGTTATGCATTTAAAACGTCAAAGTACAGCATAATATCATAAAATGTTTATTAAAAGTGTGAGTTATTTGATGTCTCTGCAAAGATTCAAAGTCTCTGCAGAGAGTCACAGGAATCTCGTCACTACAAGACATGGTGACACCTGTTAGGAGACTCTCCTCAAATTGTAGTGCTGAACATAAATACCTATCTCTCTTTTCCATGATGACTGCAACAGAAATTCTCTGGGCACTTTCTTGATTGTCCTGGGAACTTCCATTATTTTTACCCACCAAAGCACAGAAATTGTTCTGGCTAATGGCCCTGCTTTTTTCTGCTTTGGGGAAAAATGATCCCCCTAATCCTGCCAGCTTTCATTTTCTCCTGTGCTGTTTCACACTCAACATTTCCTTCTAAAAGTAAAGCCCATCTCCACAGAAAAAATTGTTTTCTTTTTAGAAACACTTTAAAATATTTTGTAGGAGTGCCCAAAGACTGTGACCAATTCTCTAAAAATTCAATGATTCAATTAATTTTACGAAGCATGTTTCTCTGTTTAGACTCCAGTAGAGATGAATGAGAAACACAGCAAGATGAGATAACCAGGGGGAAAGTAAAATCTCAGATACATTCTTACAAATAAATCGAAAGGAAGGAATCGCAGCAAACAAAAGTGTGAGAAAAAGATTGCCAGTCTTTGCTCTTCCTAGACAATAACTGTCCATATGATTATGTTAGTCAGACCAGAAAAGGCTTCTGATAAATATTACAAAAGTATTACCTGTATCTCATGTTGAAGTAAATGTGAAGATAATATGTGCAGGCAAAAACGTTACTAGATTGATGAATATCAGCAAGATATGGAACACATATGGATATGGATATTAGTTAAATTTCATTGAGTACTTTTTATCTCCAGGCATTGTTGTGAACGTCTATAATGGTTATGGAGTTGACTTCTTAACAGCAATTACATTCCAGAGGATGAGTTAGTCAAAGCCTCTCATAGTAATACTTTTTCCCAAGCAAGGAATTACATTCAGAAAAAGCTGATAATTCTACTCTTAGTGATGATATGGAGAGATTGAGTCCATAGAAATATCTATTAATCACAGATCCTCTATTAGCAACAGGCCCAGGGAAAGACAGTTAATTTTCTGTTTTGAGAAATCATGTCTGGATATGAACACTCCATCTGTTGCAAGCATCTGAAACATGAGGGGAACCAGATCTTGTGTGAAGACACCATATGGAAGAATGAATGAAACCTTACTGTCCAGGTCCTGTATATTCCTGATCTCTGAAGTACTTACAATGAAGACAACTCTACATTTTTCCAAATTTATTGAGATATAGTTGACAAAAGTTTACAAATTCAAGGTGTTCAATGTGGTGATTTGATATACATGTATATTGTGCATTGATCACCACAAGAAAGTTAGTTAACACATCTGTGACTTGGTAACTCTCTTTATTGTTTGAGTGTATTAGAGTCAGGGTTTTTTATTCTTATTGAAACCAAAGGCCTCCTTATTGATGAAACTCACTTATCTCCTATCACATCAAACCTCTAAGATAACCTAATATGCCATTTTATACTAAATGAAGTTAAGGGTAGTGGATGTTGATGTTGTCTGACCCAGACACAGTTTATTGGTGACTGGGCTCAGCAGTTACTGAATTGAGGTATGAAATATCAGCTCTCTTGCCTCACAGTACTTCTAACTCTGCCTAGGTTATTTCACTTAGTATAATACCCTCAAGGTCCATCCATTTTGTCCTTGTCTTTTCTAACTCAAAGTGCAATTCTCACGGCCTGAACAATGGAACCAGGCAAAAGTAGTCTCTAACAATCACCAGAGTCTTGGTTAAATCCTCTCCCAGCCATACCCACCTTATCCACTTCACTTCTTCTAAAAGCATTAATCCCAAAGTCACTATTAGACAGACCCCAGACTCACATTCTCCTTAGGGAGTCTCCCTCAGAGACTGAGATTACAGGTTGGAAATTGCTAGTCAAACATCACAAAGCTAGATGAAGTGCAAATTAGGTTTCCTCTCCAATTTAAAGTTCACTTGTCCGTTATGCTACCTGATCATTTTAGAAGAAGTTGGCGATGGAAATCAGGCATATTGACTCACCCACTATTCTTTTCACTTTGATTATTCTAGAAACCTCAGCCCAAAGCAGATGACACAATCACTGAAAAGAAGGTATCCTACCAATGATTTTTCTCAAGGCTCCTTTCATGTCTCTGTTCCTCAGGCTGTAGATGAAGGGATTCAACATGGGAGTGACCACATTGTACATCACTGAAGCTACCGCCATCTTCCTGGAAGAGTGTGTAAATACAGAACTAATGTACACCCCCAAACCTGTCCCATAGAATAAGGAGACAGCTGAGAGGTGAGAACCACAGGTGGAAAAAGCTTTGTACTTTCCACTCACTGATGGCATTCTCAAAATAGAGGAAGCAATTCGAGTATAAGAGAAAATGATTCCAGAAGGTGGAACACCACCAAATATGCTAGCTGCAAAATAAACCAGGATGCTATTGATGAGGGTATCAGAACAGGCAATCTTGATGACCTGAGCAATTTCACAGAAAAAGAGGGGGATTTCTGGGTCTGTACAGAAGGACAGCCGCAACACCATCAGACTGTGGAACAGGGCATTCAAAACGCTAATGAACAGTGAGAGTAGAATCAGCAGTCCACAGAGGCGGGGGTTCATAATGACTGTGTACCTCAGTGGGTGACAAATGGCTATATAGCGGTCATAGGCCATAACCACAAGGAGTAAATTTTCCAAATTAGCAAAAATCAGGACAAAGCAAACCTGCGTGAGGCAGCCTCTATAAGTGATGCTCTGATTCTGTACTTGTATGTTCAACAGCATCTTTGGAATTGTCGTTGTGCTTAAACAGATGTCAGTAAAGGACAGATTGGAGAGAAAGTAGTACATGGGGGTGTGCAGATTGGAGTCAGTGATGATAGCCAGGATGATGAGCAGGTTTCCCAAGACGGTGACCAGGTAAATGGACAGAAACAGGCTGAAGATTAGGGACTTCAGTTTTGGATCATCTGTTACTTCCATAAGATGAAATTCTAAAACATCTGTTTGGTTTCTGGGTTTCATGTTTTTGGCAAATCTGATGGAAAAGACAGGATAACAAAACAGTCAAATCTGTGGTCCGCCATTGGGAGTATCACCAGTGGCAAACACTGTTGGGTAGGGAAGGAGATGAATGTGTGGAAATGTCAAGAGAGTGTCTTTTATAAGTATATTGTTACTTTTCAAAAAGAATTGAAGCTGACATAGCAGAATGTCAACATTTGTCAATTCAGGAATGGGTTACCGGTGGTCATTTTTTTTTAATTACACTATCTATACTGTTCTGATTGTTTAAAATTATGGTTACCTTATAAAAGAAACATATAGACTAGGGTGACAGCTTGAAGATTCTGTCTGGATCTCTTGAGACCCAGGTCCATGCAACAGAAATAATAGAAAGATATCTCAAGGACCAAGAATGGGAAAATAAGGTGAAATTTACCAACCCCTCTGCACCCTACCATCACAGGAATGCAAGTAAGTGTGACAAGTTTTACAACAGTCATCCTGCTTTCTGTTCAGGGGAAAAACGATATTGGACATAGTAGACTGAGTGCAAGTTAAGCAGAAAAGAAGTCCTTGCGTATTGGTGCAAAGACACAAGAAAACATGAGAAGAAGATGACAGACAGGAAGGAGGACCATGGGTGACTTAATCATCTGACATATTTACTTAATACTTAATCGTCTAATGTATTTACTCGCTTCACTGTTTCCCTTGAATGAGCTTGTAGTAAAACACCTGCCCTCATTTCCAAACATTGACTAAAGGACATTAATTTACCTGGTTAGCATAACAGCAGAATAATGTTTGATCTGTTCTCTGAAAGTAGCATCTGAGAGATCTGCCCTCAGGAAATGCAAAGGGATCAAGTGAGCCACTGTGATCCTGGGCAAGATGGACCATCTATGGGAGGAGGCTCAGGTATGCTACTTCTTTCCCTCAGAAGGATTGTTGAAGGAAGTAGTTACAGGAAGATTGCAATCCCTGTATCCCTAGAGGCTCAATTTCCAAAGCTTCTCATTAGCCGAGAAATGTTATCATCATTGAGATCCCAGAACAGTGCAAATCCTTAAAGACGAAGACTCCAGAGGGAGGAATTCAGGATACCTGCTTTTCTGACTCTGAGGCCAGGTGTGCAATATTCTCAATGCAATTTATAAAGAAATAGAATAAACAACCCTAAATGCATATGGACCCATAAAAGACCCCAAGCAGTCTGTTATCTTGAGCAAGAACAACAAAGCTGGAGACATCACACTCCATGGTAACAAGTGATACTACAAAGCTATAGTAATCAAAACACCCTGGTACTGGCATAAATACAGACACATAGACCAGAGGAACAGAATAGAGAGCCCAGAAATAAAGCCATGCATATATGGTCAACTAATCTTTGATATAGGCTCCAAGAATACGCAATGGGGAAAGGATATTTTCTTCAATAAATGGTGTTAGGAAAGTGGATATCCACATCCAAAAGAATAAAATTGTGTGAATATCTTATACCATACAAAAAAAAAAAAACTTGAATGGATTAAAGACTTAAAGAAAATACATGAAATCATAAAACTCCTAGAAGAAAGCATAAGGTAAAAGCTCCTTGACACTGGCCTTTGCAATGACTTTTTGAATATGACACCAAAGGCACAAGCAACAAGAGAAAAAATGAACAAAGCGGACTACATCATACTAAAAAGCTTAAGCACAGCAAAAGGGAAGAAAAAAAAATGAAAAGAGAACCTACAAAATGGGAGAAATATTTGCACACCATACATCTGATAGGGAGTTAATATCCAAAATATATAAGGAACTTATACAAGTCAATAGCAAAAATATTAACAGAATAAGACAGGGGCAAAAGGCCTGAAAAGATATTTCTCCAAAGAAAACATACAAATGGACAAGTATATGAAAAAGTGTCAACATCACTAATCATCAGAGAAATGCAAATCAAAACCACAATGTGAAATCATCTCACGCACATTTGGATGCCTATTATTAAAAACACAAAAACAGGGCCGGCCCTGTGGCACAAGCAGTTAAGTGCACACGTTCTGCTGCGGCTGCCGGGGTTCGCCGGTTCGGATGCCAGGTGCGCACCAACGCACCGCTTGTCAAGCCATGCTGTGGCGGCGTCCCATATAAAGTGGAAGAAGATGGGTACGGATGTTAGCCCAGGGCCAGTCTTCCTCAGCAAAAGAGGAGGATTGGCAGATGTTAGCTCCGGGCTGATCTTCCTCACAAAAAAAAAAAACAAAAATGAAAGATAACGAGTGTTGGCAAGGATGTGAAGACAAGACAAGCCTGGTACACTGTTGTTGGGAATGTAAACTGGTACAGTCACTATGGAAAATGCTATGGAGGTACCTCAAAAAACTAAAAACAGAACAACCAGCAATCCCACTTTTGGGTGTATATTCAAGTGATTTAAAACCAGGATCTCAAAGAGATACCTTGATTCCCATGTCTATTGCAGCAATATAAATTGTCAAAATACAGAACCAATCTAAACATCCATCAGTGCATAAATGGATAGAGAAAATGTGGTACATACATACGAGATATTATTCAGCCTTAGACAAAGAAGTAAATCCTGCTATTTGTGACAGCATGGATGAACATGAATGACTCTATACTAAGTATAATAATCCAGATACAGAAAGATAAATATTGTATGATCTTTCTTGTATGTGGAATCTAAGATAGTCAAAATCATAGAAACATAGAGTCAAAATGGTGTTTGCCAGGGACGGGGAAGGGAATAAATAGAGAGAGATGGTCAAAGGGTACAAACTTTCAGTTATGCAATATAAATAAGTTCGGGAAATCTACTAGACAGCATAGTGCCTACAGCCAACAATACTGTATTGTACACTTAAACTTTGCTAAGAGGTTAGATCTTATGCTGTGTTCTGATCACAAATAATAATAATAAAGAGGATGAGAGGAAACTTTGGGAGGTGATGGATATGCCAATGGTCTTGATGTTTTCACTGGTGCATTCTTATCCCCAAACTCATAAAGTTGTATACATTAGTATGCACAGCTTTTACCATGTCAATTATACTGAAGTAAAGTGGTTTTTAAAATGTAATAATAATTAATCAATTAAAATCATGAGTGTACCAAAGAAAAATCACTCATAGAAATTAGGACCCTCCATCTTTCGTTTTCTAGTTGGGCCCCACTAAAGCATGGGTCAGGCAGCCTTTCTCACCACCTCCTGAGGATACTCAGAAGGTATGCACTAGCATCATCTCCGGGACACTTCTATTTCTTGGGTTAAGGTGAGAAGTTAGAGAATATTGACACTGGATCCATCCAAACTGAGAAGACTTAATTGGCTCAAGCCTGGGTCTATCAATATATTTCCTACTGTTCTTATAAAACAGAGATTTGGAAAAATATTCTAATGATATTTTAGATGAGAATAGTTCATTAGGATCTTTTATTTTCAATTATTTTATTGACATCAGAATAGTTTATAGCTGTGTAATTTGGGGTATACATTATTATTTATCAATTTATGTATAGACTTCATTGCACTCACCACCAGTAGTCTAATTTCTATCCATTGCTGTACATATGTGTCCTTTTATCCCTTTCTCCTACCCCCAGCTACCTTCCCCTCTGGCAACCACTAATCTATTCTCTTTTTCCATGTATTTGTTTATCTTCCACATATTAGATAAATCATGCAGCATTTCTCTTTTCTGTCTGGCTTATTTTGCTTAACATCAGACCCTCAATGTCCATCCATGTTGTTGCTAAGGGGACCATTTTGCCTTTGTTTATAGCTGAGTATTATTCCATTGTATATATATATCACATCTTCTTTAATCATTCATCCACAGAAGGGCACGTGGGATGCTTTCGTGTCTTGGCTATTGCTAATAATGCTGCAATGAAAGTAGGGGTCCATAAATCTACTTGGATTGTGGATTTCAGATTCTTTGGATAAACACTCAGTAGTGGGATACCTAGATTGTATGACATTTTTATTTTTAATTTTTTGAAAAATCTCCATACTGTTTTCCATAGTGGCTGCACCAGTTTGCATTCCCATCAGCAGTGTATGAGGGTTCTATTTTCTGCATATCCTCTCCAACACTTGTTATTTCTTGTCTTGTTAATTATAGCCATTCTGATGGGAGTGAGGTGATATCTCATTGTAGTTTTGATTTGCATTTCCCTAATACTTAGAGATGAACATTTTTTCATGTGTCTGTTGGCCATCTGTATATCTTCTTTGGAAAAGTGTCTGTTTATTTCCTCTACCCAAATAGATGCAGAGAAAGTATTTGACAAGATCCAACACCCACTTATGAATAAAAACTCAATATAATGGATATATAAAGTACCTCAACATAATAAAGGTCATATATGACAAACTCACAGCCAACATCATACTCAATGGTGAAAAACTGAAAGCCATCCCTCTGAGAACAGGAAGAAGACAGTGGGGCCCACTCTTTCCACTCCTATTCAACATAGTACCGGAGATTTTGGAAAGTGCAATTAGGCAAGAAAAAGAAATAAAAGGTATCCATATTGGAAAGGAAGAAATGAAATTCTTGCTGTTTGCAGATGATATGATTCTATATATAGAAACCCTAAAGAATCCATTGGAAAGATATTAGAAATAATCAAAAACTACAGCAAATTTGCAGGGTACAAAATTAACTTTCAAAAACCAGTTGCATTTCTATACACTAACAATGAACCAGCAGAAAGAGAAGTCAATACAATCCTATTTACAATCGCAACAAAAAAATAAAATTTGTAGGAATAAATTTAACCAAAGAGGTGTAATACCCATATACTGAAAATTATAGGACATTATTGAAAGAAATTGAAGAAGACATAAAGAAATGGAAAGATACTCCATGCTCATTGATTAGAAGAATAAACATAGTTAAAATGTCTATGTTACCTAAAGCAATCCACAGATTCAATGCAATCCCAATCAGAATCCTAACGACATTCTTCATGGAAATAGAACAAAGAATCCTAAAATTTATAGGGAACAACAAAAGATTTCAAATAGCCAAAGCAATTCTGAGAAAGAAGAACAAAGCTGACGGCATCACAATACCTGACTTCAAAATATACTACAATGCTATAGTAATCAAAACAGCATGGTACTGGCACAAAAATAGATATACAGATCAACGGAACAGAACTGATAGCCCAGAAACAAAACCACACAACTATAGATAGTTAATCTTCAACAAAGGAGTCAAGAACTTGCAATGGAGAAAGGAAAGCCTCTTTATTAAATGGTGCTGGGAAAACTGGACAGCCACATGCAAAAGAATGAAAGTAGACCATTATATTATACCACACACAAAAATTAACTCAAAATGGATTAAAGAGTTGAATGTAAGACCTAAAGCCATAAAACCCCTAGAAAAAAATATAAGCAGTACACTCTTTGACATTAGTCTTAGCAGCAGCTTTTCAAATACCATGTCTACTAAGGCAAGAGAAACAAAAGAAAAAATTATCAAACGGGACTACATTAGACTAAAAAGCTTCTGCACAGCATGGGAAACCATGAACAAAATGAAAAGACAACTAACCACCTGGGAGAAAATAGTTCCAAATCATATACCTGACAAGTGGTTAATATCCAAAATATATAAAGTACTCATACAACTCAACAACAAAAAACAAACAACGTGATCATTAGGATGTTAATGTTTAAAGACAAATAGCAATACAAAAACTCTGCTTCCCAGATAAGAAAATGTGAGCCAAGCATTGAGTTGTGAAAACAAGTAACTATAATGGAATTGATCATTTGGTGCAAATTTGGACTCAGACACACCTGAATTTATTCCAGGTTCTAGCACATGCTTCAGGAACAAGGAAATTTTCACAACTATGTGAGAAGTCTCTGTCTCCATATTGGTATGATGGAAACCATCAAGAAACCTTATGGGGGTATGACAGAGATGAGAAATAAATAGACAATATCACCAAGCACAGTGCTTGACCTTCTTAATACCACCTATAGTGATTTGTTAATGGCATGAACATGATTGGACAAAGCAGAGAGTGAAGCGAGGGGTGGGACAAGATGAAAGAAGAGGAAAGACAGACTAATCCTGGTATGGTGACTGCAAGCTTCAGAAAGAATTCATGTGCTGACACTCCCACTGTAAATCTTGCTCATGTATAGAAGCAGAGGTGGGGCTGGCCCCGTGGCTTAGCGGTTAAGTGCGCGCGCTCTGCTACTGGCGGCCCGGGTTCGGATCCTGGGCGCGCACCGACGCACCGCTTCTCCGGCCATGCTGAGGCCGTGTCCCACATACAGCAACTAGAAGGATGTGCAACTATGACATACAACTATCTACTGGGGCTTTGGGGCAAAAAAAGGAGGAGGATTGGCAATAGATGTTAGCTCAGAGCCAGTCTTCCTCAGCAAAAAAAGAGGAGGATTAGCACAGATGTTAGCTCAGGGCTGATCTTCCTCACTAAATAAATAAATAAATAAATAAATAAATAAAAATGCGGTTTTTTTAGAAGCAGAGGGGAGGAACAAGTGTTGGTACATTTTATTCTGGTTCATTAGCTTCCATTCCTTTTCTGTAGTACCCTGTCTTATGACATCACAATTTATTTCTTCTTGAAGGAATGGGCATTTGCATTGTGACACACATGCACACACGCATGCATGCACACACACACACACACATTTGTATGTAAGACTAGTTTAAAGCAATGCCAAGGAACTCAACAAATTCAAGACTGTTGCTGCCTCTGGGAATGGAAGGACAAGAATAGAGGTAAATAAAAATGAATGTTGTCTCTATAAATTATTTTATGACTTAAAGAGGAGAACTATAATGGCAAATGTCAGAAGTTATTAATTCTGGAAACAGACACATGAGCACTCGTCCAGATATAATGTGTCATTCTGTCTTTTAAAAGATTTCATATTTTACCAAAGAGATATTGATACATGGATGCAGCCTATGGGGTTTGCCTAGTTCTCCATTTCCTGTGCCAGAATCTTCATAGAAAGGTACCAGGGTCAACCAATCATCATCACTAAAAAGGAACATGAAGAACCAGACACAGAATGATAAATATAAGATGAAAATCCACCTTCATTCCCTGCCCATAAAATAAGGAATACTTTAGAGAAGTCAAGAACACTCCACAAACTGGAGCAAGGGGAGGTTTCTCTTGAGAATAGAAAAAGATCCTAGAACTTTATGGTCAGAGTAAAAGATTAGCAGATTGATTAGTATCATTGCAAAGGTACAAGAAAACATGTCAGATGATGGACAATTAGGCATAATCTTCATAGATAAATAAGATCAAACCATTTTCAGCATGTTCCCATTCAGTTGAAGATGGATTGGTAGAGAAACGCCACTCCCTATTTGAAAAACAGACTAGGGAACTTCAGATGACTTGGAAGCCAAACTTAGGGAAAGACACTCAGTTCTCCCTTTGATACTGCAGGAGAGAAATGGAAGCCCTGTTCTCAGGGAGCATGGAATCACAGAGTGAAGGACCGGGCTGTTGTGCAAAAGTGATGATCCCTGGAAAGAGGTTCAGATATGCTGACTAGTGACCTGAGCAGGGCTGTTGAGTAGGGTGACCACAGGCAGATAATTTGCAGTCTCTGCTGCCCTCGGGGCTTCAACATCCAAAGTTTCTCATTAGCCAAACTCGTTTGCTATCATTCCAATCCCAGGGCAGTGAAAACCCTTAAAAGTTCAGAGAAGGAAGAACTTAAAATTCCCTCATCCTGTAGGCCAAAACTATGCAATTCTCTTCCATTCACCTATTTCTGTTTGCATGTGTTTCAAGTGCTTTTCACACATGGACAAAATTTCTTTCTGTAATTGGATTCTAGTCTTCTTTCTTAAGATGCATTCAAAGGCACCCTTTATAACAACAGTCTGAGGAAGATTGAAATGATATTTAGGTTCAAAATATAGTTTAATATGGATATATATATGTTATAAAATGCAAGTGATAATATAGCAAATATACTCTATAAAGCATATACTAAGGACTAACTCTATGAATGGCTCATTGCATTCTCTTTCTACTTATTATATTCAATAGTGTCTAATATATTCCCTATAATAAAAAAAAGACTGTGCATAAAAGAGTCCATGGTATTTTGCCATCAAAATGGCAAAATGGCATATCAGGCAGCTTAAAGTCTTCTACTTTCAAAGAAACAGTAAAAAACAAGCAGAAACTGTCAGAAGTAACTTCGTCAGAACTCCTAAAACATTCAAAATTTACAGCAACCAAGTGAGTGCTGAATCAAGAAAAAAGCAATTTCAAACTGGTAGAAAGGTTTTGTGGCATTTTTATTTTCCCTTGCCCCACTTCCTCCCTGGCATGGCACTAGTCAGTCTTAAAATGATCACAGCCTGTGTTCTCAGTATGAGACCCTGGTCCATGGATTCAGAAGACACAGAGTAGACCTTTTCTCAAGTCATTCTCTATGTCTGTTCTAACCTGTCTGGGAGCTACCTGAAGGACTGACACAAGGCACTCATCTCTGCCTTGCCTAACTCAGAACTCAGGCTGGGAAAACATTGGGCATTTTTTGAAAACACCACAAACCAAACTCACAGCTGACATGTGCCTATGGTAAAAGATTAAAGTCAAAACGTAAAATAGCCCAGCTCAACCCCAGAGCAAAAACAGTAGAAATTTTCTTTAGGGAATTTGGACATTTTAGAGCAGGCAAATATATGGGAGGATTTAGAAAGCAACATGCATACCCATAGCAAGACATATACTCAGAAAATACCAGAGAAGATTCTAAACTTTCATATTGATTTCTAGGCTCAGTGTAAACCTGGGTAAGTTTTGAAAGAGTACTGACCCACAGTTCCAACCTGTAAAGACTGAGAGAGGAGTGTTATTTCTTTTCTTGTTTGTATCCCTCATGCCACTCAAGGAAATGTATCAAAGCACTAGCTGCACAAAGCTAAAGAATATATATTTCAATAACCACATATGACAAGAATTAGAGTCTTTGCAAAATATTTTGAGAAAGGCACTAAACAAATAGACTTCTACCACCTCCAACTATTATTTTTTTAAAAAGAAAACTACAGAGTAGATTCTTATATACAAAGCTAACTCATTATAATATTGAGAGTAAGGAGCAGAAAAAAAATGAATGAAGAAAAGTAAGTATACCCTAAGGGACCTGCAGGACTCCACTACATGTAAAAAAAATAATAATAATAAAATGAAATGTGTTATTGGATTTCCAGAAGGAGAAGAAAAAGAGAAAGAGATGTAAAGAGTATTTTAATGAATAATGGTCAAAAACTTCCCAAATATGGTGAAGGACATGAACCTACAAAATTAAGAAGCTCAATGAACTCCAAGGAGGATAACTCAAAGATATTAACACTAAATCATATTATCATCAAACTGACAAAGCCAAAGGGAAAAAGAGAATCTGGAAATGAGCACATAACATACTAGAACCCAAGATAAAATCAACTCATCACATACAAGAGATACTCAGTAGGATTAACAACAAATTTCTCATCAGAACCATGAAGGCCAGAGGATAGTGGGATGATATTTTTAAAGTGCTGAAAGAAAAAATAAAGTCAACTAATAATTTTATATCTGACAAAAATTCCCTTCCAAAAATGGGGGAGAAATAAAACATGTGCAGATAAACGAAGCTGAAGGAGTTCATTACCTCAAAGCCTGCTCTATGAAAATATCTAACGGATTCCTTGAGTTTGAAATGAAGAGATGCTAGACAGTAATTCTTTTTTTTTTTTTTGCCCAACATCAATTAGCATTTATTCCTATAAATTCATATCATAAAGACCAGAAACTTATGTTTATAAATTTAGTATGGAGATAACCATTCATTTTTGATGATACTGTTTATTTTTTAAAATGAAGAATTAGTGTTAGTATTATTTAACCAATCTTTATCCTTTGCAAAAGGATTGAAACTTAAGTAGCTATGATAATCTTAACTTTAAAGAAAATATCATAACAGTCTTTGTAGACTCGTGGAAGTTATTGTGGCATTATCTAGCTAGACAGTAATTCAACGCTGCATGAAAAAATAAATATTTCTGGTAAAGATAAATGTGTAGGAAAATAAAAGAGTCTGTATTTTAGTTTGGGTTTATAATTCCACTTTTTAAAATTTCCTACTGGATTTAAAAAAACAAATGTAAACATTTTTAAATCTAGGCTACTGGCCACCATGTATAAACATTTAATTTTGACAGTAACAACATAACGAATAAAGGACAGACCCATATAAGAACAGAAGTTTTGCATGCTGTTGAAGTAAAAGTGGTATGAATTCAAACAAGATTGTTAAAATTAATGCCCATAGTAACCACAAAGAAAATAATCTGGATATATTCTTAAAAAATGATGAAAAAAATTCCAAAATATTCAAGATAAAAAAATCAACTAGAAAAAATATAAATAAATAATGGAGGAATTGAAGAAGAACAAAAATGGTATTAAACATACAGAAAATACATTTTTGAGTGGAACAACTAAATATCTCCTTATCAGTAAAATCCTTTAAACGTAAGAGGATTATTTCTGCATGGATTACATCATGTTCTCATGTTCACCACTGAAGTATAATGATGTATACCTGAAATTTACACAATGTTATAAACCAATCTTACTGCAATAAACAAAACAAAAACAAACAAACAAAAGAATATACTGTGCTTCCTGCTCGTAGGGCACATGGAGATTTGAATGATTAATTTAAAAATAAAAGTGATATAACAATGAAAAAACTTTAAAAAAATAAACAAACAAAAGGTAAGAGGATTAAACTCTCAATCAAAAGGCAGAGATTGTAAGAATAATAAAAGAAACATTACATGAATATAAGAAGTTTACGAGAAACTCACTATAGGTCCATAGACACAAACAGATTATAAATGAAATGATAGAAAATATACTTCAGCCAAATAGTTATAAAAAATGAACTAATATCAGAGAAAATATATTTTAAGTCAAAGCTGTTAAAATAGGCAAAAGAGGATAGATAGAAGATAGATGATAGATAGATAGATAGATAGATAGATAGATAGATAGATAGACAGATAGATAGAGGTAGACATAAAAGGGTCAATAATCAAGATGCTTTAAAGCTATAAACATACATACACTAAATAACAGAACTTCAAATTGCATGAAGCACACATGACAAAAGTGAAGTGAGAAATACATGTTTCTACAATGCTACTTAGAGACTTCACTACAAAACTTTCAACAATAGATGGTACCTCTGGATTGATCAAAAAGAGATAAGAGAACTTGAAAAATGGTGTAAACAAACAAAACCTAACAGACATCTGTAAACTCTCCATTTATCAACAGCAGAAGATACATTCTTCTCCATTGCACATGGAACATTCGCCAGGAGAGATCATATGTTAGGCCATAAACAAGTCTAAAAAATTTTAAAAGGTTAAAATCATACAAAGTGTCTTTTTTGACTACAACATTACAAAGCTGGAAATCAATAAGAGAAGGACAACTGGAAAACATTCAGATATGGGGAAATTAGACAATACACTCTTGAAAAATCATTGGTATCTTATTAATGAGTTTTCTCAAGGCTACTTTCATGTCCTTGTTCCTCAGGCTATAGATAAAGGGGTTCAGCATTTGAGGCACAACAGTGTACATCACTGAAGCCACTGCAGTGTTCCTGGAAGAGTTAGTAAGAGCAGAACTAATGTACACTCCCAAACCAGTCCCATAGAACAAGAATACAATTGAGAGGTGAGAACCACAGGTGGAAAAAGCTTTATACTTTCCACCCACTGACGACATTCTCAAAAAAGAGGAGACAATTTGAATATAAGAGAAAATGATTCCACACACAGGAATACCACCAAATATGCTAGTTGCAAAATATATCAGGATGTTATTGATGAGGGTATCAGAACATGCAAGCTTGATGAGCTGAACAACTTCACAGAAGAAGAGGGGGATTTCCAGGTCTATGCAGAAGATCAGCTGCAACACCATGAGACTGTGGAGGAGAGTATCCACAATGCTAACGGATAAGGAGAAGAGAATGAGCAGTCCACAGAAGCGGGAGTTCATGATGACTGTGTACCTCAGTGGGTGGCAAATGGCCACATAGCGGTCATAGGCCATAATTGCAAGAAGAAAATTTTCCAAAGTGGCAAAAACCAAGACAAAGTAAACCTGTGTAAGGCAGCCTGTATAAGTGATGCTCCGATTATGTGCTTGTATGTTCATCAGCATTTGTGGAATCGTGGTTGTGCTTAAACAGATGTCAGTAAAGGACAGATTGGAGAGAAAGAAGTACATGGGGGTGTGGAGGTGACAGTCAGAGATGACAGTCAGGATGATGAGTAGGTTTCCCACGATGGTGACCAGGAGCATGGTCAGGAATAGAATGAAGAGGAGAGGCTGCAGTTCTGGATAATCTGTCAATCCCAGGAGAAGGAATTCTGAAGCATCTGTGTGATTTCTGGGTTCCATGTTGTTGATGAATGAGACAGAAATGATGGGGTGACAAGAAAATAAAATTAGTGGTCCTTGGATAAGCAGCAGAAGTATCAACTGGAAACTTGTTAGAAATAAATAATAATGAAACTACTCCAGACTTACTGCTGATGAACTCTAGGGTGAGAACCAGCAATCTAAGTTTTATCAAGCCCTCCAGATGAATTTGATATATGGTAAAGTTTGAGAACCAGTGCTTAAAATAAATTTTAAAACTATGCATATTGTGAACCCAAGAAAATATTCAAATCTTCCTCTCTGCTAATTTATTCCTCCATAATCATCTCTCACTCTGAGACTGAACTAAAGATAAGATATGGTGTTTCCTTCAGGAATTATTTTCCTTCAGGATTCTTTTCCTTCTCCAAGGAAACCACAACATGAACTTCATATACATTATTCCCCTGCAACTTGCACTATAATTGCCATTATTGTTCCATAAACGATTGCATTGTTTAGCATTTTGAAAGCTTTATATAAACTGAAACATACAGTACATGTAATTTACAACTTTCATCCTTAAGTAATGTATTTTTTATTGATGTTCATGTATTTAGCCTGGCTTCATTAATTTTTATTAGCAGAGAGTATTCCACATTACTGTTACATCATGTTGTATTTCTCCATTACCAAACTGATAGATATTATGGTTAATGCCTTTCATCCTGTAGTTGTTTATGAAAACAAATGCAATATAAAGCCATGCATAGGGAATACCATCACATTCTAGATGACATTGTCTCTTGGATGGGGAGAACAAAAACTGAGGGGGATACAAAATAGGTATCTTCTATATGCATATTATTTTGCTACTTTATAAAAAGACCTGAGGCTATTATAGCAGGATGTCAAGATTTGTTAATTCTTGAATGAGTTGAAAGGTGGCCATGTATTTTTTTTTGATACTATCTCTGCTGTTCTTATATAAAATATATGGTAATTTCATAAAGAGAAACAAGCACACTAGGAAGGCAGCCAGCTAGTCTCTCTGTGTCTCCACTTTCTCTCCAGCATCCTCACAGCCCAACTACAGGGTTAATACAAACAGTCATCTGTACAACAGTGAATCAAAAAGCAAGTACAGAAATGACAGGTAAATATGACCAACCCCTACCCCATGACCACACAGAATTCAAATAGATGTCAGAAAGATTTACAACAATCATCATGTTTCAGAAGGGGCAAATTTCTGCTCTGAAGGAAAACAGATTCTGCCATTTTTTTTAGAAGAATTAAAACAGCCGATTGAGAACCCACTGGATATTAGTACATGCGTACATGGCAACTTGTCAACAAGAAGACAGTTAGGCTGCAGTCCAATGGGACACCTGGTTCTGATCTTTTCCTGCATGATCCCACCTCATTTCTTCTCACAGGTGAATTCATAGTAAAACAACTGTCCTCGTGACCAAAGCATTAACTAATTGACTTTAAGTTACCTGACTGGCATCACTGTGGAATGATGCTTGACATGTTAACTGGATATTGAAGACAGAAGCTATGTCTTCAGGAAGGGCAGAAAGACTAAATGAGGCAATGGGGTCCTGACCAAGAAAGCTCATCCCTGGATGGAGCCTCAGGTGTGTTTCTTCCTGATCAGGCAAGGGCTATTGAATGAGGTTGTCACAAGCTGACTTTACAGTCTCTGTATCTCTGGGGGATCAATATCCAAAGCTCCTCATTAGACAAATATTATTATTGTCATTCTGATCCCTGGTTACTGGAAATCCTTAAAGATCAAGACTACACAAGAAAGAAAGTCACGATGGCTAATCCCTGACCTTGTTAAGCCACATATACACCCTCCAGTTCTCTCCACCTGTTCAGGTTCACCTCCATTTTACATACCTTACATATGTACACACACTTTTTGATAATGAAATCTAGGCTTCTTATTTTAAATTACACAAAAGTCATCTCTATCTCACTGATATCAGGAAGCCTGATTCCAATTTTAAGTGTGAAAACATAGTTTGTGTATTGGGTGTAAATAATATATTTATAAATATAGCTAAATATTGTAAAATTCAAATGCTTAAGGCTATTTCATATTTAGAGTCATTGAACATTTTCTGTACCTTAATTTCTGTTCTCTATATTTCATACTGCAGAATCAGATCTATTCTCCTTGGTCAATAGAAAGTGCGATCAATATATAGAGTCCATACTCCATTTTTAGATACCCTAACCACATTTTCCAATTTTCATGCAATAGATTTAGTTTATATTTTTGGGTCCCTTTGGGGGAATTTTATTTGACTTATGATTCTTTATTTTAAATTGTGTTGTGATGAAATACAATGTTACTGAAAGGCAGTGGTCTGCAATTTTGTCCATAAGTCAGAGAAAGACAAATACTGTATGATCTCGCTTATATCTGTAATCTGAAATAGTGGGACTCATAGAAAGAGAGAGTAGAATGGTGGTTGCAGGGACTGAGGGGTGGGGGAAATGGAGATATGTTGTTCCAAGGCTACAAAATTTCAGTTAAAAGATGAACAAGTTCCAGAGTTGTAATATACAGCATAGTGACTGTAGTTAACAATACTGTATTTTGTACTTGAAAATTTCTTACATGTATCAAATCATCACATTGTATTCATTCAACTTACACAATATTATATGTCAATTATATCTCAATTAAGCTGGAAATAAATGAATAATACCAGCATCCTACATTATCTGCAATATTCTATTCCAATAATATTCTGATTATCCCCCAAGAAGGATCCAATATTCTGATAATTAAAGCCAGAATTTCCTTGATTTTCTTGGTAGTTTCTCTACTCTGCTTAACTCAAAAAAATGTAGCTTACTTTTGCTGGGTTTTGACCTTTAAAAATTGAATTAAAAGGTGTATGTTCTCTTTGGTCTTACTTCTTTTGTTTAGTAAACACTTGCAAATAATAATAAAAAAAAAAGCAGAAGGAAACTTGACTACCAAAGAGGAGAAGATGATATGATGGTGGAAGCAGAGATTGTTGTGATGTGCTTCAAAGATGGAGGAAGGGCCACATGCCAGAAATACAGGTGGGACAGTAGAAGCTGGAAAAGCAAGGAATGAGATTCTCTCCTCAGAGACTCCAGAAGGACCCACACCTGCCAACTCCTTGATTTTATCCCAGTGAAATATTCTGATTTAAGACTTCTGACCTCCAAAACTGTAAGAGAATAAATGTGTGTTGTTTAAAAAAAAAAGATAATCAAAACTACAATGATCTATCACGTTACACCTGTCAGAATGGCTATAATTAACAAGACAAAAAAATAATAAATGTTGGAGATAATGTGGAGAAAATGGAACCCTCATACACTGCTGGTGGGAATGCAAACTCGTGAAGCCACTATGGAAAATAGTATGGAGATTTCTAAAAAAAATAAAAATAGAAATCCCATGTGGGCCAGCTTGTGGTAAATTGTGATAAAATACAAAAAATAATATCCCACTACTGGATATTTATCCAAAGAACATGAAATCAATCATGCAAATAGTTTTATGCACCCGTATGTTCATTGCAGCATTATTCACAATAGCAAACACATGGAAGCAACCCAAGTGCCCATCAGCTGATAAATTAATAAAGACATTGTGTGTGTGTGTGTGTATATATACATATATATATGTGTGTGTGTGTGTGTGTATATATATATATATATATATATATATATACACACACTGGAATACTACTCAGCCATAAAAAAAGACAAAATTGTACCATTTGCAATAACATGGATGGAGCTGGAGGGGATGATGTTGAAGGATATGGACCTTGAGGGTATGATGGAACTTGAGGGTATGACATGAAATAAGCTAGACAGAGAAAGACAAATACTATATGATTTCACTCATATGTGGAAGATAAACAGGGATAAAGAGAACAAATTAGTAGTTACCAGAGGGGAAGGTGGTGGAGGATGGGCAAAAGGGGTAAAGGGGCACATATGCATGGTGACAGATAAAAACTAGACTATTGGTGGTGAGCACGATGCAGTCTATACAGACACCTATATACAGTAACGTACACCTGAAATCTACACAATGTTGTAAACCAATATGACTTCAAAAAAATAATTAAAAAATGACAAAGTCATAGTAGATTAGGATGGGCCCTAAATCCAAATGACTTGTGTCATTTATATAAATTGTTATCACAGTCCTTTTATGTCTCCACCGAGTAATAAAATCAAGTTGTTATGGACGGACAGTCTAGGCCATATTTAAAAATATTTTGAAAGATATTGAAAGATTTTTTGTCCCACTGCACTTCTTCTTCTTATATTGTGAGAAAAATTCTGAATTTTTCTTCTTGAGTCACTTGCTTTGGTGTCTTATTGATTGATTGATTACTTATTTTTTTACCATTTTAATCATTTTTAAGTGTACAGTTCAGTGACATTAAGTACATTCACATTGTTGTGCTTAATCTCCACCATTCATACATAAAGCTCGTCATCTCACAAAACTGAAATCTGCACCTGATAAACAGGAACAACCTATCCCTCCTTGTCCCCAGACTCTGGAAACCTCATTTTAATTTCTGTGACTGTGAATTTCACTACTCCAGGAATCTCATGTAAGTAAAATCGTTCATTACTTGTCCTTTTGTGACTGGCCTATTTCACTTACCTGAATGACTTCAAGGTTCATCCATGTTGCATCAGGTATCAGAATTTCCTTTCTTTTTAAGGCTGAATAATGTCCAGTTGTATGGACATATCCTATTTATTTATCCATTCATCAGTCAATGGACACTTGGTTTGCTAACACCTTTTGACTATCATGAATAATGCTGCTACGAACATGGGTGCACAAATATCTGTTCAAGTCCCTGCTTTCATTTATTCTGGGAATATACTCAAGAGTAGAATCATCAGGTCATATGATAATTCTATTTTAATTTTTTGAGGAAATGTCATACTGGTTTGATTACAGCTGCACTATTTTAAATTCCTACCAACAGTGCACAAGTGTTCTAATTTCAACACTTCTTATTTTTCTATTCTTTCTTACAGTAGCCATCTTAATGAATATCAGGTGGTATCCCATTGTGGTTTTGATTTGCATTTCCTTAATGATTAGAGATGGTGAGCATCTTTTCACGTGCTTGTTGGCTGTTTGTATGTCTTCTCTGGAGAAACTCTATGCAAGTCCTTTGCCCATTTTAATTTTTTTGTTTTTGTCTTTGTTGTTGAGTTGCAGGAGTTCATTTTATTTTCAGGATATTAGTACACTATCATCTTATTTTAGAGTGGTTGAATTTATCATTCTTTTCATTTTTATTGTGATTATTTAATCTTATTTAAGGAATGATTACTCTACAAGGTCATTGGAATATTTTCTTATATTGTTTCCAAAATATTTAATCACTTTGTCTTTCAAATTTGATAGTTCAGAATGATTTTTGAGTATGTTGTAAAGTAAAATAACATTTCATTTTTTCCGGTGTGGATACAATAATTTCAGCACTATTTCCTGAATGGTACCATCCTTTCCCTGCAATGCTACATTGTTATAAAGAAAATGTCCAATGCCTCCTCTGTCCTAAAAATTCCTCGCATACATGAGAGTTTCATTGGTACTATTTTTCTACCCGTCACAGAGCCATGCCATTTTAGTTACTATTTACTTTAGTTACTATGCTACTATTTTAGTTACTATATCCTGTAAGGCAGGTACTCCACTTTGTTCTTATTTGTCATCAAGTCAAGTATTCTTTCTCCATGGCTCTTTCATATAAACTTCAAAATCAGCTTATCAAATACAATAAAAGCCCACAATTGGCTTTAAGTCTTTGAAGCTAGTTCAAGAAAATTGATGTCTCTATGATATTGTGTGTATCTTTCCCAAATTAGAATATTCTTTCCATTTTTAAGAATTCTTTTTATGTCATTAGGTAAAATGTTATAGATACCCCCATAACGTGCTTCAAATTTTTTTTAGAACTCTTCTCAAGTATTTATCCGATGATCTTGTTAAAGGTGTCTTTTACAAATCACACTTTCTAAATAATTTTTTCTTTGTAAATATATGCAATTGATATTTCTATAAGATTTTTATTTCAGCAACCATGCTACATTCCATTTTTCTTTCTAATTATATATAGATTCCTTGGCATTCTCTACATAGATGCTAATTATATCTATTAATTGTGACACAGTTATTTCTTCTCAACAGCTCAAAGCTACACTATGTTGTTTGAATGAAAGTAGTGTCTGTTGGCATCTGTTATATTGTTCTTGATTTTAAAGAGAATGTTTTGAGTATTTGACCATTGACTATTTCATTAACTGTAGATTATTTCTGAAATACTCTTCTTTGAGTTAGGGTGGTTGCTTCTGTTCTTTTTTTTTTTTTTAATTACTTTATTAGGGTCGTATTGACTTACAACATTGTGTAGATTTCAGGGGTACATTACCGTATATCAGTGTCTGTATAGACTGCATCATGTTTACCACCAAGAATCCAGTTTTTATCTGTTACCCTAGATATGCGCCCTTTTACCATTTTCAGCCTCCTCTTGCCCCTTTCTCCTCTGATAAGCACCAATCTATTCTCATTATCTATGTGTTTGTTTATCTTCCACATATGAGTGAAATAATAGAGTATTTGTTTTTCTCTGTCTGACTTATTTTGCTCAGCATAATACCTTCACAATCCACCCATGCTGTTGTAAATGGCATGCTTTTGTCTTATTTATGGCTGAGTAGTGTTCTATTGTGTACATATACTGTGACTCTTTACCCAGTCATCCATTGACAGGAACTTGGGTTGCTTCCACGTCTTGGCTATTGTGAAAAATGCTGTGATGAATATAAGGGTGATATATCTCTTTGAATTAGTGATTTCATGTCTTTTGGGTAAATATCCAGTAGCAGAATAGCTGGATCATGTGGAATTTCTATTTTTACTTTTTAAAAAATCTCCATACAGTTTTCCATAGTGACTGCACCAGTTTGCATTCCCATCAGAAGTGTATGAGAGATCCCTTTAATCCAAATCCTCTCAAACATTTACTATTTCTTGTCATGTTGATTGTAGCCATTCTAACAGGTGTGAGATGATACCTCCTTGTAGTTTTGATTTGCATTTCCCTAATAATTAGTGATGTTGAACATCTTTTCATGTGGCTCTTGGCCATCTGTATATCTCCTTTGGAAAAATGTCTGTTCATAACCTCTGCCCATTTTTTTATCATATTGTTCATTTTTTTCTTGTTGAGTTGTATGAGTTCTTATATATTTTGAAAATTAACCCTTTGTTGGATATATGATTAGCAAATATTTTCTCCCAGTTGCTGTGTTGTCTTTTCACTTTGTTCGTGGTTTCCTTTGCCTTGCAGAAGATTTTTTAGTCTGATGTAGTCCCATGTGTTTATTTTTTCTTTTTTTTCCCTTGCCTAAGTGGACATGGTATTCGAAAAGATACTGCCAAGACCAATGTCAAAGAGTGTACTGTCTATATTTTCTTCCAGGAGTTTTACAGTTTCAGGTCTTACATTCAAGTCTTTAATCCATTATGATTTTTTTTTGTATGGTGTAAGATAATGGTCTACTTTCATTCTTTTGCATGTGGCTGCCCAGTTTTCCCAAAATCATTTATGAAGTGACTTTCCTTCTCCATTGTAAGCTTTTAGCTCCTTTGTCAAAGATTAGCTCTCCATAGGGATGTAGTTTTATTTCTGGGTCTTTAAGTATGTTCCATTGATATGTGTCTGTTTTTCTGCCAGTACCATGCTGTTTTGATTTCTATCATTTTGTATTATATTTTGAAGTCAGGGAATGTGATACCTCCAGCTTTGTTCTTTTTTCTCAGGATTGCTTTGTCTATTTGGGGTCTTTTTTTTTTTATTGATTTTTTTTTTTATTGATGTTTTAATGGTTTCTAACGTGAAATTTTGGGTTGTACAATTTTGTTTCTCCATCACCATATATATGACACCCTTCACCCCTTGTGCCCACTTGTTTGTCCATTACCATTTATATGACTCCCTTCACCCCTTGGGCCCACCCCCCACCCCCTACCCCCACTGCCCCTGGTAACCACAGTCCAGTTTTCTCTGTCCGTGTGTTGGTTTATATTCCACATATGAGTGAGATCATACAGTGTTTGTCTTTCTCTTTCTGGCTTATTTCACTTAACATAATACGCTCCAGGCCCATCCATGTTGTTGCAAATGGGACGATTTTGTCTTTTTTTATGGCTGAGTAGTATTCCATTGTATATATATACCACATTTTCTTAATCCA
>CM053548.1:1116495-1242262 GCA_028646465.1 Rhinoceros unicornis | reverse complement strand
TTCTCTATTTGGGGTCTTTTGTTGTTCCATACAAATTTTAGGATTCTTTGTTCTATTTCTGTGAAGAATGTCATTAGGGTTCTGATTGGGATTTAACTAAATCTATAGATTGCTTTAGTTAATATGGACATTTTAACTATATTTATTCTTCCAATTCATGATCCTGGAATATCTTTCCATTTGCTTATATCTTCTTTGATTTATTTTAATAGTTTTATAGTTTTCAGCATATATGTCTTTCACTTCCTTGTTTAAATTTATTCCTAGGTATTTTATTCTTTTTGTTGTAATTATAAATGTGATTGTATCCTGATTTATTTTTCTGCTAGTTCATTGTTAGTCTACAAAAATGCAACTGATTTTTGTATGTTGATATTTTGTCCTCCATGTTTACTGTAGTTTTTTGGTGGATTCTTTAGGGTTTTCTATGTATAGAATCATATCTTCCATGAATAGAAGTTTCACTTCTTCCTTTCCAATTTGAATCCCTTTTATTTCTGTTTCTTTCCTAACTGTTCTAGCAAAACTTCCAGTACTATGCTGAATCAGAATAGTGAGAGTGCGCATGCTTGTCTTGTTCCTGTTCTCAGAGGCAAAGCTTTCAGTTTTTCACTGCCAAGTATGATGTTGGCTATGGTTTTGTAATTTATGGTCTTTATTATTTTGATGTACTTTCCGTCTACACCCATTTTGCTGAGAGTTTTTATATAAATGGATGTTGGATCTTGTCTAATGTTTTTTCTGCATCTATTGAGATGATCATGTGATTTTTATTCCTCATTTTGTTAATATGGTGTATCACATTGATTAATTTGTGGATGTTGAACCATCCCTGCATCTCTAGAATAAATCCTACTTGATCATAATGTACAATCCTGTTAATGTATTTTTGTATTTGATTTGGTGATATTTTGTAGAGGATTTTTGCCTCTATGTTCATCAGTGATATTGGCCCATATTTTTCCTTTTTTGTGCTGTCCTTGCCTGGGTTTGGTATCAGGATAGCGGTGGCCTCATTGAATGAATTAGGAAGCATCCACTCCTCTTCAATTTTTCAGAATAGTTGAGAAGGATAGGTATTAAATCTTCTTTGAATGTTTGATAGAATTCACAGAAGAAGTCATTTGGTCCTAAGCTTTTGTTTTTCTAGGATGTTTTTGATTACTGTTTCAATCTCTTTATTTGTGATTGGTCTATTCATATTTTCTATTTGTTCTTAGTTTAGTTTTGGGAGGTTGTGTGATTCTAAGAATTTATCCAATTCTTCTCAGTTACCCAATTTGTTGGCATGTAGCTTTTCAATGTATTCTCCCATAATCCTTTCTATTTCTAAGGTGTCTGTTGTAATTTCTCCTTTTTCATTTCTGATTTTATTTATTTAAGACTTCTGTCTTTTTTCTTAGTGAGTCTGGCTAAGGGTTTGTCAATTTTATTTATCTTCTAGAAGAATCAGCTCTTAGTTTCATTGATCTTTTCCACTGTTTTTTTTAGTCTCTATTTCATTTATTTCTGCTCTGATTTTTATTTCCCTCCTTCTGTTGACTTTGGGCTTTGATTTTTCTTATTTTTCTAGTTCTATTAGGTGTAGTTTACGATTACTTATTTGAAGTTGTTCTTTTTTTGTTGAGGTAGACCTATATTGCTTTAAGTTTCCCGCACAGTACCACTTCTGCTGTATCCCATAAAAGTTAGTATGCTGTGTTTTCATTTTCATTTATCACCAGGTATTTTTTTATTTCTCCTTTGATTTCTTCATTTTTGCAATGTTTATTAGTAGCGTGTTGTTTAGTCTCCACATATTTGTGACTCTCCCAGATTTTTTCTTGTAATTGATTTCTAGTTTCATAGCATTGTTAGTTGAAACATTAACATAAACATAAAATTCACCATCTTAACCATTTTTAAGTATATAGTTCATTGATGTTAAGTACTTCTCATTGTTGTGCAACTAATCTCCAGAAATTTTTTTTTTTTTTTTTTTTTTTTTTGTGAGGGAGTTCAGCCCTCAGCTAACATCCGTGCTAATCCTCCTCTTTTTGCTGAGGAAGACCAGCTCTGAGCTAACATCCATTGCCAATCCTCCTCCTTTTTTCCCCCCAAAGCCCCAGTAGATAGTTGTATGTCATAGTTGCACATCCTTCTAGTTGCTGTATGTGGGACGCTGCCTCAGCATGGCCGGAGAAGCAGTGCGTAGGTGCGCACCCAGGATCCAAACCGGGCCGCCAGTAGCGGAGTACGCACACTTAACCTCTAAGCCACCGGGCCAGCCCCAGAAATCTTTTCATCTGGCAAAAATAAAACTCTGTTACTTAAGCAAGGCCCCAATACCCTGCCTCTAGTAACCACCATTCCATATTTGACTTTATAAATTTGACTCCTCTAGGTAACTCATGGAAATGTAATCATTCAGTATTTGTCTTTTGGTAACTGGCTTTTTCACTTAGCATGATGTCCTCAAGATTCATTTCTGTTGTATAATGTGTAAGAATGTCCCTTATTTTCAAGGCTAAATAATATTCCGTTATATGTATATAGCATATTTTGCTTATCCGTTGTTCACTGTTGCCAACCATAGCACCCTGCTCCACAGAGAAGCCTGGAAGATTTCACCACTGAGGAAATCAAGAGCCAGCTCAGCTGCTATAGATTCCTCACAGCTTTCATCACTGCATGTCCTGCCGATTTTTTGCTTCAAAGACTCCATCAGCTTGAGTCCCACCCCATCCCGACCACCATAGTGACTTGGTCCTGGAACCTAGCATTGCCACTGAGCACAAACCCACGGCTAGCCCCAGCCCCCACAGCTGCACATGTACACAGAGCCAGCCCCTTTTCCTATCACCAGCTCGAACTCCCATGCATACCCAAGGCTATCCCTGCAGTGGCACAAATGCATACCAATGGTCCCAGAAACTACAGCTGTGCACATGTAGGCAGACAGCTTCAACCCATATCATTGGCCTCTGCTGCCATGCACACACCCACAGCTAACCCCTGCCAATGGACCCAACATTCATCACTATGTAAATGTCCACAGCCAGCTCGTGCCACCTAACAGGAAACTGCAGCCAACACCCACGACAGGGCACATGCACAGCGCCAGCCTTGACCATCAAAACTACCTGCCCCTGTCCTTTACCACTGAAGGTGCTGCAACAGAAAGGAGGTTCCTCAAACACAAGGGAAATCCCATAAGGTAATCATCAGATTTCTCAGCAAAAATCTTGCATGCCAGAAGAGAGTGGGATGATACATACAAAATATTAAAAGAAAAAAACCTGCCAACCAAGAACACATTACCCAGCAAAGCTGTCCTTCAGAATTGAAGAATATATAAATATAAAGATAAGAACACAAATAAGTGAAATAGAGACCAGAAAACAATATAAAATATTAACAAAACTAAGATCTGGTTTTTTGAAAAGAGAAACAACATTAACTGACTTTTAGCTAGACTAAGAAAAAAAGAGAGAAGAAAAGTAAATAAAATCAGAAATGAAACAGGAGACATTGTAACTTTTACCACAGAAACAAACGGTCAGAGGAGACTACTCTGAAAAATTATATGCCAGCAAATTGCATAACCTAGAAGAAATGGATAAATTCCTAGAAACATGCAGCATACTAAGACTGAATTATGGAGAAATAGAAAATCTGAAAAAATAATGAGCAAGGAGATTGAATCAATAATCAAAAACATCCCAACACAGAAAACCCCATGATGACATGGTTTCGTTGGTGAATTCTACTAAACATTTAAAGAAGAATTAACACCAATATTTCTCAAATTCTTACACAAAATTTTAAGAAGTGGCAACGTTTCCTAAATCATCTCATAAAGCCAGAATTACCCTGACAAAAAGGCCATGTAAAGACATCAAAAGAAAAGAAAATTACAAAGCAAGATTTATGATAAATACACATGCAGAAATCCTTGACAAAATATTCACAAATTGAATCCAACTCCACATTAAAAGGATTATTTACCATAACCAAATGGTATTTATCCAAGAACTCAAGGGTGGTTCAACATAAGAAAATCAGTTAATGTGATACATCACATTAATAAAACAAAGGGAAAAAAAACCCACATGATCATCTCAATTGGTAAAGAAAAGAAATTTCATTAAATCCAAAACCCACTCATGATAAAATAAACTCTCAGAAAACTGGGGCTAGTGGTATAATTCCTCAACATGATGAAGTATATTTATGAAAAACCCACAGCTAACATCATACTCAATGGTGAAAGACTGAAAGCTTTCTCCCTAACATCAGGCACAGGAAAGAAAGCCTGTTTCACCACTGCTGGTCAACACTGTACTGGAAGGTCTATCCAGAACTATTAATCAAGAAAACTTAATAAAAGGCATCCAAATTAGAAAAGAAGAAGTAAAACTGTCTCTATTCACAGGGACACGATCCTGTACATAGAAAACCCCAAAGAATCCACGAGAAAACTACTGAGCACAGAATTACATACAGTTGCAGGACACATGATCAACACAAGAAAATCAACAATGTTTTTATACATCTGAAAGGAATATAAGAAAGTTATTCCATTTAAGATAGCATCTTAAAGAAGGAAACGCCCAGAAATAAATTTAACCAATGAGGTGAAAGACTTGTATGCTCAAAACTAAAAACATGGCTGAAATAAATTGAAGAAAATCTAAATAAATGAAACAGTATCCCATGTTAATGGGTAGAAACACTTCATTGTTAATATATCAATGCTATTCAAAGAAATCTAGAAATTCAATGAAATCCCTCTAATATTATTTTTATGTAGAAATGGAAAATGCCTTTTATGCAGATATGAAAAAAAATTAAACCTCAAAATAATATGGAATTGCAGGGAGTCCCAAATAGCCAAAACAATCTCATAAAGAATAAAGTCAGAGGACATAGACTTTCTGAATTGTGATTTGAACACTATTTGCCAGTTCTTCAAAATCTAAATATAGAATTACCATAAGACCTAGCAATTTCACCTCTAGGTATATAGCCAAAGAATTCACAACACGGACACAGACAGATACTTGTACATCAATGTTCAAAGCAGTATTATTCAAAATAGTCAAAATGTGGAAACAGCACAAATGTCCATCAATAAATAAATGGATAAGCAAAATGTGGTATATATATTTGCAATGGAATATTGTTCAGCTATAGAAAGAGTGAAGTTCTGAAACATGCTGAAAACATGGATGAACTTTTTGAAAAAATTATACTAAGTCAAATAATCCAGACAGAAAAGAACATATATTTTATGGTTCCACTTTTATGAAACATCTAGAGTAGGAAAAATCAGAGATGGAAAGTAGATTAGAAGTTACCAAGGGCTGGTTGTGTGGCATTAGAATGAGGAGTTAAATAGCTACAGATTTTCTGCTCAATCCATAAAAATGTTGTGGAAGTAGATAGTGACAGTCGTTACCCAACACTGCGAATATGATTTTCCCCCAAATCACAAACTTAAAAATCCTAAAATTGCAAATTTTATGTTATGTATATTTTATCATAATAAAAAATTAGACTAAAATGTAGCTTGCATTTCAATCCCTTTATAGAATACCACTATCAACTTTTCCTAGTCTCAAGGAACTGGATTTGATATATTTTTCCCACATTATGGACAATTTGTTGAAATTGTGGTCATTGGTTATCAATATTGTTACAGTAAACTGTGAGTTAAGAGCGAAGAAGTCAAATCGTATTACAATGTACATTGTGATCGTACTTAACAGACATTAGGACTTCTTTGTTGCCACAATAAACTTATTTTTATCTGACTGGTGTGCTACAAAAATTAAGCCCTTTATATTGGGACAGAGGTAAATACAAGACCTATTGATCAGAAGATGGAGTCCAGAAAGAGACCAACACATAAATGGGCACTTTATGCAAGGACATAAAGGTGAATTTGAAGTCCTGCCTCACATCAAAGGCCAAACTAAATCCCAGGAAGGGTGTTGTTTCAAATTTAAAATCCAAAACAGGGGGCCGGCCCGGTGGCGCAAGCGGTTAAGTGCGCGCGCTCCGCTGCGGCGGCCCGGGGTTCGCCGGTTCGGATCCCGGGCGTGCACTGACGCACTGCTTGTCAAGCCATGCTGTGGCAGCATCCCATATAAAGTAGAGGAAGATGGGCACGGATGATAGCCCAGGGCCAGTCTTCCTCAGCAAAAAAGGGGAGGATTGGCAGATGTTAGCTCAGGGCTGGTCCTCCTCACAAAAAAAAAAAAAAATCCAAAACAGTAAAATCCTTCAGACCGAAGTAGCTGTGGTTTCATAAACAAGACGTATTGAGGACAAGCCGTTAAGAAAAGTATTGGCAAATTCAACCACATTGAAACTAAGCACTTGTGTTCATCAAAAAAACAAAACAAACAAACAAACAATAAAAGATATCCAAAAATAAGCCACACACATCAAAAGAAATGTTTAATGCTTCTAACTCACTAAGAATAGTATTCTGAAAATATACAGAATTTATATGAAGCAATAAGAAAAACATAAGTAGCTCAGAAGAAGGACCAGAGACAGATATTTAACAGAGAAAAAAATAAATATTTGAAAAGACTGTCAACAACATATTAATGAGACATATCAATTAATGAAATGATTTTTACACCCATTAGATTATCAGTATGTTTAAAAATATATTGGCTATGATATGGATCACCAGGACTTTCTAAAGTATGTGTAAATTTATTCAATGACTTAGGAAAAACTCTTTGGAATTACTCAAGGAGAAAAGCAACTCTCTTACAACCAATATTTCCATCCCAATTATAAAATACTCTCTCATTTCCACCAGAGAACAAATAATATAATATTTAAACAAGTTTATTCATAACACCGTAAAAATGGTTACAAAGAAACAAAATTTCCATCAGTATCAGATAGGGCACCTATTTTGAAAAGATACCATAAATAATGTAAAAAGTCCAGGGTACTGGAAATGAATTAGTTGCTGCTACCACCAACAACACAATTGATTCTCAAAAAGGCAATAAAGAGGAAAACACTCAGGAACAAACAAAATTAATACACTGAGATTTAACAAGTTAGAAAACAGGCAAATTTTCAAATGGGACAGAAATACACTCAGGGTGATAAGTCAATGACATTCAAACCTATTACACCTTTTATAGGACAAATGTGATCAAATACTGGAAATCTCTTGGAATTCATCCTAAAAGAAGAACTTAAAAGAGAATGATAAGGACAGAATTCAGGATACTGTTTGCCATTTGATGGGACTGAGTGATGTGAGTGGGAGATGCTTCAGATGGATTCTATGATGATGACATTGCTCTATTTTTACCCCCTGGATAGGTACAAATGTTTTCATTATGTTACTATTCTTTCAGAAATACAGCTAGATTTTATGCAGTACTTAGTGTATGTTATATTAAAAAGTAAAATTCAGAAAAGGCCTCCCATATTCCTAATTCTAAATACATTCTCCCATATTCTTCTAATATTGAAGTCATGCTTCTCAGACTTCAGCAGTCATCAGAATCTCATATGGTGCTTATCTAAAAGGCTCATTTCTCACATGTCTCTGTAGAGATTCAAAGTCAGTAGTTCTCGAGTGAGGATTGGGAACCTGTTGTATGTGCAAAGGCCCCAGATGATTCAACTCTGCAGGTGTTCTGTGAAATTCAATGCAGGAAGGTCTACACTAGGATTCACCATGATTGACAGGCAGGAGCTGTATCCCATGTGTAGTGCTGAAAATAAATCTACGGCCTCAACTTCCAATGTTTACCAGAATAGAAGGCTCTCCAGTAACTTCTTTGATCCTCCTTTGAGACCTCCACTCTTTTCACCCCACACACACAGAGATCATTCTTTGAAATTTTGTGATTATGAAAAATGTGATCTAGTTAATTTTGCTAACTTCCCTTTCTCCTCTCTTATTTTGCACTCTATATCTCCTTCTCACAGTAAAGAATAAGGACCCAACCAAAGACATCAAACTTGGGGAATGGAACTCATTTTTGAAACACCACAGAGCTATACAAACAGCAAGTTAGATTTCTACCCCAAGTTAAAATTCATTTACCCATTATATTATCTAATCATTTTCAAAGAAGATGATGATGCAAGATTCAGATGTTCTGCTCACCCAGTATTTCTGTCGCTTCAACTCATTTTAGAAACCCCAGTCCAAAGCAGACGACATAATCAAAGAAGAGAAGGTGTCCTGCTAATGAGTTTTCTCAAGGCTCCCTTCATGTCCCTGTTCCTCAGGCTATAGATGAAGGGGTTGAGCATTTGAGGGACAACAGTGTACATCATTGAAGCCACTGCAGTGTTTCTGGAAGAGTTAGTAAGAGCAGAACTAATGTACACCCCCAAACCAGTCCCATAGAATAAGGACACAACTGAGAGGTGAGACCCACAGGTGAAAAATGCTTTATACTTTCCTCCCACTGATGGCATTCTCAGAACAGAGGAGACTATCTTAGTATAAGAGAAAATTATTCCACACACAGGAATACCAGCAAATACACTAGTTGCAAAATATATCAGGATGTTATTGATGAGTGTATCAGAACATGCAAGCTTGATAAGCTGAACAACATCACAGAAGAAGAGGGGGATTTCCAGGTTTGTGCAGAAGGTCAGCTGCAACACCATCAGACTGTGCAGGAGGGAATTCACAATGCTAATGAACAGGGAGAATAGAATCAGCAGTCCACAGAAGTGGGAGTTCATGATGACTGTGTACCTCAGTGGATGACAAATGGCCGCATAGCGATCATAGGCCATTACTACAAGCACAAAATTTTCAAAACTAGCAAAAACCAGGACAAAGTAAATTTGTGTAAGGCAGCCTGTATAAGTAATACTCTGATTCTGTGCTTGGATATTCATTAGCATCTTTGGGATCGTGGTTGTGCTTAAACAGATGTCAGTAAAAGAGAGATTGGAGAGAAAGAAGTACATGGGGGTGTGGAACTGGGAGTCAGAGATGATAGTCAGGACAATGAGTAGGTTTCCCAGGATGGTGACCAGGTACATGGACAGCAACACAATGAAGAGGAGAGACTGCAGTTCTGGATCATCTGCCAATCCTAGAAGAAGGAATTCTGGAAAATCTGTGTGGTTTTTGCATTCTGTATTTTTGATGAATCTGATGGAAAAGATAGGGTGAAAAGAAAATAAAATGAATGGTTCCTGGATAAGCAGCAGAAACATCTACTGGGAACTTGTTAGAATAACTTACCATGGTACTACTCCAGACTTAACTGCTGTTGATCTTTGGAGTTCATCACGAGGACCAGCAATTAGTTTTAACAAGAACTTTTTTTAACAAGATGCGTTTGATATACTAAAGTTTGAGAACCAGTGCTTAAAATAAAGAAAAAAACAAAAAAAAACTTTGTCTATTGTAAACCCAAGAGAATATTCAAATCTTTACCTCTGCTAATCTCTCCCTGTGTCATCATCATGTCTCACTCCTCTTCTGCCCTCCACATCCTTTATTGGCCCTTATTTTTACTGGTCACCAACTCTGTTTCCAACTCTGTTTCCTACCTTGTGTCAAGAGGTGAGACTAAAATAAAGAATAAGACATGGCATTTCTTTCAGAAATATTTCCTTCCTCAAACAAAAGAAGGACAAGAATGGATTTATCCAATGTCTCTTGTAGAGTATAGTCCCCAAACTTTGGCATACCTCAGAATCTATGAAAGGTGTGTTAAATTACAGACGAGTTAGATCATACAGTCACTTTATGTATCATTGGGGAAACTTAGGTAAAGGGAGATTATAGCATGGGCACCAAGTACAAAGTTAGCTCATGGCAAAGACAGGGTCTGAGATGAGATCACCTAACTGCTGAATTGCCTCACTTGGGTAATCTCCGTTAATGCCCCTGGAGAGTACAGATTTAGCATTCTCAAACCATCACTCAGATTTTATAATTCCCCTTTAAAATTGTAATACTTCATCCTGAACAATGCCCCAAATCTTTTCACTTCCCTACAAGGTATGTCCACCTCTACTCACGAAGTATTGTGTGGCAGGTGCATGGCAGCCATCTAAGTATATGCTCTGCACCTGAGCAAAGACTAGAAAATGTAGCCTATAAACTTGAAGTTCATAAGTCTCTCTTGTGGAAATCCTACTCAACTGCATTTGTGATGGATTCTAAGGTAAGCTGGAAAACTAGGTCCATGAGATTCTCTGTCCCATCCTAAGGAAATTACTTCCCCTAAGGTGATAGGTGGCCTGTTAATTTTAGAGAACAAAATAGCTAAATGAGAGAAATAATGAAACACATAGACTCCTAAGAAAACAGATGAGAATAGATTCAATTTTTGTTCCTTGGAAAACCGAGGATTGCAAGATAAGACAGACTTAGATGGTACTTGTAAGATAATCAAGTGTCCTAATAGGATTGTCTTACTCAAGGGGGAAAAAGAAGTGGCCATGACAGCCTTTATCAATTGGTGTATAACTTATACTCAAACACACAGAATTTAATCCACGCCAGTACTTCCTTTGACGGGGGAAAATTTTCACCTGTTTGAAAATCTTTTTTTTTTTTTTAATGAATTTAATTTTTTGTCTATTGCAGTAACATTGATTTATAACATTGTATAAATTTCAGGTGTACATCATTATACTTCTATTTCTACATGGATTACATCATGTTCACCACCCAAATACTAATTACAACCCTTCACCACACACATGTGCCCAATTATCCCTTTCCCCCTCCTCCCTCCCCCCTTCCCCTCTGGTAACCACCAATCCAATCTGTCTCTATGTGTTTGTTTGTTGTTGTTATGTTTGAAAATCTTGATGTGCTCATTTGTATAATGAGAACACTCATAGAAACTTATCGGAGTGCAGTAATGATGAGAAATGAATAGAGAAAAAGCATCCAGCACAGTACTCAGCATTTGGGACCCTCACACTGACATCCCTATTGTGTTTTTTTCTGCCATGAACAAGAGCTTCTGGCATGTTTCCCTCCTCAGAATAAATCAATGGGGTGGGGCAAGCTGAGGAAAGACAATAAAAATGGAGAACATCCCTGGATGATAACTGCAAATTTCAGGGAAGATTTTATGAGCTAAAACTCCAACTGTGAACCTTTATCCTATAGAAAAGGAATGAAGTAAATATCAATATTCATTTGAAATAGATATATGATAAAATATAAACCAATTAAAATGAATCAAATAGTAAAAAGAATCAGATATATGAATCAACAAAAATAATAAAAGTCTACAAAATAAAAAGTTTTATATGACAAAAAGGCTTCAGCATGAGTAATTTTAAATATTTCTTGATCCTACATAGATACGTTTATTTTTATTGTGGATTATTCAAGTGAAACAAAAGTACAGAGATAACAATGAAGACCTTGGTACCTATCAGTCAAATTTGTCAAGTTCGTACAATTCACTATTCTCAGGGTAGGTGTTTTTATTGCAAAATAATACAGCTATATGAGAAGCATTCACATGTATGTGAACGACCTTGATTCTTTTCCTTCAGCAAACTACTACATGAACTTCATACACATTATTCCTCTGCAACTTTTGCTATAATTAGTATTATTGTTCCATGATCAACTGCATTGTTTTGCATGTTGAAAGCTGTATATAAACCTGAATGTACTGAAAATGTCATTTATAATTTTCATCCTTGTGTAATTAATTTTTTTTTAATTTTTTGTTTATTGCAGTAACATTGGTTTATAACATTGTATAAATTTCAGGTGTACATCATTATACTTCTATTTCTGCATAGATTGCATCATGTTCAATAGAGTGGAATAATCTCTGCTAATTGAAATTAATGAAGCAGGACTAAACATACAATATTAGTTAATTTTTAATTAATATTAATTAATTTCAATTAACATGGATTATTCCACTCTATTGTTACATCATGATTTATTTCTCCATTCCCAAACTGATGGATACTATGGTTAATGCCTTAGTTCCTAGAGATGTTTATGAATTCACAAAGAATATAAAGTAATGCATGGAGGATACCATCCCATTCTAGATGCTGTTGTCTCTAGAACTGGGAGAACAAGTGGGGAATAGAAAAGAGGTGCCTTTTATATGCATATTATTTTGCTTCTTTATAAAAAAGACCTGAAGCTCATATTGCAGAATGTCAATATTTGTTAATTCTGGAATGAGTTGAAGGATGGTCATAGTTTTTTATGATAATACCTCTGCTGTTCTTATGTAAAATATATGGTAACTTCTTAACGAGAAACAAGTGCACTAGGAAGGCAGCCAGCTAAGTCTCTCTGTGTCTCCACTTTCTCCCCAGTGTTCTCACAGCCCAGCCACAGGGATAATAGAAACGTTTTCTGTACAACAATGTATCGAGAATCAGGAACAGAAATGAAAGGAAAAGCTGACCAAACCCCTTCCCCATGACCACACATGAATTCAAGTAAATGACAGGAATATTTATAACAGTCATCATGTTTGAGAGGCGGCAGATTTCTGCTCAGGAGGAAAATGGTCTCTGCCATTTTTAAAGAAATCAAGAGACCAACAGATTGAAAACTGGCTGAGTATTGGTACAAACGTACATGGGAACTTGTCAACAAGAAGACAGTTAGGCTGCAGTCCCATGGGACACCTGGTTCTGATCATTTCCTGCATGCACTCTGCTCATTGTTTCCCACAGATGAATTTGTAGTAAAACACTTGTTCTCATTACCAAAGCATTAACTAGGGGACTTCAAGTTACCTGACTGGCATCACTGTGGAATGATGATTCACATGTCACTTGGATACTGAAGACAGAAGATCTGTCTTCAGGAAGGGCAGAGAGACCAAGTGAGTCAATGGGCTTCTGGACTAGAAAGACCATCCTTGGATGGAGCCTCAGGTGTGCTTCTTCCTGACTAGGCAAGAGCTGTTGAATGAGGTTGTCACAGGGTGACCCTTTACAGTCTCTATGTTCCTGAGGGATCAATATCCAAAGCTCTTCATTAGACAAATATTTTTAGTATCATTCTGATCCCTGGGCACTCCAGATACTTAAAGACTAAGACTCCAGACGAAAAAAATCCATGATGGCTAATCCCTGACCTTGTTAGGCCAGGTGTACACCATCCAGTTCTCTCCACCTGTTCGTGTTCACCTCCATTTCACATACCTTGCACTCATGTACACACACTCATTTTGTACTGAATTCCAGACTTCTCTTTTTAAAGTTAAAAACAAGAGCATCTATATCTAATTAAAGATTTCTTGGAGCCTTATTCCAATTTTAAGTGTGAAAACATAGTTCATGTATTGAGTATAAATAATATATTTATAAATGTAGCTAAGATATTATAAAATTCAAAAACTTAGGGGTATTTCATCGTTAGAGTTATTGAATGTTTCTTGTATCTTAATTTGTGGTCTCTATATTGAACAGCAGAATTTCATCTTTTTTCTGTGATCAATTGTGACTGTGATCAATATATAGAAAGTTCATATTCCTTTTTTACACTTCCATAACCACATTTTCCAATTTCCACACAATAGATTCAATGTACATTTTGCTTCCCTTTGGGGGACTTTGTATTGATTTATAGTTCTCTCTTTTAAGTCATGTTGTGATGAAATACAATGTCACTGAAAGGCGGTAGCATGCAATTTTGTCTATAAGTCAGAGAAAGACAAATACTGTATGATCTCACTTGTATGTGGAATCTAAAATAGTCAAACTCATAGAAATAGAGAGTAGACTGTTGATGATGGAACTGAAATGTGGGGAAAATGGAGATACGTTGGTCCAAGGGTACAAACTTTCAATTATAAGGTGAATAATTTCCAGGGATTTAATATACACATGGTGACTGAAGTTAACAATACTGTATTTTCTACCTGAAAGTTTCTTACATATATCAAATCATTAATTTATACACCTTAAACTTATGCAATGTCATATGTCAATTAAATCTCAACTAAGCTGGAAAAAAAGAATGCCAACACCCTACAGAATTGGCAATATTCTATTCCAATAATGTTCTGCTTCTCCCTCCAGAGGTATCCAATACTCTGATTATTAAAGTCAGCGCAACATGGATTTTCTTGGAAGTTTGTCTACTCTTCCTAAACCTGAAAAGAATACAGCTAGGTTTTCACCTTATAAAATTGAATTAAAAGATGTGTACTCTCTTTGGTCTTACTACTTTCATTCAGTAAAATAGATGAAAATTTAAAAAGAAACCAGAGGAAAAATTTGACTGCAGAGGAGGAGAGGATGATATGATGATGGAAGCAGAGATTGGTGTGATGTGCTTTGAAGATGGAGGAAGGGCCACATGCCGGAAATACAGGTGGGGCCAGTAGAAGCAGAAAAGGCAAGGAATGAGTCTCTCCTCAGAGACTCCAGAAGGAACCAGACCTGCCAATTCTAGACTTTCGTCCAGTGAAATATTATGATTTCAGACTTCTAACCCCCACAATTGTAAAAGAATAAATTTGTGTTGTCTAAAAAAAAAAAAGTCACACTAAATTAGTTTGGGGTCTAAATAGAAATGACTTGTGTCCTTAATGTAAATTGTCATAGCAATTTTTTTATGTCTCCACTGAGTAATAAAATCAAGTTATTATAGATGGATAGTCTAGGCCATATTTGGAAGCGCTTCATTGCAAGTTTATTTCTCCTGCTGTACTTCTTCTTGTTATATTGAGAGAAAAATTCTGAATTTTTATTCTTGAGTCACTTGCTTTGGTGGCTTATTAATTGGTTGATTATTTATTTTTTTAAAATCATGGAAAAATAAAAATAATTTAATTTACCATTTTAACCATCTTTAAGTGTACAGTCCAGTGTCATTAAGTACATTCATATTGTACATAAGTACATTGTTTAATCACCATCGTCTATGCATAAAACTCATCATCTCACAAAACTGAAAACTGCATCTGTTAAACAGTAATAACCTATACCTTCTTGCCCCCAGACTCTGGCAACATCATTTTAATTTCTGTGACTATGAATTTCACTACTCTGGGAACCTAATCTGAATAAAATCATCCATCACTTGTCCTTTTGTGACTGGCTTATTTCACTTCTCTGGATATGTTCAAGGCTCATCCATGTGGCAGCATGTATCAGAATTTCCTTTATTTTTAAGGCTGAATAATTTCCCATTGCTTAAATATACCATAATTATATTATCCATTCGTTGGTCAATGGACATTTGGGTTACGCTACCTTCTAAACATTATGAGTAATGCTGCTATGAAACATGGGTGCACAAATATCTATTTGAGTCCCTGCTTTCATTTATTTTGGGAATACACTCAGGAGTAGAATTACTAGGTCATATAATAATTTTCTTTTTAATTTTTTGGGGAAATTCCGTACAGACTTGATGGCAGCTGCACTATTTTACATTCTCACCAGCAGCGCACAACGCCCCAATTTCTCCGCATCATTGCCCAACACTTTTTAAATTTATTTTTCGTTTCTTTTTACAGTAGCCATCTTAATGCATATCAGGTAGTATCTCATTGTGGTTTTGATTTGCATTTCCTTAATGATTAGTGACGGTGAGCATCTTTTCACGCACTTGTTGGTCATTTATGTATCTTCTCTGGAGAAAGTCTATACCAGTCCTTTGCCCATTTTTACTCATTTTTTTCTGTTTGTCTTTTGTTGTTGAGTTGTGGGAGATCATTATATTTGCAGGATTCAGTCTAATATCATTTATTTTAAAATCATTTAATTTATCACTCTTTTCATTTTGTATTGTGATTATTTAGTATTATTTAAGGAATCATTTCTCTCCAAGGTCATAGGAATATTTTCCTATATTGTTTTCTAAATACTTAATCATTTTGTTTTTCACATTTAAGGTTTGGTAATTTGGAATGATTTTTGAGTATGTTGTAATGTAAAATTACGTTTAATTTTTTCCAATATGGATACAATAATTTTTGCACTATTTCCTGAATGGTACCATCCTTTCACTGCAATGTCACATTGTCATAAAGAAAGTGTCCAATGCCTCCTCTGTCCTAAGAATATTCATATAGATGAAGATTTTATAGGTACTATTTTTCTGTCTGTTACAGAACCATACCATTTCATTTACTTTGTTCCTTAATATATCCTCTAAGGCAAGTACTCCACTTTGTTCTTATTTGCCATCAAGTCAAATACTCTTCCTCCAATGCTCTTTCATATAAACTTTAAAATCAGCTTCTCAAATACAATAAAATCCCATGGTCTGCCTTAAATCTTTAAAGCTATTTCATGAAAATTGATGTTTCCACAATATTGTATGTATCTATTCAAAATTAGAATATGCTTTCCATTGTTTTTTTAGGTCTTCCTTCGTGTCCTTCAGTAAAATGTTACAGATGCTTTCACAGTGTGCTTTCAAATCTTCTGTTAGAACTCTTCCCAGGTACTTATCTGAAGACCTTGATAAAGGAATCTTTTAAAAATCACACTTTCTAAATAAATTTTTCTTTGAAAAGATATGCAGTTGAGGGGTCAGCCCCATGGCGTAGCAGTTAAGTGCGTGTGCTCCTCTGCTGGCGGCCCGGGTTCAGATCCGGGTGCGTTTGGATGCACCGCTTGTCAGGCCATGCTGTGGCGGCATCCCATATAAAGTGGAGGAAGATGGGCACAGACGGTAGTCCAGGGCCAGTCTTCCTCAGCAAAAAAGAGAATTGGCATGGATGTTAGCTCAGGGCTGATCTTTCTCACACACACACAAAAAAATATATTATGCAATTGCTATTTATATAGGATTTTGATTTCAGTGACGTTGCTACATTCTATTGTTCTCTCTAACAAATTATTTATAGATTCTTTGACATTCTCTACATAGATGCTAATTTTATCTAATCATTGTGACTAGTATATTTGTTCTCAATAGCTCGAAGCTGCATTATGTTTTTTGGATGAAAGTGATGTCAGGTGGCATCTGTTATACTGTTCTTGATTTTAAAGAGAATGTTTTGAGTACTTAACTGTTGACTATTTCATTTACTGTAGATTATTTCTGAGATACTCTTTTTTGAGTTGAGACGATTTCTTCTATCCTTACTTCACTACTTTTATTATCATGAAAGGATGTTACATTTTATTTAAATACTTTTTCTCTATCTACTGAAAATAATGATGTTTTACTCTTACTCTGTGAATGTGTTAAATCATATTCAAGTTCTAATATACACACTTATTTACTTGTTCATTCATTAAATAAATATTAATTGAGAGCATACTGTTGTCAAGCCCTGCTGTAGGTGCTGATGATGAAACTCTGCACAAACAGATAGAAAAACATTGTGAGACGATTTTTCAAATTCCACCACACCTGGGTTACCCTTCATCTGCAGTTGTCAGTAGGCTTTTGTGTAATCAGCCTGATACTACCTCATGACTATTTTCCCTATTATTTGTTCCATTTCAACTGTCCTGGCCTCCATATGTTTTGTGTATTCATTGTGGTGATTCTCTATTTTAGGATTGTTTTTCTTCCTATTTACATTTTGATTTGCAGATTCTATTTATATGGGAAGGATTTTTCCTCTCTCTCTTTCCATCTGTGGGCTCGTGCTTTTTCATTCAGCAGGTTCACATATGCCCTCATCAATCACCAAATCAGTTCTCTAGTCCTAAATCTAGTTTCCTGACTCCTTCTGCTTGGATATATTGTGAATATCACAAATCCAGTCACCACACCCGCAGATAACTTGGTTCAGTTCTTCCCTGGGGCTTCTCTGAAAGTTTCATCAGTTCCAAGTCCGCATTCATGGGCCCAGGCAGTGTTCACAAGTCTTGTTGTGGACAAGACTTTTCTGTGTGGACAACCTACTTTTCTGAAGTATTGAAGCTCCACATTTGCCTTTGACTTAAAGCACCTAATATCTTCTAGGACATTTAGCTTCTAAGATGCTTATTACCTGGAGAGAGTAACTTCTTCCTTATGGAAGCAAATCCACATAATCCTTGGCTTTAGTCCACTCACTCTTTATGTTTGAAATATGTTTGTGGTACATGGAAAGCTTTCTCTTGTTTTATGAGACCAGCTATGACTTTTCATATTTTTCCTATTATTTAATTTGTTGAAGTGAATGGGTAAAATTCAAGAGCCATCTTGTCTCATGATGGTTTCAAATACTATATCAAGAACTCTATTGACTGAAAAACAAAGTTCATGTAGAAAGTGTTAATATGTGGTGAAATAAATTGACAAATGCGTGAACATACTAAATTCATTCACGAAAAAATGTTTGTGTAAGTATTAACCTGGGACACCATCATCACCTATTAAATTGTTGTTGAAATCCCTCTCAATCAACTGAGAGTACGGATGAACCCGCATATTATTTCTTTGGCAGTGATGTTATAATTTTTCATAATTCTATTAAAAATAAAGTGCCATGATCCTCTAATGTGAAATAAAAATGTACACTGAAACTATTGCGATGAAATTGGAAATGGTGTTTATGAAATTATAAATTCCATATATATTGATCACAGCAAAATTGTTTACAGATTATAAATAAGAATCTGCTTATAAAATATACAGAGTGAAGATTAAGGTTCAGGAAACATTCAGTGACTCAGAAAGAAACATCTCTGAGTGTTTTCATTTTGCAATAGCTTAGCTATGTTATAAAAATATTTTTGTACTCACATATATAAACTTTTTTCACACAAAGTTTCACAGAGTTTCCTGATATGAATTAGATAGAGATGCCATTGCTTGTACCTAGAAAATGAAGACTGGTATCCAATTAGAGACTATGGTGTGTCCATGTGTACAACGTATGTGAAATGGAGGTGGGCAGAGCAGGTAGAGAGAGCTGGATGGTGTACAACTGGCCTTGCAGGATCAGGGAATCATCCATTCTGATTTCCTCCCTTCTGTAGTCTTGATCTGTAAGGGTTTGCACTGCCCTGGGATCCAAATAACAATCAAAGTATTTGTATAATGAGAAGCTTCGGATGTAGGACTGGTGTTGGCAGCAGATGCAGGTGTCATCCTCCATCGTGATGCCCAGACACAGAAAATGGAAGTACTTCCCTGCGTAGTTTGATAATTGACCTTTTCATGATGTCATCCAGAAGATGTCCCCTTAGTCTCATCACTGAAAATAGGATCACATGCCCCTAATTGCTCATGTGGGAAAAGTGATTACTATGAAAGACTTAGCCTGACCATCTAGAGTTAGTTCCTGTTGGCCAGTCACTCTTATAAGCACTGCAAACACTTAATACAATGCTTGACATATAGGAGTACTCAATAGCATTTAAGTGGTATTATAGTATTCCACATTTTGCAAATACTATAAATCTTATAATCCTTTTGCACTCATATTTTTACCATAAATTCTTCTTTAGAATTTATACTTGCTTACCCACATTGTAATATCTGTCAGCAGCTTTTTCTGATCTGAGTGATAGAATCAAATTACTAATTAGACAGATTAATGATTCTTAATCTTTTCTGACACCTTATTTGCTTTGATTTCTCATTAATTTATTGACAAAAATGTATCTGAATTTTTACTTATGTCTTTAGTTACCTCTTCTTGCTGTTATTTTTTCTTACTATCTCAGGGGGGATCCACAAAGAGAAATATGGTTGAGCAAAATTCATTTTCTGACTGAAGTATTAAAGAGTTGGTTGCATAATCAGGGCTCTTGTGCAACACTTTATGATGTGTTTCTATGAAGGAAACAGTGTTTCTGTGGAGGAGAGGTTAAGTGTAAAATACAATAGGAGAAAAGAGAAGTTGGTAGGGTTAGGGACCATTACATTTCCCACAAGTACAAAAATGTTGGGACATCAGGCAGAAGCATCTATCTGTGTGTGTGTGTGTGTGTGTGTGTGTGTGTGTGTGTGTGTTTGTGGAGGGGAACTATGGAGGTCTCACAGGAGAATCAAGGGGGTGACCTTCATCAGTGTGGAGGGGAGATATTGTGTAAGCACCACAACTAGAGGACAGCTCCCTGCCTCCTGTCCATTTTGTGCTCTAGTACAGAGTTTCTCCATTGACATCCACAAAACACCTGCAGAGATGGATCACCTGAGGCCTTTGTTCATACTACAGATTTCCAAATCTCACCTGAGAACTACTAACTTTGAATCTTTGGGAGATGTCTGAGAAATGAGTTTTATAAAGAAGCACTTTATGAGTTTCTGATGCACTCTGATGTCTAAGAAACATGACTTTAATATTCAAAGAACATGAGAGAATTTGTATTTTGGTATATGAAAGTCCTTACTTCAACTTTACTTGTTAAAATATCATAGATGAAGTGGTATATAAAATGTATCTATAGTCTTAAAAAGTAATAATATGATGAAAACTCATGTACAAATTACCAGGTTAAGAATAAAGCATAGAATATGCTGGAAGGGTGTCCCAGTCACTCTGTCCCAGTGGTAACCACTATCCTGAATTCTATATTTATCCTTCATTTGATGTTCTATTAGGTTGAATACTATGAAAATGCTAGTATTTGATCATGTTTGTTCTATGTACTGGCATTTTAATAGGATTCATCTGCATCCTTTTTTCACCGCTGTGTGTGTCCTGATACAATTTATTAATTATATATTTATTTTAAAATTTGCTTGTTTTTCAACTTGTTAATAGTTTAATCTTAACGTATGAATTCTCTGTCTCGGTTATTTTTTTGCATCATTGTGCTTTTGGGATTCAAATCTGTTGTTGGGTGTATCACTAATCATTCATATTCTATGCCATATAATTTTATATTGTGTTTGATGATATTACAATATAGTTATTCTTTCTGATTTGGATGGAATTTTGTTAGCTAGTTTTCTGCTATTATGAATACAGCTGTTTGAATAATCTCATACATGTTTCCTGGTAGAAATAACAAAAAATTTTACGTTAGAAGTGAAGTTATTGGGTATAAGAGAGTACCAAAACTCCTATGAGTAGTTCCAAAGAGTTTTCCAAAGTGGTTGTACCAGTTTTCACTCCTGTAAGAAGTTCTTTGAGATCCACATTATCTCCAACACATTTTCATTTACTCTGACTATCTAGTGGATATAAAATATTACTTAAGTAATTTACATTTGTCTATGTCAGACAGAGAAAGGCAAATACCATAGGATTTCACTTATATGTGTAATCTAAAAGACAAAACAAATTAACAAGTAAAACAAACATAAACAGACTCATCAATACTGAGAATAAACTTTTAGAGGCCAGAGGGAAGGATTGTGGGGGGTTTGTTGAAATAGGTGAGAGGAATTAAGAGTTACAAACTTCCAGTTAAAAAATAAATAAGCCATGGAGATGTAATATACAGCATAAGGAATATAGTCAATAATATTGTAACAACTTTATAGGGGAAAGATATTAATTAGACTTATTATGATGATCATTTTGTAATGTTTATAAATATCAAATCACTAGGTTATACACCTAAAATTAACATAATGTTGTATGTCAGTAATACTCCAATAAAAAAAGGAAGAAAGAAAAAATTGACATTTCTCTTATTATGAGATTGAGAGTCTTCTCACATATTGCCATCCATTTATTTTTCCTGCTTTGTGAAATATCTGTTTATGGTATTTCTATTAAGCTGCCACTTCATAACAGTTTTTTATTTAATTGGGATAGTAATCTTTTGTCAGTTATATTCATTGAACTTTATTTAATAGTTGTGTGGTTTGTTTTGCATATCATTTGCGATGTGTTTTGGATGAATATAAATGCTTAGTTTTAATAGAGTTGAATTTGTCAATATTTTATTCAGTGGTTTGCTCTTACTAGGTCTTGCTTCTGTGACCTATAACTACCTCAAAATAAAGGATTTATACTTTTACCTAGTACATATGAGGCATGAACCCACATGGAGTTTAATTTTGACTTTGATAAAAAATGGGAATCCAAATTCATTTCATATACCTGCACCATTTTATTAATTCATCTAACAATTTAAATTCCATTTCTGCAGTAAATAAACTGTCCATTTATGTCTTGGTTTCTCTCTGGGCTCTTCCTTCTGATCAATAAGTCTATTGTATCTATCCTTGTCTTAATAACTGTGTCATAACAGTCAGATAAAAGAAAATTTGTTGCTAAAACAAACAAGCCCCAAATCTTATGGTTACATCCTCAAAGGTTTGCTGTCTCACAGATTGACTACTACTATGGTAATTGACTGCAATAATATTGGTATCCAAGAACCAAAATTTCAATCCATGGTCCTTGATGTGAAACAAAAAAAAGGATATTGAAGCTACTAATACTAAACTGGGAAAAGTTGGTCGCAAAATTCTATAAAGAGAAAAACATCCTGTTACCTTTGAGTATGCAGAATATATTAGAAGCTGGTAAATATAATAGGCCCAGGCATCAACATTCGATGAGCTATACGTAAAATTAACCCTTGTGTTGCATTTTTAGGGTACAGTCGTATATTATCACATATATTTATACAGGTAATATATATCTACCCTGAGAAGGAAAACCATATTTATGAGCTTAAATGTAGTATCAGTCTTCCTGATATTGTTTTTAGGATATGTTTGTATTCAAATATACCTAAACAAGAAATTCTAGAACTCAATAACAGAAGGAAGATGTGTCGAGGTGTGAGACACACTTGAAATGGATGTTAGCCAAGAAAGGTGTAGGGAAGAAGATGAAATAGATTTGATCTCTCAAGGTGAGAGGATCAGCCAAAGCAGTTTTTCATCTCTGAGCCTCGCTCTTCAAGGATTTCTGCTGCCTTTTGATCACAGGAGAGTAAAAGAGTTTGACTAATGAAGAGCTTTGTGTATCGAACAACTTGGAGACACAGAGACTGTATATAGTCTGCTTGTGGCAACCCCATTCAACAGCCCTGTCCAGGTCATTATGCAGCACATCTGAATCTAATCTGAGGGACTGTCATTTTTGACCAGGATCCCAGTGCTTCACTGTATTTCTGTGCTCCTTGAGTTCAGAGCTTCCATTTTTTTCTTTCACATCCAGGGGAGAATGGAATGTTGTTCCTTAGAGTTGTGTCCATAACTTCCCTTCACTTGAGCTTTATCTTTATGTGAGGTGAAGATTAATAAGAGGATGGTAGGAACACCTAACTCATAGGTCACTAGAGGGAATAAAATCAGTTAATTTTGGAAAAGTGCTGACAATTGTGCCCGGCAATAGAGCTCTATAAGTGCTAATGGTAGTGGGAGCAGTTTATAATAATTATTATATTTATCTTTATAATTCCACTAGTATAATTACTAGTTACAATTATAGCATGCATTTTGTGAGATGAACCCAATGATGAGACACTGGAATGGAAATAGGCAATTAAAAGGACAGATTTCGATGACCCATTGAAAATAAAGAGGTTTAATTGAGTCATGGACTTGACTAGATACAGCCAGCTCACTCTGCAGAACATTGATGAGTCAGGCCATCAGTTTCTTCACTAATTAGGCTGGTTCAGCTCCAATATGTGGAGGAGTTGATTTTCCATGCCCACAATGATCTGTGCTCTAAAACAGTGGTCCTCAAGTAAAACTGAACCAGCAGTAACATTTGGCAATGTGCTAGAAAGGAAAATTTTCAGTCTCATGTCCAATCTCCTTAATCTTATATTCTGAATGTGGGGCACAAAATATGGGTTTTAACAAACTCACCAGTTGATTCTGATACAAGTAGAGTTTGAGAAACTCTGCTCCAAAATTCACATTTAATGTGCTTGGTTTTGATTTTCCTGCTTGCTAATTTGAAGATTTGGAGAATTCTCAAGGAAAAAGCCATGTATCATTTCCCATTTTTTTACTATTAGTTGCCATGATGCTGGAAGAAGTAACCAAGATTTGGGTAACTGGGTAGTGTATAAGAAAGGATAGAAAAAAAAGAGGTTGAGGAAGGGAGAGACAATGAGAGAGAGGCAGAAGGGAAAGGAAAAGATGAGTAATATTCAAATCAATTTACAATATAGATGTCAGGGCTTTCCAAAATAAGGAGTCCTTGTACATCTTCATGTGTTCTATCACCTGTAATTTTCCCATCAGACTCATCAACAATAAGGAATCAGAAAACCAAACAGGTGTAACAGAATTCCTCCTCCTAGGTCTCTCTGAGGATCTAGAACTGCAACCCCTCTTCTTTGGACTTTCCTGTCCATACACCCAGTTACTGTGCTTAGAAACCTGCTCATCATTCTGGTCATTGACTCTAACCCCCACCTCCACACACCTGTGTACTTGTTCCTCTCCAACCTGTCCTTCACTGACATCTGTTTCAGTGCCACCACAGTCCTCAAGATGCTTGTGAACATTCAAAGACAGAGCAAATCCATCAGTTACACAGCCTGTCTCACCCAGGTCTGCTTCATTCTAATTTTAGCAGCCTTTGAAATCTTTCTCTCTGAAGCAATGGTGTATGACCATTATGTGGCCATCTGCCATCCACTGAATTACATGGTCATCATGAACCCCTGCCTCTGTGGTCTGCTGATTCTACTCTCTCTCATCATTAGCATTGTAGATACCCTCCTCCACAGTCTGATGATGTTGCAACCATCCTTCTGCACAGATCTGGAAATCTCCTATTTCTTCTGTGAACTTGCTCAGGTCATCAAACTTTCCTGTTCTGATACCATCATCAAAAACATCCTGGTATATTTAATGACTAGCATACTGGGTGGTATTCCTCTCTTTGGGATAATTTTTTCTTACATTCAAATTGTCTCCTCCCTTCTGAAATAGTCATCAGCAGGGGGAAATGTAAAGTCTCTTCTACCTGTGGATCTTTTCTCTCAGTTGTTTCTTTATTCTATGGCAGAGCTTCTCGTCTGTACATTAGTTACTCACTCTTCCAAGAAGACTGCAATAGCCCCAGTGATGTACACTGTGGTCCCTCCAATGTTGAACCCCTTCATCTACAGAGTAACAGGGTCATGAAAGGAGCCTTGAGGAAACTCACATGAGGAACATCTTTTTTGTTATTGTGTCATCTGCCTTGGGCTTGGCTTCGGAAGAATTCAAAGTACAGGAATACTGGGTGAGTCAGAATATCTGACTCTTCCTTCACCAAATTATTAACCTACAATGGTTAAACACCAAAATAACTTAGAGCAGTCTAACTGAGGTTTAAACACTGACTTTGGTCTTCCCTAACACTGAGATTTTTGAAAATTTATGTGAACTCTCTGAGCTTGATTTTTTGGTCAGCTTCCATCAAAGTAGAACCTGAGTAAGGGATTCTTTCCATAGTGATTTTGAGGGGCATGTTCTTAGGAGAAACGTTAGTGACAGAAAGAGGATAGGATAGGGAAAAAAGCTAAACAAGGGTGTAATCACTGTCAGAGTAGTAGCCTCAGTGTAGATTTCGTGTGTTCTTTCTACAAAAAAAAAAAAAATAGTAACTACATGAAGAGATGGGTATGTTAATTATCTTAACTATAATGATTTCCTTATGTATATCAAATTATAATGTTGTATACCTTAAATATATTAAAAAAATATTAAAGAATTGGAGAGAAAAGCCATCAGCAAACATGAATTTGGCAAAGGTAAGAAATTTGTCAAATGAAAGTCGTTTTGTTGATGGTTTCATTTTCTATGCAAAAACTTTTTGGTTTGATGGAGTTCCGCCTGATTATATTTTCCTTGTTGGCTTTGCTTTTGTTTTCAAATCCAAAAAAATCGTTGCCAAGAACGTCAAGGCGCTTACCCATGTTTTATTCTAGGAGTTTTAGTTTCAGATCTTACATTTAGGACTTTATTCTGAGGTGATTTTTGTGAGTGGTGTTAGGTGGGAGTCCATTTTCATTCTTTTTTATTTTTAATATTTTATTAAAGCAATATTGGTTTATAACATTGTATAAATTTCAGGTGTATGTCATTACATGTTGACTTCTGCGTACATTCTTGAATCCTCATTACATGAAAGAGCAAGTATCTACATATGTATTGACAAAAATCAGCAGAGACGCTTGGCTCCAGCCCACCTACCAGTTTATGTTTCATTCTATTTGTGGTACATGGAAAACTTTATCTTTTTTTTGAGCCTGGCTCTTCTGTCACCAACTTCTTCTAAAATGACTAGATAACGGTCAAATACATTTTATCTTGGTGTTGAAACATGACTTTTCTTTTGTGTAGCTCTGTGTTGTTTTACAAATGATTTCAATTCAGTTCTTAACACATTCTCTTTTCTCACACTCCACATAAGCAGAACTTGAGACATTGGTTCAAGTTTTGGTAATATTTTTTGAATGACTCAGAAATGAATGAAAAGTGTAGAAGGTGGACAGTGCAGGGAAAAGGTGGAATCAGGAAGCACAGCTGTGGTCATATCAAGAGCTGGCTTCCACCTGCTCCCATGATAGGAACATATCAGTTGAAACCCAAAGTTAGGCTTACAGTGAGGCATAGACTCACCTTTCCCACCCCAATTTAGTAATTACTGAGACCAGTCACTGGTAAATCATGTCCCTATGAGACAACATTAGGATGCACTACACTCAGCTTCATTATCTATAACATTGGCATAATGATGTCATCTCAGTGGTTTGAGATGATTGTGAGATATTTGAACTTCATCAGCGAGGAAGATTTCAGTTATAAGAAAAAAAAAATCCTATCTCTAATACAGTCAAACAAAAAAGAGAATTGTCTGTCATTACAAGGACTTCAGAGGTAGGGAATGTATGAGAACAGGAGAGTATGGATCATTCATTCCTCTGTTTGGTAGCTTAGTCATAGGGCTGGTTCTCCTCAAGTTCACGAGTTAGTGGCAGTAAATATAGATATTATAATTTAACATGATGGTCAGAGACAGAAAACTATCTTTTCCTGGGTCAGTTGATAATAGGCCTTTAGATGGAGTCAGCCAGAAGACTACTGTGGATTAAATGGTGGCCCTCAAAACAGTATGTCCACATCTTAATCCACCTAATTTGTGATTAGTAACATATGACAAAACGATGACTGTCACTTATTTGGGAAAGCAGTCTCTGCAGAGGATGCACTTACTTTGGATTATCTTGGCAGGGGAGGGCTAAGTATACTCACATGTATCCTTATAAAATTAATAGAGGTAGAGTAGACACAAAGAAAAGGAGGAGGCTGTCACCATGGAGACAGATATTGGATTCATGTAGCTGGTATTTGATTTCCAATATTCGATCATTTTGCCCTACTAAACGGTCATTGTCATAGGATTCTAATGCACCTTTTTATCACTCCTTTATCTTTCCTGATACTATATAGTAAATAAATTTGCCTCAATATTGACCTTGTTAAAAATTTGAAATTAATTAATGAATTTTCTCTGACTTCAGCAATACGACAGCATAGAAGTTTCTTAACCTCCCTGTTCTCAGGAATACACCAACTATATAGCTCCACACAGATCAATTCCCTCTGAGAGAAATCCAGAAACTGATTGAGTGACTCTTACATATAAGGAGACTGAGGAAATACCCACATTGAAACAGGTAAGAAACGCTGAGACATACTCACATCACAAACTTCACCCATGGTACAGTGCCTTACACCAGGAAGGAATTACCAGCTTACAGCTTATTCCTGAGGAGTGAAGGATTTGGACCACACACTTAGGGCACCAACCATTATGGCAAACCTGGGAGACTGGCCCCTAAGTCATCTAGCTCTGAAAGCCAACAGGGCTTGATATTTATGAGTCCCCTAGTACCACAGAAAACAAAGAGGCAGTTTTTAAATGGGTAGGTGAGTACTTCCCATGGTTATTCCCCTGGGCTTTGAGCAGAAAGAAGAAGAAAAACTCAAGACTCCCACTTTCTGCCTGGAAGGGGCTTGACTGTATATTTTCCTAACTGTTGCCCAAGGGTTGGAGACTCTAATCAACCTGTATCTGTGATGTGATCAGGTTCCTCTGGACATCTTAAATGGCTTCTGGCCACCTCTGGTGGAGGCATTGGACTTACTGATTTCAAATTGCACTACAGAGCTATAGTAATCATAAATGTGTAGGACTGGCATAAGATCAAACAGACCAATGGAACAAAAAACAAAATCCCATAAATAAATCCTCCCATATACAGTCAATTGTATTTGACAAGGAAGCTAAGCATAGTCAAAGGGAAAACGATAGTCTCTTCAATAAATGGTGTTGGAAATATTGAATAACCACAACCAGAAGAATGAAATTGGACATTTATCTTACACCACTCACAAAAATTTACTCAAAATGCATTAATGATTTAAACATAAGACCTGAAATCATACAACTCTTAGAAGAAAACAGGGAAAAATCTCCTTGACGTGGGTCTTGGCAACAGTTATGTCACCAGAAGCACAAACAACAATAGCAAAAATTAATAAGTGGGTCTATATTAAACTACAAAGCTTCTGCACAGCAAAAGAAACCATCAATAAAATGAAAAGCCTAACTATGGAATGGTAGAAACCATCAAAAAATGAAAAGCCTACTTATGGAATGCAAAGAAGACATACAAATGGCCAACAGGTACATGAAAGGATGCTCAATATTGCTAATCATCAGGCAATGCAAATCAAAACCACAATGGGACAACATGGATGGACATTTCGGGTATTATGCAAAGTGAAATAAGTCAGAGGGAGAAGGTCAAATACCGTATGATTTCCTTCATTAAGTAGTAGATAATAACAACAATAAACAAACACAGAGAGACAGAGATTGGATTGGTGGTTACCAGAGGGGAAGTGGGGAGGGGGGAGGGCGAAAGGGATAATTCGGCACATGTGTGTGGTGATGGGTTGTAATTAGTATTTGGGTGGTGAACATGAGGTAGTCTATGCAAAAATAGAAGTATAATGATGTACACCTGAAATTTATACAATGTTATAAACCAATGTTACTGCAATAAATAAAAAATTAAAAAAATAAAATAAAATAAAAAATAAAACAAAGCAAAAGAAAAACCACAATGGGATGTCCCCTAACACCTGTTAGAATGATTCTCATCAAAAAGACAAGAGATAACAGATATTGGCAAGGATATGGAGAAACAGGAATTCTGGTACGCTGTTGGTAGGAATGTAAATTGGTACAGTCATTATGGAAAATAGTATGAAGTTCCTCAAAAATATAAAAGTAGAACTACTATACGATCAAACAATCCCATTTCTAGAAATAAATGTGAAGAAGATGAAATCACTATCTTGAGGAGATATCTGTATTCTCATGCTTATTATAGCATTATTTACAATAGCCAAGACATGGAAATAACCAGACTCTATCATGGACGAATGGATAAAGAAAGTGTAGTGTAAATTTATACAATGGAATATTATTTGGCCATGAAAAAAGAAGGATATACTGCCATTTGCAACAACATGGATGAACATTGAGGACATTATGCTAAGGGAAATAAGTCAGACATAGAAAGGGAAATACCATATGGTCTCACTTATTTGTGGAATATAAAATACAACAAAACAAAAAACTGAGCTCATAGATACAGAGAAGAGATTGTTGGTTTTCAGAGGTGGGGAGTGAAGGTGGGAGAAATGGGTGAAAGGAGTCAAAAGGTACAAACATCCAGTTATAAAATAAATGTCATGGAGATATAATGTACAGCATGATGACTACAATTCAAAACACTGTATTGTATATTTAAAAGTTGCTGTGAGAGTAAATCTAAAAGTTCTCGTCATGAGAAAAAAATTGTAACAATTTATAAAAAAGATGTTGACTAGACTTATTGTGGTGATCATTTCACAATAAAAACAAATATTAAATCATTATGTTTTACCCCTGCAACCAATGTAATGTTATATATCAATTATACCTCAATAAAAAAATTAAAAATAGACCTACCATATGATCATACAATCCCACTTCTGGGAATATGTGCAAAAGAAAGGAAATCAGTATCTTGAAGTGATATCTGCTCTTGCATGTGTTTTTCAGCATTATTCACGATGACCAAGATATAGAAACAACCTAAGTGTCCATTGATGGAAGACTGGATAAAGAAAATTTTGTATATAGATATATACACATATATGTACAACATTATATATTGTAACAACAATAATAACGATTATGTATATATACACCCACACAATTATATATATGTATATATACACACACACACACCACTATTATTTAGCCATAAAAAGGAAATTCTGCCATTTGTGACACGATAAGTGAAATAAACCAAACAGAGAAACATAAATACTATATGGTATCACTTATATGTGGAATTTAAAAAAAAAAAAAGTCAAACTTATAGAAATAGAGAGTAGAATGGTAGTTGCGAGGTGCTGGGGTTTGGGACAATAGGGAGATGTTGGTCAAAGGGTACAAACTTTCAGTTATAAGAGGCATAAGTTCTGTGGATCTAATGTACAGCATGGCGACTGTACTTAATAATACTCTATTATATGGTGGAAATTTGTGAAGCGAGTATATCTTAAGAGTTCTAACCAAAATAAATAGTAGCTATGTGAGGTGATTTACGTGTTAATTTGGTTTTGGTAATCATTTCAAAATAGATACTTATATCAAATCATCACATTTTACACAATAAATATATAGTTTTATCTGTCAATTATACCACAATAAACTGGAAAAAATAAAATATTTTTAAAACTTCAAAATGTTGAGTTTTAAAAATTTTATTGAGGTCATATTGTTTTATAATATTGTGTAAATTTCAGATGTACATCATTACATTTAAGCTTCTGTATAGACCACAATGTGTTCACCACCAAAAGTCTAGTTTCCATCCATCGCCATATGTATGTGCCCCTTTACCCCTTTCACCCTCCCCTACGTCTTTCCCCTCTGGTAACCCACCAATCTGTTCTCTGTATCTATATGCTTGTTTGTTTATCTTCCAAATATGGATGAAATCATATGGTATTTGGCTTTCTCTGCCTGACATATTTGTCTTAGCATAATACCCTCAAGGTCCATCCATGTTGTTGCAAATGGCACAATTTCATTTTTAATGACTAAGTAATACTCCATTGTGCGTCTATCTATCTATCTATCTATCTATCTATGTGCGTGTATATATATATATGCACCACATCTTCTTTACCCATTCATCTATTGATGGGCACTTAGGTTGCTTCCAAGTCATGGCTATTGTGAAAAATGTTGCTATTTTTTAATGTCACCATACTTAATATAAAACCAGAGAGCACTGAAAGTAAATAACTGCTAAACCCAGCAACGTGACTGATTGACTCTCGGAAGTACAATGATGAGAATAACATTGAAGAGAAAGAATTTACTCCTTAATATCAAATTTTAACAAGGTGAAAAGGAAGCAAATTTATTCAGTAAATTGTATATGGATATATAGTGGGGTCATAGAGAGATGCATCCGAGTCTTAGGATAATGACAGTTTTGTAAGACAAGAATGATCAAATACTGACTCAATCCAATTTCTGTCTCCATGGCTACATTGCCTCCTCCTTTTTCTCTGTATCTTCTCCACTTCTTTCTTAAAAGTATACATTTGATTACATGTAGAGCCCACCCAGATAATATGGAATAAGCTCCTCCTATGTAAAAGTCCTTTTCCAAATCAGCACAATCATCCTTCTGGCATAATTTAATACTTACAAGTTAAGAAGATTAGAGTGCAGACATATCATTTTGAGGGCCAACATTCAACTCACTACAGACATGTCGTCTGGCTGACTCCATGGAAAGATCTATTATCAACTTACTCAGGGAAGGACAGTCAGATTTCTGTCTCTGGGCATCACGTCTGAGTATGACATCTCCATTTGCTCCCACCACTTTTTGACTCTGATAAGAACCAGTCCTATGACAAAGACTCTTCATGGAGAACTGAATGAATCCCTACACTGCCTATATATTCCCTATCTCTGAAGTTCCTGTAAGGAAAGATAGCACTTTTTATTATTTGTTCATAAACTTGGAGTTTCTTTTTCTCATTAAGCCTGAAGACTTTCTCACAAATAAAGTAAATTAGGTTATAATCATCTCATACCACTTAGATAATCTAATTATGCCGATTTTATAGAAAATACAACTGAGTACGGTGGATGCTAATGTTGCCTCAGAAGGATATGGTTTACAAGTGACTGGACTCATTAATTACTAAATTGAGGTATGAAAAGTGAGCTCCCTTACCTCACTGTAAGTCTAACTCTGCAGTGCAATTTAAATGCCCAACCACGGGATCAGGTGGAAACTAACCTCTAGAAATGCCCACAGCCTTGTTTCAATTACTCCCCTGCCCTATCCACTCTTAAAGATTTCCATCTACAGAAATCACAAGAAAGTCACTAAAACAAGAACCCCTGCATCACTCTCTGCTTCTGGGCAACCTGAGAAAAGAAAGTGAGTTTAAAGAAATGCTATCATTTGATTAAACTCACAAAGCCAAACTAAAAGCAAAGTCATGATTCCAGGCAAAGTTGAAATGTTCTTACCCATTATGTTATCTACTCATTTAGGAAGAACTTGTAGGTGGAAGAATCAGACATTCTGCCTCACCCAGGTTTTCTGTCACTTTGACTCATTCTAGAAACACCAGTCCAAAGTCAATGGCACAATCACAGAATAGGAGGTCTCCTTCTGATGAGTTTTCTCAAGGCTCCCTTCATATCCCTGTTCCTCAGGCTGTAGATAAAGGGGTTCATCATTTGAGGAACCACAATGTACATCACTGAAGCCACTGCTGTCTTTCTGGAAGTGTCAGTAAATGCAGAACTAATGTATACCCCAAAAGCTGTCCCATAGAACAAGGAAACAACTGAGAGGTGAGACCCACAGGTGGAAAAAGCTTTAAGCTTCCCTCTTGCTGATCGCATTCTCAAAACAGAAGAGACAATTTGAGTATAAGAGAAAATGATCCCAGCAAGAGGAATACCTCCAACAAGGCTAGCCACAACATATGTCAGGATGTTGTTGATGAGGGTATCAGAACAGGCGAGCTTGAGGACATGAGCAAGTTCACAGAAGAAGTGAGGGATTTCTAGGTCCTTGCAGAAGGACAATCGCAACACCATCAGACTGTGGAGGAGGGCAACCACAATGCTAATGAACAGAGAGAATAGACTCAGCAGTCCACAGAAGCAGGAGCTCATGATGACTGTGTACATTAGTGGGTGACAGATGGCCACATAACGGTCATAGGCCATAGCTGCAAGGAGAAAATTCTCAAATCCACCAAAACACAGGACAAAGCCAATCTGGGTGAGGCAGACTATATAAGTGATGCCTTGATTCTGAGCTTGGATGTTCACCAGCATCTTTGGGATCGTGGTTGTGCTTATACAGATGTCCGTAAAGGACAGATTGGAGAGAAAAAAATACATGGGCGTGTGGAGGTAGGAGTCAGAGCTGACAGCCAGGACAATGAGCAGATTTCCCAGGATGGTGACCAGGTACACGGACAGGAACAGGCAGAAGATCAGGGGCTGCAGTTCTGAATCGTCTGTCAATCCCAGAAGAAGGAATTCTGAAACATCTGTGTGATTTCTAAGCTCCATGCTGTTGTTGAACCTGACAGAATGATGGAATAGAAAGAAAATAAAATGAATGTTCCCTATATAAGCAGCAGAAGCATCCACTGGAAACTTGTTAGAAATGAATAATGGTGGTACTACTCTGTAATTACTGTTGATAAACTCTGGAGTGAGGACCAGCAATCTGCTTTAACCACCCTCTGGATGAATTTTATATATGCTAAAGTTCGAGAACCAGTGCTTAAAACGAAGAAAAAATTCTCTGTACAGTGTGACCCCAAGAGAATATTCACATCTTTCCTTCTACTAATTTCTCCCTCAATCATCATCTCTCACTCTTCTCCCCCCACTTTCTTTATTGGCCCTTAATTTTATTGATCACCAACTCTGTTTCACTCCCTGTTCCCAGTGCTGAGGTTGAAACAAAGAGTAAGACATGGCATTTACTTCAGAAATGTTTCTTGCCTCAAACAAACAGAAAGACCAGAATGAAGTTATCCAATCTCCATTGTAAAGTATGGTCCCCAAACTTTATGGTCTGCTGCCTCAGAATCATCTGCAGGGCTTGTTACATTACAGATGAGTTAGATCATGCAATCACTCCATGTTATCATTGAGAAAACGTAGGAAAGGTGAGGTTACATTATGAACACAAAGTACACTGTTAGTTCATAGCAAAGACTGGGTCTGAGATCAGATCATCTGGCTGCTAAATTGACTCACTTGACTAATATATGTTAATGCCTCTGGATAGAACAGAATTAGCATTCCAAACCATCACTCAGATTTCATAATTCCCCTTTAAAATTGTAATAGATCAGCCTGAATAATGCTCCAAATCTTTTCACTTCCCTGCAAGGTATGTCCACCTCTACCCATGAATATTGCATGGTAGGTACATGGCAACCATCCAAGTGTATGCTCTGCACCTGAGCAAAGATTAGAAAATGTTGGCCATAAACTTGATGCTCATAAGACTTCATAGAAACACTGCTCAACTGCATTAGCGATCAGTTATAAAATAAGCTGGAAAACTATGTCAATGAGATTCTCTATCTCATCCTAAGGAAATTTCTTCCCCTAAGGTGATAGGTGGCATATAGCTTTTTAAAAACAAGCTAAATGAGAGAAAGAATGAAATGCATAGGCTTCTAAGAAAATGAATATAGCTTCAATTTTTGGTCCTTGGAAGACAGAGACTTACAAGATAAGAGAGACTTGTATGATACTTACAAGATAATCAAGTGTCCTACCAAGATTGTCTCTGTAAAGCAATGGTTCTTCCTCTCAAGGGGGGAAAAGAAGTGGCCATGAAGACCTTTAGCATTTGGTGTATTACTCGGAATTTAAGCCAGATCAGCACTTGCATTGTGAGTGAGGAAAATTGTTCAATTATTTTTGAACAAACAACCTATGTTAGTAATTTTAAACAGCCTAATGTCCTCATTTGGATAATGGGAGCTGTCATGAAAACTTATGGGGATGTTGCAATGATGAGAAATAATAGAGGAAAAGTATCCAGCACAGCACTCAGTATATATGACTCTTTTACTGAAATTTCCTAGTGTGTTGATTTTTCTGCCATGAACGACAGCTCTTGGCATATTTCACTCCTCAGAACAAAGTAATGTGATGAGGCAATCTGGGGAAAGACAATAGAAATACAGAACATGCCTAGATTATAACTGCAAATTTCAGGGAATAGTTTATGAGCTGAAACTCCAGGTAGGAACATTTATCATGTAGAAAATGTATAAAGTCTTTACCAATGATGCCAATATTCATTTGGCATGGACATATCATGAAACATATAGCAGTTAATATGAATCAGAGAATAAAAAGGATCATAAATATGAATCAACAGAAATAACAAAAACCTATAAGTGAAAAACTTTCATATGACAAAAAGTCTACAGCTTGAGAAAGTTTTAAATATTTTTGATCCTACACAGATACACTTATTTTTACTATGAATTATTCCAGCTAAACAAAAGTACAGAGATAACAATGAAGAGCTAGTACCATCAGTCAGATTTATCAAATTCACGCACTTCATTATTCTCATTGTAGATGTCTTTATTGCAATAAAGTAGTATCAGTACACATGGTGTCCCCAAATCATGTATTTGAACTCTCTTGATTCTTTTCCTTCTCCAGGAAAACCACTAAGGAGCTTCATATGTGCTACTCCCCAGCAACTTTTACTATAATTAGCATTGTTTTTCCATAAACAAATACATTGTTTTGCATTTTGAAAGCTTTATATAAACCGAAGCCATATAGTACATGTCATTTAAAATTGGCATTCCTATGTAATTTATCTTTCCTTTATATATTTATTCCAGCTTTATTAATTTTTATTACCAAAGAATATTCCACTATATTGTTATATTTTGTTTTATTTCTCTATTCTCTAACTGATGGTATTATGCTTAGTGTTTTTCACCCTATAGATGTTTATGAATACAAATATCATATAAGGCCATGCATGGGGGATATCATCACATTCTAAATGGTGCTATCTCTAGGAAGGGGAAACAAGAACTCAGGGGTAGACACAGGTGGTGCCCTCTATATGCATATTATTTTGTTGCTTTATAAAAAAGACTTGAAGTTGATATAGCAGAATGTCAACATTTGTTAATTCTGGAATGAGTTGAGAGTGATCATATGCTTTTTTTTATTACACAGTCTCTGTTTTTCTTATATAAAATACATAGTAATTTTATAAAGAGAAAAGAATGCTAGAAAGCCGGGTGGCTGGTCTCTCTGTGTCCACTTTCTCCCCTCCATCCTCACAGCCCAGCTACAGGGATTATACAAACACTTTTCAGTACAATGATGTATTAAGAACCAGGAAAGGAAATGTAAGGGAAAGCCAGCCAAACCCCTGCCCCACGACCACACAAGAATTCAAGTAAATGTCACAAGGCTTTATACCAGTCATCATGTTTGAGAAGGGGCAGATTTCTTTTCAGAGGAATAATGGGTTCCTCCATTTTTTTAGAGAAATTAGGAAACAAGCTGCTTGAGTACCGGCTGAGTATTGGTACAAACCACATTGGAACTGGTCAACAAGAAGACAGTATGGCTGCAGTCCCATGGGACACCTGGTTCTGATCATTTCATGCAGGTACCCTCCTCATGTCTTCTCACAGATGAATTTATAGTAAAACACTTGTCCCCATTACCAAAGCGTTAACTAAGAACTTTAAGTTACCTTGCTGGTATCACTGTGGAATGATGCTTGACACCTTATGTGGATATTGAATACAGAAGGTATGTCTTTAGCAAGGGCAGAGAGATCAAGTGAGGCAATGGGCTCCTGGCCAAGGAAAATCATCCCTGGATGGAGCTTCAGGTGTGCTTCTTCCTGACTAGGCAATGGCTGATGAATGAGGGTCTCACAGGCTGAATCTTTACAGTCTCCATATCCCTGGAGGATCAATATCCAAAGGTCCTCATTAGACAAATATTTTTAGTGTCATTCCGACCCCTGGGAACTGGAAATCCTTAAAGACCAAGACTATAGAAGAGAGGAATTCATGATGGCTAATTGCTGGCCATGTTAGGCCAAGTGTACACCATCCAGTTCTCACCACCTGTTCATGTACACCTCCATTTCACATACCTCGTGAACATGTACACACACACATTTTGAAACGAATTCCAGACTTCTCTTTTTAAAGTTACTAACAAAAGCATCTCGATCTAATGAATAATATCTTGGAGCTTGATTCCAATATTTAATGTGAAAACATAGTTCATGTATTGGGTATAAATTATACATTTGTATATGTAGCTCAGATATTGTAAAATTCAAACACTTAGGGTTTTTTTACTTTTAGAGTCACTGAAAGTTTTCTGTCCCTTTAATTTTGTTCTCTACTTTTTACATAGAAGAATCTGAGATACCTCTATGATCAATTGTGATTGTGATCAATATACACATAAGTCACTCTCCCCTTTTAGACTTTCATAACCACTTTTTCCTATTTCCACACAATAGATTTAATGTACAATTTCTTCACATTGGGAGACTTTGGGTTGCTTTATGATTCTTCATTTTTAATTGCGTTGTGACAAAATACAATACCACTATAAGGCCGTAGTGTGTTATCTTGTCCATAATCTAGTAGATTTCATCCATAATTTAATAGATATGGATGATGCTCCATGTTAATATTCACTTAAAAACAATTTACTTTAAGGACTCTATAATTTGCATGTCTTAATCAATTTATTTTACATTTTAACTCTTTCTATATGAACTTTCTTTTTTTTTTTTGGTGAGGAAGATTGACCCTGAGCCAACACCTGTGCCTATCTTCCTCTATTTTGTATGTGGGTCTCTGTCACAGCATGGCTTGATGAGCGGTGTAGGTCCATAGCTGGGATCCACACCCACAAACCCAGGCTGCTGAAGCAGAGTGAACCAAACTTAGCCACTACTGTCACAGGGCTGGCTCTTATATGAAATTTCTTAATCTATATTTTTCCAGATATATTATTTGAAAGTAAACTTATGACAAGATGGCATAGTAATGTCACTCTTCACCATCTTAATTTTACTCACTTCAAACACATGAGAAATAAGGAAAATACAAATACATTGCAGAATTCAAAAAAGGATAAAGTTTTCCATGGACCACAAGGAACTAAAACATAAAGTGGTAGATGAGATTGAGCCAAAGGCTTTATGGATTTAAGTTCATAGGTGAGAAGATACTTACTCTTTTAGGTAAGGAGGATTAACTGTCCTAGAAAAAAGATAAGTGCTTAAAGCCAAGGGCAGAAGTGGAACTTCTTTATTTGAGGAAAGTCTGTGAATGTAGAGTTATAGACGTGACTGGCCTCATGATTGCAAACAGAGAATATCCAGAATTAAAAAAAAAAAAAAAAACCCAAGGAAGAACTAAACTGATCTGACTGTTGACTTTATGGCTCAATTTGTGATATTCTCAATGTCACTGAGCAGGAAGAGTCAGTAAGCTTAATTCAAGATTAGTGAACTGGCAGTTGGTGAGTGGAATTGCGAATGTGGTCACAGGAGAAAGTGAGCACACTGATAGAAAGACAGAGAGGGAAAAGAATTCTCATTCAACTAAAATCTACACATCAAAATAGTAATAGGTTGCAATAAAAAATCTTGAAACAGAAAACCAACAAAATGAATAAACAGAAATGAGGAGGCCAGCAAGGCTGAAACAGGAGATAGGAAAAACACTAAAGATGACATCAAAGAGGTAATGCCAGACAGATTAGATCAGCATCCTACTGACCACAAGAATAGACACAGTGTAGCCCAGGTAAGTGACTTTTTAATAATTTTAAATTTCTAGTGGCTTCAATTAAGGTTGTAATGGTGTAGTTGATAAGATATGGCTGGCTTTGGGATGTATTTTGATGGTGCAGACAACAGTGTTTTCTGGAAGATTGGACACAGGTTATAAGAATCAAGGGCAAAGCTTAGTGCGAGAACTGCACAGTGCAAGAAAAATTGGACTTGCCATCAATGATGATAGGAAAAACTGTGTGAATATCATATTGGGGATTAATATCAGGATTTTAGTTTTCAAAATGTTGAGTTTCAGTTGCCTGTTAGGCGTCTACTTGGGAATGTCAAGTGGGCAGTTAAATATACACTTCTGGAATTCGAGGGAGAATATCTCTATGGAGACATAAATTTGGGAGTCGTTAGTGTGTTGATTACCTATCAACCATGAGTCTAAGTCTGGATGCTATTGCAAAGTAGTGATGATAGCTAGAGAGGAGGACTGAGTACTGATCCAAGAGACTTTCTGGTGTTGGCGGTTGGGGAGATAAGGAAGATGATGGTAAGTGACAGAGAAATAGTAGCCAATGAGGTAGAAGTAAATCCAAAAAATCATAATTCTGAAAGATTATTAAAGAAAGCATTTCAGTAAGTAATAAATGGGTCAATGTTGCTGATAAATCAATTATGGGAAGGATGGAGAATTAAGCAGTAATTTGGGGTTGTACATTTTTGTTTGTCCATCACCATATATATGACTCCCTTCACCCCTTGTGCCCACCCCCCACCCCCACTGCCCCTGGTAACCACAGTCCAGTTTTCTCTGTCCATGTGTTGGTTTATATTCCACATATGAGTGAGATCATACAGTGTTTGTCTTTCTCTTTCTGGCTTATTTCGCTTAACATAATACCCTCCAGGCCCATCCATGTTGTTGCAAATGGGACAATTTTTAATGTTAAGAGTAGATAATGTGAGGGTCTAGAAGCAGGGACCTCAACACAATGACCTCAAAAAAACAATGAGAGGAGAAGTGTAGAGTGAGTACAGAAAGCTCTTTTGAGAAGTTTTGAGATAAAGAGAACAGAAAATTGAGTGTTTTAGAGAAGGGTTCCAGAGAGGTTTTGTTGTATTTTATAAAAGAAATTCAAATATACTGGATGCTATTGGAAATGAACTAACAAAAGAGGAATATTGATGATGCAGGAGAGTGATGGAGGAATTACCAGAGCTAGATACTAAACTAGGCAAGAATGAATAAATATAACATGACCTATATGTTTCTCTTCATTCCCAGAGGCAACTACATTCTTGAATTCGATTGTTCTCCACATGTTATTTAAAATAGTTTTAGATATTACATATATATGTAAATGTGTGTGTGTGTGTTTTTGCACAAAAACTCATAATGAAAATATGCATTAGTTGTGGAAGGGATAAATAAATTGTGGTGTAATAAGATATTGGAATAAGATAAGATAAAGTTAATGAACCAGAGAAAAACGTACCATGACATCAAACATATTATTTTTAAAAACCAAATGGAAAATGCCATAAACAGTGCATAAAGTTTTAAAATGCAAACAAGTCTTGGCTATTGTGAATAATGCTGCAATGAACACCATCAAGGGACGAATGGATAAAGAAGATGTGGTATATATACACAATGGAATACTACTCAGCCGTAAGAAACGATGAAATCCAACCAGTTGTGACAACATGCATAGACATTGAGGGTATTATGCAAAGTGAAATAAGTCAGAGGGAGAAAGTCAAATACCGTATGATTTCCTTCATTAAGTAGTAGATAATAACAACAATAAACAAACACATAGAGACAGAGATTGGATTAGTGGTTACCAGAGGGGAAGGGGGGAGGTAGGAGGGCAAAAGGGATAATTTGGCACATGTGTGTGGTGATGGGTTGTAATTAGTATTTGGGTGGTGAACATGATGTAATCTATGCAGAAGTAGAAGTATAATGATGTACACCTGAAATTTATACAATGTTATAAACCAATGTTACTGCAATAAAAAAAGTAAAATAAAATAAAATGCAAACAAGAACATGGTTTATGGATAGAATCATATTCAACATGTGAAAACTCAGGGGAATAACACATACCGAGTTCAGTATAGCGGTTCCCTTGGAGAAGCAAAAAGTGACTGAGGATATGGAAAAAAATTACTTATTATTTTATTTCTTTAAAAAAATCTAATGCAAATATGGCAATATATTTTGTTAATTGTGCTTAGTGGGGGATATCCAGGACTTTATTGCTTTCTCTGTGCTTGTTGTATGTTTGAAATATTTTATAATGAGAAATTAAAATTTTAATATCTGTGTATTTGGAAACATATTCAAATTTTATCATGCTGTCCATGACTTGGTAGGCAAGTTACTTATCCCTTTGGAGTTTTTATTCCTTGTGTTGATACATCTAGGTCTAATTTATTCTTTTCAATTGCTGTGCATTTTATCATGTGTCCATGAGAAACGAACATTAATCACTGATGTTCATTTGGATTGTTCACTCCTCCTGTTTCTCTGCGTAAGCAAGATTCCCAGCAGGAGCTTCAGCACATCCCTTCTTCCCTGAAATTGACAGTTGTCATACTAAAGATTTTCTTTCTTTCTCCTCTCATTTTTCACCTCTCCCCACCCATCACTTCCCTTCTGTAATGTACCATGTCAAGGGGTACAATTCTGTCCATGTCAGAGACAAATAACAACGAGAAATATAGAGTGTCTCACATATCAAACACTATGCTTGGTGATTTAGTCTACTCAATACTCATACTTGCAACATTCCCATAATGTTTTATGATGGTTCCCATAATCCAAATGAGGAAACTGAAGTCTTTGTACAGTTGAAAAATCTTTTCCTCATTTACAAAGCAAGTGTTGGAGCCAGAATTAAACTCAGGTGTCTCTGAGTTGAATCTTTTTTTTTTTTTTTTGTGAGGAAGATCAGCCCTGTGCTAACATCTGCCAATCCTCCTCCTTTTTTGCTGAGGAAGACTGGCCCTGGTCTAACATCTGTGCCCATCTTCCTTCAATTTATATGGGACGCCGCCACAGCATGGCTTGCCAAGCGGTGCGTAGGTGCACGCCAGGGATCTGAACCAGCAAACCCCGGGCCGCCACAGCAGAGCGCGAGCACTTAACGGCTTGCATCACTGGGCTGGCTCCTCTGAGTTAAATCTTGATTGATATAGTTATGGCTACTTGTTTTCATGACACCATGCTAATGGTCCATGTTTTCTGATTGGTGAAGCAGAGTTTACCTAGAGACATTCAGCTCTAAAAATTAGTAGCTTGATGACCTGTTCACATAAGAGACTCCTTTACAGTCTTTTTCTAAATCACTGGTTCATGAGAATAATTGGTAGAGACATTGATGTATCCAGGACACACCAATTACCTCTTGCCTGTTTTGCGTGATCCAATGACTATACTCCAGGAACTCATCATAACATGGGAAATAGGAGTATCCAGGAGTTGATCCTGGTACATAAACTAAGGATTCCTTCAGGAAACAGTGCCCAGGCTGCCTGATCCAGATTTGATGGAGCCTGACAGAAACACAGGAGGGTGATCTGAACTCCCATCATTGATTTTCAATTTTCTTTTCCTAACACTATCTGTTCATTATACAACAGAGACAGAGGTGTCAAAAAAATAAAAGCAATGGGGAATCAATCAAACTGCTGAGTAGCAAGGGATTAATTATTTCCATAGTCTAATAAAAAGAGAGAAATGAAAGACGGGATGGATCTCAATGGGTTACCTTGGAAGTGAGAAAAGAACAGGAAAAAAAAATTTAGAAGTAATTTTAGCGGGGAAAATTATAGCTCCAGATTAAAATTTGCAATTGTACGTCATCTTTTTCTATTGCTTTGCAGGTAAACACGTGGCTGGCAGTTGTACAGAAAAGAGCATGCATGTGTTTATTTCATTCATGTGTGTGTGTGTTGGGGAAAGTAATTTCTAAAACCAAGGACTCATTTTCTCATCCAATTGTCATGATCATCTTATATAACAAGTACTTCACATTCATCAGGTACAAGGCTTCCATTTGTGTTGATTTAAATTTTTCAGTCCCACAGCTGCCAAGGTATTTCGGTATCTAAATAGACATTTCTGAATTCCCATTTTCCCTCTTAAGGCTAATTGGGCAATTTTTACCTCTTCCTACTACTGTAGCAACACTGCTATTAAGCATCCTGGACATCTGTGTTGGTAGATTTCATCTTTCTCATCCCAGGATTCTGCTCTGAATACACTAACAAATTATTGCTTTTTTTTTTCATTCTTTTCAAGGTGTCATGCATTTTCTTCTTCCAATTTTTCCATATTGAGAAAGAAAAGAAAAAACAGAGATGTCCTGTGTATTATCTTATGAAAAAGGTTTAACATTCTTATATTGGGAGAAAAAGAGAATCTCATTGACATTATCATCAAAACAGCTTAAGATTTCAAAGACCATGTTTTAATCTTGATCTCAGGTACTGACATGGATCCTGCTTTGATGCTGTCACCTGCTAGATATTACCTATGTAGTCAGAGATGAGAAGACCCTCAAAGTCAGGGAAAGCACTTGTGGCTTTCTTCAGATGGAAGTTTCAAAAGGCAAATGATGGAATCTAATTGACCCTTCAGGATTCCTAAATCTGTACTACTCAGAGTTTGCATCACATGGTGGTGTGAGGTCAGCTCCGCAGTCTGGAAGCCTGAGTTCAAATCTCTTCACCACCTCTTACTAGAATGTCAAGTATTCTATATCCATAATTTCACCTTACTTGACCTCTATATTTACATGAGGTCATAGGTAAACAGGAGGATGGTAGGAGCACCTGACTCAAAGATCACTAGAAAGAATATAATTAGCTAGTGTGGGAGATCAAAAGCTGGCCACCCCAAAATATATCACTTTACTTTGATTATTTTCTCTGATAGACATTTGACCTCCCCCTCTGACTGCCTAAAGGATTTTAACTCTGTGTATGGACAGACTCCCATGGTCTTTGCTAAGCCCATTCTTATCAAAGTTCTGTTTACCAAACATTTTCATTTGTAAAGGTATCTGCCTGTCTGTACTGGGAAGAGGAGGGGATGACTTTATCTCTAGAAACTCTTAGTAAGGAAAGAAAGGACTTAAATCTGCATACTCTTGATTACTGTGATTTCTATCTCCCTCCCCACCCCCTACATCCCCTTTGTCTTTATCTAAATCTATTTAAGGTGAAAAACCTCCACCATTTGTTGAGAAATACAGTTTCCATGGTTTCTCCCATGTATACGTGTTATTAAACTTTGTTTTATTTTCTCCTACTAAACTGTCTTTTAATTATTTGGCCAGCCATAAGAACCTTAAGGGAAAGGGCAGAGGGGGATTCTCCCTCTTCCCAACACTACTATGAGAAAAATGCTGAAAACCGTGCCTGGCAATAGAGTGCTATTAGTGGGAGTGGGAGTGAGAGCAGGTTATAATAATATATTATACTTATTTTATGATATATGCTAATACCATTATTAATTACAAAAATTACAGCAAAAGTTTTGTGATAAGAACCCAATGATGAGACACTGAAATGGAAGCAGAGAATTAAAAGGACAGATTTTGATGGCCCATTGAACATGAAGAGGTTTAATTGAGTCATAGGCTTGACCAGACCTAGCTAGCTCACCCTGCAGAGCACTGATGAGTCAGGCCATCAGTTTCTTCACTAATTACACTGGTTGAGCTCCAACCTGGGGGGGAGTTGATTTTCCATGCCCACAATGCTCTGTACTCAAGAACAGTGGTCCTCAAGTAAAACAAAACCAGCAGTAACATTTGGAAATGTGTTAGAGTGGCAAATTTGCAGTCTCATGTCCAATCTCCTTAATGTCATATTCTGAGTGTGGGGTCCAGTAATATGGGTTTTAACAAATCCAGTAGTTAATTAGGATGCAAATACAGTTCGAGAAACTCTACTCCAAAATCCAGATTTAATGTGTTTGGTTTTGATTCTTCTGCATGCTAATTTGAAATTTTGGAGAATTTTCAAGGAAAATCCATATGGTGTTTCCTATTTTGTTCCTATCAGTTGATGCGACGTGGGAAGAAAATAAATAAGATTTGAGAAATTGGGTAGTGTAGGAGAGAGGATAGAAACAAATTGCTTAAAGAATGGAGAGAGACTAAGAGACAGACAGAAGGGAAAAGGAAAGATGAGTGATAGTCACTTCAATTCACAATATAGATGTCAGGGTTTCCTAAAATAAGTGGTCCTTGTATATCTGGTATGTGTCCTATCACCTTTATCTTTTCCATCAGAGTCATCAACAACCTGGAATCAGTAAGCCAAAGATGTAGTAGAATTCCTCCTGCTGGGTCTCTCTGAGGATCCAGAAATGCAGCCCCTTCTCTTTGGACTTTTCCTACCATATGCATGGTCACAGTGCTCAGGACCTTCCTCGTAATCCTGGCCATCAGCTCTGACTTCCACCTCCACAAACCCACGTACTTCTTCCTCCCCTACACGTCCTTCACTGACATCTGTTTCAGCACCACCACAGTCTCAAGATGCTTGTGAACATCCAAAGACGGAGAAAATCCATAAGTTATACAAGCTGTCTCACTCAAGTCAGCTTCATTCTATTTTTTGCATGCTTGGAAATCTTTCTCCTTGCAGCTATACCTTATGACCATTATGTGGCCGTCTGCCACCCAGTGAGCTACACAGTCATCATAAGCCCTCTCCTCTATGACCTGCTGGTTCTACTCTCTGTATCATTAGCATTGTACATGCCCTGCTCCACTGTCTCTGGGTATTGTGACTCTCCTTCTGCACAGACCTGGAAATCCTCCCTTTCTTCTGTGAACTTCCTCAGGTCATCAAGATTGCCTGTTGTGATAGCCTCACCAATAACATCCTGATATATTTACTGACTGGCATATTGGGTGGTGTTCCTCTCCCTAGGATTATTTTTTCTTACATTCAAACTGCCTCCACCATTCCGAAAATGCCATCAGCTGGAGCAAAATATAAAGCCTTCTCTATGTGAGGATCGCATCTTTCAGTTGTTTCCTTATTCTGTGGCAAAGCTTTTGGGGTGCACATTACTTCTGGAGTTACCCACTCTTCCAAGAAGACTGCAATAGCCTCAGTGATGTTGGAAAAGTGGGAGCTTTGTGTTACAGAATCTTACTTACTTCGGACTGACATCAGCACATCTACCATTTGATGTTTCGATATTTTTGTGGTAAATGGAAAACTTTATCTCTTTTTGAGCCTGGCTCTTCTGTCACCTAATTTTCCTAAAATTACTACATAACATAATGGCCAAACACGTTTTAACTTGGTGTTGAAACCTAACATCTTTTGTGTAGTTCTGTGTTTGATAAATGATTTCAATTCTTAACTCTACCTCTTTCTCCAGGTATCATATAAACAGAACCTGAAGTAGTCATTAAAGTTTTAGTAATAATTTTGTGGATGACTCTCAGAAGAAGGGATGGTATAGACGATGAGGGAAAGGATGGAAGTGGGAAGCATGGTTGTGGTTATATCTAGAGCCGGCTTCCACCTGCTCCCATGATAGGAATATGTCTGTTGAAACCCAGAGTTAGGCCTACACTGAGACATGGAGCTCATCTCTCACACCCCAATTTAGTAACTATTGCGATCAGTCACTGGTAAACCATTTCTCTTTGAGGAAATATTAGCATCCACTATACTCAGTTTCATTGTCTATAAAACTGGCATAACAATATTATGTCACTGGTTTGAGGTGATTGTGAGATATGGGAATTTCATATGTGGGAAGCCTTCATTTTTAATAAGAAAAAAATTCCTGTTTCTAATATAGTCAAACAGTAAAGAGAGTTGTCTGTCATTACAAGAACTTCAGAGGTAGAGAATGTGCAAAAACAGGAGAGTAGGGATCATTCCTTCCTCCATTTGCTAGCTTAGTCCTAAGGGCTGGATCCCCTCAGTTCACAAGGTGGTGGCAGAAAATATAGGTGCAATACTTGAACATGATGGCCAGAGATAGAATACTGTCCATCCCTGGGTCAGATGATAATAGGCCTTTTGATGGAGTCAACCAGAGGACAACTATAGTGGGCTAAATTGTGACCCTCAATATAATATGTCCACATCTAATCCTTCTAATTTGTGATTATTAACTTACAAGATAAAAGGATGGGGGCCGGCCCCGTGGCTTGGCAGTTAAGTGCGCGCACTCCGCTACTGGCAGCCCGGGTTCGGATCCCGGGCGCACACCGACGCACCGCTTCTCCGGCCATGCTGAGGCAGCGTCCCACATACAGCAACTAGAAGGATGTGCAACTATGATGTACAGCTATCTACTGGGGGACTTTGGGGAAAAAAAAAAAGGAGGATTGGCAATGGATGTTAGCTCAGAGCCGGTCTTCCTCAGCAAAAAGAGGAGGATTAGCACGGATGTTAGCTCAGGGCTGATCTTCCTCACACACACACAGAAACAAAAAACAAAAACAAAAAAAAACAAAAGGATGAATGTCCCTTATTTGGAAAAAGGTCTTTGTGGAGGATACACTTGGCCTGGATTAGCTGGGTGGCTCCAAATAGAATCACATGTATCGGTATAAAATAGACAGAAGAGCAGGAGACATAGAGAAAAGAAGGAGGCAATGTGACCACAGAGACAGATATTGGATTGATGCAGCAAGTATTTATTTCCAGTATCTGATTATTTTGCTCTACAAAACTGTCATTTTTGTAGGATTCTAATGGATCTTTCATCACTCCTTTTTATTTCCCAATACTATATATTACATAAATTTTCCCTAACATTGACCTTGTTAAAAGTCTAAACTTAATTGATGAATTCTTATTGCTGCAGCAATCTGGCAGCATAAGAGGTTCCTGACCTCCCTCCTCCCAGAAAGACACTGACTATGCAGGCACACGCAGATCAATTACCTTTATGAGAAATTCAGAAACTGGGTGACTGACCCCTACATATCAGAGAACTGATAAAATATCCACATTGAAACAGGTAGGAAAAGCTGAGACATACTCACACCATAAAGCCTTCCCCTGCAACAGTGCCTTACAACCAGGAGGGAATCCCCAGCTTTCAGAATACCCCTGAGGAGTGAAGAGTTTGGAACCCAAACTTAGGACCCCAACTTTTGTGAAAAGCCTGAGTGACTGGCTCCCAAATCATCTAGCTTTGAGAGGCTACAGGGCTTGGCATTTGAGTCCCCTAGTAATGCAGAAAACAAAGAGGGAGTTTTTAAACAGGTATCACTTCCCATGGCTATTCCCCTGGGCTCAGAGCAGGAGTCAAAAACACAAGGCTCCCACTTTCTCCCTGGAATGGGCTTGACTGCATACTTTCCCAATTCCTGCTCAAGAATTGGATTCTAATCAGCCTGTATCTGTGATCTAATTGGGCTTCTCTGAAACCCTGAAATGGCTTCTGGACAACTCTGATGGAGGCATTGGACTTAGTGATTTCAAACTGAAATACAAAGCTATAGTAATCAAAACCATGTAGCACTGGCAAAAAATCAGACACAGTGACAAATGGAAAAGAATGAAGATCCCAGAAATGAACCCTCACATATAGTCATCTTATAGTTGACAAGGGAAAGAAGGGTACTCAAAAAGTATAGTCTCTTCCATAAATGGTGTTGGAAAAACTGCAAAACCATGTGCAGAGCAATGAAATTGGACTCCCATCTCACATTACTCGCAAAAATTAAGCAAAATGGATTAATTATCTAAACATAGACCTGAAGCCATAAAACTACTAGAAGAAAACAAGTAAAAATCTTCTTGAGATGGATCTTAGCAACAATTATGACACCAAAAGCACAAGCAACAATGGCAAAAATTAATAACTGGGTCTACATCAAGCTAAAAAGCTTCTGTACAGAAAGAGAAACCATGAACAAAATGAAAACACTATCTATGGAATGGCATATTTGCAGTCATATATCTGATAAGAGGTTAACGTGACCAAAGAAATTGATTTTACAGAATTGAAATCATTTGTTAAACATCGCAAAACCAGAATAAAAGCCAGGTCATGATTTAAGGTGAAGTTGAAATGCCTTGGCGTTATGTCATCTACTCATTTAAGAAGAACTTGCAGATGGAAGAATCAGACATTCTACCTCACCCAGGATTTCTGTCCCTTTGGCTTATTCTAGACATCCAAGTCTGAAGTAGATGACAAATCACAGTAAAGAAGGTCTCCTTGTGATGAGTTTTCTCAAGGCACCCTTCATGTCCCCATTCCTCAGGCTGTAGATGAAAGGGTTCATCATTTGAGGAACCACAATGTACATCACTGAAGCCACTGCCATCTTCCTGGAGGAGTCAGTAACTGCAGAACTAATGTACACTCCCAAACCTGTCCCATAGAACAGGGAAACAACTGAGAGGTGAGACCCACAGGTGGAAAAAGCTTTACGTTTCCCTCTTGTTGATGGAATTCTCAAAACGGAGGAGAAAATTTGAGTATAAGAGAAAATGATCCCAGACAGAGGAATACCCCCAAATACACTACACATAAAATATGTCAGGATGTTATTGATGAGGGTATCAGAACAGGCGAGCTTGAGGACCTGAGCCAGTTCACAAAAGAAGTGAGGGATTTCCAGGTCCTTGCAGAATGACAGCTGCAACTCCATCAGACTACGAAGCAAGGCAACCACAATGCTAAGGAACAGAGAGAGTAGAATCAGCAGACCACAGATTCGGGGGTTCATGATAACCGTGTATCTCAAGGGATGACAAATGGCCACATAGCGATCGTAGGCCATTGCTGCAAGGAGACAATTTTCGAAACCTGTAAAAACCAGAACAAAGCAGCTCTGGGTGAGGCAGGCTGTATAAGTGATGCTCTTATTCTGTGTTTGTATGTTTAGCAGTATCTTTGGGTTTATGGTTGTGCTTATACAGATGTCACTAAAGGACAGATTGGAGAGAAAGAAGTACATGGGTGTGTGCAGGTGAAAGTCAGAGATGACAGCCAGGATGATGAGCAGGTTTCCCAAGATGGTGACCAAGTACATGGACAGGAACAGATAGAAGATGAGGGGCTGCAGTTCTGGATCATCTGTCAATCCCAGTAAAAGGAACTCTGGAGCATCTGTGTGGTTTCTGGGTTCCATGTTGTTGATCAATCTGATGGAAAAAATGACATGAAAAGACAATAATACGAATGGTCCCTGGATAAGCAGCAGAAGCATCACCTGGGAACTTTTTAGGGATGAATAATGGCAGGACCCCTCCCGACTTATTGCTGATCAACTCTGAGGTGAGGACCATCAATCTATTTTCACAAGCTCTCCGGACAAATTTGATATATTCTAAAGTTTGAGAACCAGTGCTTAAATAAAAAGAAAAGAACTCTATGTATGTTGTGAACCCAAGAGAATATTCAGATCTTTCCCTCGGCTAATTTCGTCCTCTGTCTCCATCTCTCACTCTTCCTCTTCCATCCACTTCATTTATAGGCCCTTATTTTTGTTGATCACCAAATCTATTTCACATGTTGTGCCAAGTACTGAGATTGAAACAACGAATAAGACATGGCATTTCCTTCAGAAGTGTTTCTTCTCTCAAACAAACAGAAGGATGAGAATGAAGTTATCCAATCTCTCTTGTAGAGTACAGTCCTCTAACTTTGGCATGTCTCAGAATCATCTGAAGTTCTTGTTAAATTACAGATGAATTAGATCTTAAAATCACTCCATTTATCAACAGGGAAACTCAGGTAAGTTGGGGTTATGTCGTGGGCAAGAAATACACGGTTAGTTCACGGCAAAGACTGTATCTGAGACCAGATCATGTCACTGTTGATTTGACTCTCTCAACTAATCTGTTAATGCCTTTGGATAGCGCAGAATTAGTATTCCTAAACCATCAGTGACATTTCATAATTCTTCATTAAAATTGTAACATTTAATCCTGAGCAATGCCCCAAATCTTTTCACTTTCTTACAAGGTATGTCCACCTCTACCCATAAATATTGTGTGGCAGGTACATGGCATCCATCCAAGTATACACTCTGCACTTGAGCAAAGATTAGAAAATATTGCATATAAAATTGAAGTTCGGAAGACTCTTTCATGGAAACGATAGTCAACTTCATTAGTGATGGATTCTAAGTTAAGATGGAAAACCATGTCAATGAGATTCTCTGTCTCATCCTAAGGGAATTTCTTCCCCTAAGGTGATAGGTGGCATATCATTAAAGAAACAGCTAAATGAGAAAAAGAATGGAATTCACAGAATCCCAAGAAAACAGATGTAAAAAACTTCAGTTTTTGGTCCTTGGAAGATAGAGAATTACAAGATAAGAGTGAGTCATGTGATACTTATAAAATAATCAAGTGTCTTAATAGAATTGTCTCTGTAAAGTGGTGGTCCTCCCCCTCAAGCAGCAAAAAGAAACACCCAGGACAACTTTCAGCATTTGGTGTATTATTTGGTTCAAATACTCTGAATATACTCCAGACCAGCACTTGCTGTGTGAAGGGGGAAATTGTTCACCTGTATGAAAAGTCTTATGTCCTCATTTGTATAATGGAAATTATCACAAAAACGTATGGGGATTTTGCAATGATGGGAAATGAATAGAGGAAAAGCATGGAGCATTTCACTTAGCATTTGGGACCCTTGTAATGACATTTCTTGTTGCAGTTATTTTTCTGCAATGAACAACATCTCCTGGCATGTTTCTCTCCTCAGAAGAAAAGAATGGGGTGACGCAAGCTGAAGAAAGACAATAGAAATAGAAGACATCCCTAGATAGTTAGTGCAAACTACATGGAAGAGTTTATGAGCTCCAACTCCAGCTGGGCTCCTTTATCATGTAGAAAAGGACTGAAGGAAACGTCAGTGATATCACTATTCATTTGAAATGGAATTATGATGAGACATATAGCAATTAGGATGAATCTAAAAATAACCAGATTTATGAATCAACACAAATAATGAAAACATACAAAAGAAAAAAATTGGTACAACAAAAAGTCTACAGCATGAGAAAATTTTAAATATTTTTTGACCCTCGTAGATACGTTTGTTTTTATTACAGATTATTCCAGTGAAACAAAAGTATAGAGATAACAATGAAGAGCTTGGTACCCAACAGTCAAATTTATCAAATCCATACATTGCACTCTTCTCATTGTGAGCATTTGTCTTGCAATAAATAACGCAGGTATATGTGAAGTGCCCACATAGTGTATTTACACGATCTTGATTCTTTTCCTTCCTCAGGTGAACCACTACATGAAGTTCATATATTCTATTCCCCTGCAACTTTTACTATAACTAATGTTAATGTTCTGGAACCGATTGCATTCTTTTGCATTTTGAAAGCTTTACATATACCAAATCTTATGGTACACGTCATTTACAATTGGCATTTTTCTGTAATTTATTTTTGATTAATGTTGGTGTATTTAGTCCAACTTCATTAATTTTAATTATCACAGAGTATTCTAATATATTGTTACATCACAATTTATTTATCTATTCCAAAAGCGATAAGTATATGGTTAGTGCCTTTCACTCTACATATGTTTATGAATACACATACAATATAAAGCCATGCATTGGAGATACCACTACATTCTATATGGTGTTGTCTCTACAAAAGGGAGAACAAGAACTGAGGGGAATGTGGAAAAAAAATGCCTTCTGTATATGTATTATTTTGTTACTCTATAAAAAAGACTTGAAGCCGATATACCAGATTATCAATATTTGTTAATTCTGGAGTGAGAGAAGGTTGGTCATATATTTTTTATTTATTGTGCTATCTCTGCCGTTCCTATATAAAATACATGGCAATTATATAGACAGAAACAGGTGTACCAGGAAGGTAGCTGGTGGAGTCTCTCTCTGTCTCCACTTTCTCCCCTGTGTTCTCACAGCCCAGCTGCAGGCGTAATACCCCCTTCTCTGTAACGGTATATCAAGAACCAGGAATAGAAATGAAGGAGAAGCTGACTGAATGCCTTCAGCATGTTCACACAGGAATTCAAGTAAAAGTCAGAAAGATTTATAGCAGTGATCATGTTTGAGAAGGCGCTGATTTCTGCTGAGGAGGATAAAGGGTTCTTTAATCCTTTAGAGAAAATAGGAGACTAACAGATTGAGAACTGACTGAGTATTGGTACATACGTACATGGAAACCTGTCAAGAGAAGGCATTTAGGCTGCAATCCCGTGGACACTTGATTCTGATCATTTCATGCACGTACTCTCCTCATTTCCATCCACAGATGAATTCACAGTAAAACACCTGACCTCATTGCCACACATTAACTAAGGGATTTTAAGTTACCTGACTGGCATCACAGTGGAATGATGCTTGACATGTCAACTGAATATTGAAGACAGAAGATCTGTCTTCAGGAAGGGCAGAGAGACCAAGTGAGGCAATGGGCTCCTGGTCAAGAAAGATCATCCCTGGATGGAGCCTCAGGTGTGCTTCTTCCTGACCAGGCAAGGGCTGTTGAATGAGGTTGTCACAGGCTGACACTATACAGTCTCTACATCCCTGGGGGATCAATATCCAAAGCTCCTCATTAGACAAATATTTTTATTTTCATTCTGATCCCTTGGCACTGCAAATCCTTAAAGATCAAGACTTCAGAAGAGAGAAATCCATGATGGCTTATCTCTGACCTTGTTACGCGAGGTGTACATCCTCCAGTTCTCTACACCTGTTCATGTTCACCTCCATTTCACATACCTTGTGGACATGTGCACACACACTTTTTGTAATGAATTCCAAACTTATCTTTTTAAAGTTACAAACAAAAGCATGTCTATCTAATGAATGATTTCTTGGAGCTTGACTCCAATTATAAATGTGAAAACGTAATTCATGTATTGGGTATAAAAATATATTTATAAAGGGTTAAAATATGATAAAATTCAAAAATGTAGGGTTATTTCATCTTTAGAGTCATTTAATGTTTCCTGTATCTTAGTTTATGGTCTCTACATTTCACGTGGCAGAATCTCATCTATTCTCTGTTATCAGTTGTGTTCTGCTGGCATCTGTTATATTGTTCTTGAGAGTGTTTTGAGTATTTGATTGTTGACTATTTCATTTACCGTAGATTATTTCTCAAATACTCTTTTTTGAGTTAAGATTGCTTCTTCTATTACTACTTCACTATTTTTATTATCATGAAATAATCTTGCATTTTATTAAAGTGTTTTTTCTCCATCTGTTGAAAACAATGATCTGTTTTACTCTTACTCTGTAAATGTGTTAAATAGTATTCGAGTTCTAATTTACACATTTATTTACTCATTCATTCATTCAATAAATATTAATTGAGAGCACACTGTTGTCAATCCCTATTGTAGGTGCTGATGATGAAACTGTGCACAAAACAAAGAGAAATCTTTGTGAGAGGATTTTTCAAATTCCACCATGCCTGGGCTACCCTTCATCTGCACTTGTCAGTAGGCTTTTGTATAATCAGCCTGACGCTACCTCTTTACTATTCTACCTATCATTCATTCCATTTAAACTGTGCTGGCTTCCATATGTTTTGTATATTCTTTACTGGCTTTTATTTCAGGATTATTTTTCTTCCTATTTACATTTTGATTTTCAGATTCTATTTGTATGGAAAGGATTTTTCCTCTTGCCCTTTCCATCTAAAGGCTTATGCTTTTCCATTTAACAGGTTCACATGTGCTCTCAACAATCACAATCAGTTCTCCAGTCCTAAATCTAGTTTCATGACTCACTTTGCTTGGATATATTGTGAATATCACAAATCCAGTCACCACACCGTCAGATAACTTGGTTCACATCTTCCCCGGGGCTTGTCTGAAACTTTCATCTGTTCCATGTCCACATTCATCAGCCCAGGCAGTGTCCACAACTTTTGTGTTCACCCACATTTCTCAAATACTAAAGCTTCATTTTTGCCTTTGACATCAAGCACCTAATCTCTTCTAGGACATTTAGCTTCTAGGACATGCATTACCTGGAGAGAGTAACTTCTTCTTTATGGAAGTAAATCCACAGAACCCTTGGCTTTAGTCCACTCGCTCTTTATGTTTGAGTTATTTTTGCAGTACATGGAAAGCCTTCTCTTGTTTTATGAGACCAGCTATGTCTTTGCATATTTTTCCTTTTATTTAGTGTGTTGAAGTGCATGGATGACATTCAAATGCCATCTTGTCTCATGTTGGTTTCAAATACTACATTAAGAACTCTATTGACTAAAAAACAAAGTTCATATAGAAAGAGTTAACATGAGACAAAATAAATTGATAAATGCATGAACATATTACATTCATTCATGACAGAAAGTTTGTAATTGTATTAATCTGAAGCACCATCTTCACCTATTAAATTATGGTTGAAATCTCACTCACTCTACTGAGATTCGAATGAACCAGCATGCACTGCTTTGGCACTGACATTATAATTTCTCATTATTCTGTTAAAAATCAAGTGCCATAATTTCGAACCATTATCTACTAGTATGAAAGAAAAATGTACACTGAAACTATTGTGGTGAAATTGTAAACTGTGTTTAAAAAATTATAAAGTCCATCTGTATTGATCACAGTCAAAATTGTTTACAAATTTTAGATTAGAATTTGCTGTATAAAATGTACAAAATGAAGATTAAGGTTCAGGAAACATTCAGTGATTCAAAGACAAATATCTTTGTGTTTTCATTTTACAATAGCTTAGCTGTGTTTACAAATATATTTTTTATACCCACATACATAAACTATGTTTTCACACTTAAAGTTAGAATCTGATTTCCTGTTCATTAATTAGGTAGAGGTGTCATTGCGTGTACCTAAAAAATTAAGACTTGAGGGGCCAGCCCGGTGGTGTAGTGGTTAAATTTGCCTGCTCTGCTTCACTGGCCCAGGGTTTGCAGGTTTGGATCCCGGGCACAGATCTACACATCGCTCATCAAGCCATTCTGTGGCAGGCGTCCCACATATAAAGTAGAGGAAGATGGGCACAGATGTTACCCCAGGGCCAGTCTTCCTCAGCAAAAAAACAGGAGGATTGGCAGTGGATGTTAGCTCAGGGCTAATCTTCCTCACCAAAAATAAAAAATGTGAACACTTGAATGCAATTAGAGAAGATGTTGCGTCCATGTGTGCAAGGTAAGTGACATGAAGGTGAGCAGAAACAGATGGAGAGAGCTGGACGGTGTACACCTGGCCTTGTGGGATCAGGGAATCGGCCACCCTGAAATCCTCCCTTCCCTAACCTTGGTCTGTAAGGATTTACACTGCCCCGGGATCCAAATAAGAATGAAAGTGTTTGTCTAATGAGGAGCTTTGCATATTGAACCCCAAAGGATGCAGAGACCACAAAGAGTCTGTCTGTGACCACCTCACTGAACAGCACTGCCAAATTAGGAAGCAACACTTGAGCCATCTCCCAGAGATGATCCCTCATGCGTAGACTCCTGCAGCTTCACTCAGTCCTTCTGTCCTTCTCAGAGAGAGATCTTCTGTCTCCCTCATTCAATATCCAGGGAAGATGTCAAGTATTGTCCTACAGTGATGCTAGCCAGGTAACATAAAGTCCCTTAGACAATGCTTTGGGCATGAGGGAAGGTGTTTACTAGGGTGTCATCCCTGCACAGCTCTGAAGACAATCCATTCCTAAGATTTTCAATACTGAATCCTCCATGGGATTCCAGCCTGTATGTCATCATCTTGACATGTTCTTTTTACCTTTGCAACAATACTCATACAGCTCTCATTCTGATAGTTTTCTCCTCTAAGTAATGGGAGGGACCATTTTGCTTTTGAGCTTAAATCCTCCCCTTCTCAAACATTATGACTATTATAAAAATCTCTGATATTTACTTGTATCCTTGTGGTGGTGGAGGGGAGAAGTGTTAGTCAACTTCACCTTATCTTCCCATTATCTTGCCATGTTTTTGTATCTTTATACAAAAACATACTCATCATAATATCGCTCAGCTAGTAAATGGAGAAACAAATTGTGATAGAATGATAGAGTGGAACACTCTATGGTAGTTAAAATAAATGAATCAATACTGAAAATATCAAAATTAATAAAAATATATTAGATACAAATATATAAATATATAATACAAATATATTAGTAAAATGATGTGCACAGTTTGATTACACTTCTATATGCCTTTTTAAAAAGAAAGAACAATGCAATTGCTTTTGGAAGAGGAATATTAAGCATAAGGAAAAGTGCAGGTGAATAATATATATAAAATTTGTGTACTAGTTCCTTCAGGGAAGGAAAAGAATCAAAATTGTACAAATATCTGATGGGAGGCTTCAATTATACCTCTTATTTATTGCAATGAAAATACCCAACGAAGGATGGTGAAGAGTGTGAATTTGATAATATTAGTGGGTGGGCAACCAGTTATTCATTATTATTCTCTATACTTTTTTATGCTTGAATAATCCCTAATAAATATAAACAACTATGTAGGTTTTAAAATATTTAAGCACTTCTCATACCATAAACTTTATATTAAACAATTTTTCCTCTTGTAGGTTTTCATTGTTTGTGTTGATTCACATCTGTAATTTATTTTATTGCTTAATTCATTTTAAGTGCTTTATGTCCATGCGAAATGAATATTGATGTCATTGATATTTCCTTCCTTTCCCCGGTACATGACTAAGATTCCAGAGGGACTTTCAGTACATAAACCCATCCCTGAAATTTGCAATTATCATACGAGAGGATTTCTCTCTTTCTTTCCTCTTTCCTCGACTTGCCCCAAAAACCAATTCCTTCCTAGGAGAGAAACATAACAGGTACTATTGTTCACGGCAGTAAAAAAATCACAATAGGAAAAGCCACAATGAGGCTCCCACATATTGAGCACCGTACTGGCTGCTTTAAGCCTATTCATTTCTCGTTATTGGAATACCATAAAGTTTTATAACAATTCCTAATATGCTAACAAGAACACTCTGTTTCTCATACGCTTAGAGTTTCCCCATTCACAAAGCAAGTGCTAGAGCCTGGATTAAATTCAGTGTCTGAGACCAAGTATTAACTAAATGCTTGATCCTCGGATGGCCACTTCTGTGTCCCTCAGGAGAGAGAGAAGCAGGACTATATAGGGACATGCCTGTTAGGATGCCTCGTGCTAGTGTTATCTTACAAGTCTTTGTCTTTTGAGGACCAAAAAATTGTTATTGTTTTTATCTCTCTTTTTATGACCCAGTACATTTCATCCTTTCTCCCATTCAGCTTGGATTTTTGTTTGCTTATTTCTTTGTTTTTGATCACATGTCACTTGTCACCTTGGGGGAAGAACATCCCTAAAGATGAGACAGATTTTGTAATTTTCTTGTTATATTCCTGATTGTCGGAAGGCGTGAAATAATTCTGAAGGAATAAAGCCATGTCTTCTTCATTTCATTCTCAGGACTTGCCCAATATGTTAGACAGTCATCGCTCAAAAAAATGTCAGCTGATGAAGTGATTAGAGGGAAGAGGGGGAGAGAGAAAAGAGGAAGGCGTGAGAAAAAAGCAGAGGGAAAGATTTGAGTATTCACTTGGGTTCACAATATAGATGAGCATCTTTCTAGATCAGCAGTTCTCAAACTTTACTGTACGTCAGAATCATCTGGGAAACTTGTTGAAACAGACTGTTGGTCATTACTTCTGGAGTTTTTATCATCAGTAAGTCTGGACTGGGGAGCCAGAATTGGTTTTCTAACATGTTTCCAGGCACTGCTGCTGCTGGTCCAGGGAACATACATTTTATTTCCTTGTCACCCAATGTTTTCCATTAGATTGAAACACAACGTGAAAACGAAAAATCAAACAGATGTTTCAGAATTCCTTCTCCTGGGATTGACAGATGATCCAGAAATGCAGCCCCTCATCTCTTGCCTGTTCATAGAAACACAGTATCTATGTATTTAGTCACCATCCTGGGAAACCCGCTTATCATCCTGGCTGTGCTCTCTGATATCTACCTCCATACTCCAATGTACTTCTTTCTCTCCAATCTATCCTTTACTGACATCTGTTTAAGCACAACCATGATCCCAAAGATGCTGATGAACATACACGAACAGAATCAGGGCATTAGTTACACAGGCTGCTTCACACAGGTGGCTTTCTCCTGTTTTCTGCTGGTTTTGAAAATTTTCTCCTTGCAGCAATGGCCTATGACCCTATGTGGCCATTTGTCACCCCCTGATGTACACAGTCATCATGAACACCTACCTCTGTGGATTGCTGATCCTATTCTCCTTAGGCATTAGCATTGTGGATGCCCTGTTCCACAGCCTGATGGCTTTGCAGCTGTCCTTCTGCACTGACGTGGAAATCCCCCACTTCTTCTGTGAATTTGCTCAGGTCATCAAGCTCGCCTGTTCTGATTCTTTCATCAATACCCTCCTGGCTATATTTATGGCTAGTGTACTGAGTGGTATTTCTCTCTCTGGGATCATTTTCTCTAATATTCAAATTCTGTCTTCTCTTTTGCAAATGCCAATAGTTGGCAGAAAATATAAAGCATTTTCCACCAGCGGATCTCGTCTCTTTCTTGTCACCTTTTGCAATGGAACAGCTTTAGAGTTGTACATTAGTTCTGCGGTTACTGCCTCTTCCTGGAAGACTGCAGGCTTCAGTGATATATCTTGTGGTCCCTCAAATAGTGAACTTCTTCATCTACAGCCTGAGGAACAGGGACATGAAAGGAGCCCTGAGAAAATTAATCAGTAGGATAATTTTCTTTAACGATTTTGTCATCATATTTAAGTCAGGTTTCCAGAGTGAGTCAAAGAGGAAGATGTTTTGTGTTTCAGAATACTTAAGTCTTCTATCATCAAAGTCTTCTAACATGACTAGATAATACGATGGGTAAGTGCATTTCAACTTGGGCTTGAAATCTGATTTTGCTCTTTGTCTAACCCTGGGATATCTGACAAATGATTTCAGCTCTCTAAACTCAGTTTTGGGGGTCACATCCAAAGAGGGAGAATGTGAGCCCTGGGGTCTTGTTATAGTGATTTGGGGGGAGAGTATTCTCAGAACAAAGTGGAAGAAGATGGATAGGACAGGGAAAGGATGTAAGCAAATCCATGTTTATAGGTAGAGACTAGCTTTCATCTTATCCAGTGCTTAGGACAATGTGAACTTTACCCCAGCCTTAGGCCTCTTGTGAGGCTAGGGAGCTGATCTTTCTTACTCCAACATGGTGATTACTGAGAGTTATCTTTATTAAACTGTATCTCTCTGGAGCAATATCAGAATCCACCATACACAGTTTCATCATCAGTAACATTGGTATAATGTTATTATCCCAGTAGTTTGAGATGATTTTGAGATATGTAAACTTCAAGCTGAAGAAGACTTTGGTTCCAATAAGAAAAAGAAACCCTGACTCTAATATTCTCAAACAGGAAAGATAGTTTCCTTTCATTCTGGGGACTTCAGAGGTAGGGAATGTAAGATGATAAGGGAGTAGGGATACATTTCATCCTCCATGGTTGGCTTCACCCTTATTTTGAGATTGAAAGTCTTGTCACATATTATGGGCCATTTATTTTTCTCTTCTGTGAAGTATCTGTTTGTGATATTTTTATTGAGCCAACTATTTTTTCTCATTTGTAACAGTTCTTTATTTTATTGAGATCATTATATTTTATTAGTTATATGATTTGAAAATTTCTTCAATACATTTGTGGTTTGCTTTGCAAATTATTTGTAATGTTTTTTGAATGAACACAATACTTAGTTTTAATGCAGTTGAATTTGTCAATATTTTCTTAGTGTTTTTTTCTCAATATGTCTTGTTTCTGTAACCCAAACTTACCTCAAAATAAAGGATTTATACTTTTGGCTTGTACACATGAGGAGTGAACCGACCTGGAGTTTAATTTTTACTTTGGTGTGAGACAGGACTAAATTCATTTTATGTCCCCTTACCTTTTTATTAGTTCATCCAATCATTATAATCCCACTTCTGCAAAAACTAAACTGTCAGTTTATGTCTTGATTTTACTCTGGGCTGTCCCTTGTGATCAATAAGTCCATCAAATCTCTCCCTGTCTTAAAAATTGCATCATAACAGTAGGATAAATTGAAATTAGTTCTTATAACAAATAAGCCCCAAATTTACTGTTACAGTCTGAAAGTCACATTGTATCGCAGGTTGAGTGCTACCCCGATAATTTGCAACTTACTGCAATGATATTGATAACCAAGAACCATAATTTCAACCTATGGTCCATAATGTGAAAAGAAGTATATTGAAAGTATTAATATTCAATTGGGAAAAGTTGATAGTGAAATTCTATAAAGATAACAAATACCTGTTACACATGGGTATGCAGAATATATTAGAAACCGCTATATATAATATGCATAAGCAGACTCAAGATTCACAGCCATACATAGAATTAGCCCTTAGTGTTTGCATTTTTAGGGTACATTCCCTATATTATCACATGTATTTATCCAGGTAATATATCTACCTATATAAGGAAACTATATTTTTGAGATTCAATGTAGTATCAGTCTTCCTGATATTGTTGTTAGGACATGGTTGTATTAAATACACCTTTAAGAAAGACTAGAACCTAACAACAGAAAGATGAGTATGAGTGTGTAGGTGCCTTGAAATGGATGTGAGCCAGGAAAGGTGTAGGGAAGAAGACAGCGTACATTTGATCTCTCGGGGTGAATCAGCCAAAGCAATGTTCTTCATCTCTGAGCCTTGCTCCACAAGGATTTCTGCTGCCCTTGAGAGTAAAAGATCACATGAGAGTAAAAGAGTTTGACTAATGTGAAGCTTTGGATACTGGACCCCCAGGGGACACAGAGACTGCAGATAGTCTGCTTGTGACCACCGCATTCAACAGCCATGCCCAGGTCAGTACGCAGCACACCTAAGCCTAGTCCTAGGGACCATCATTTCTGCACAGGAGCCCAGTGCTTCACTCTCTTTCTGTGCTCCTTGAGTTCAGAGCTTCCATTTTTCTCCTTCACATCTAGGGAAGAGTAGAATGTCATCCCTTAGTATTGGCACCCAGGTAATCTTAAGTCCCCCAGTATAGGTCTTACAGATAGTATGTTTACCAGTTCATCTAGGGGAAGCTGTGAGGAGAGTCTATGCAGAAGAGGAGCAGAACTAGTTTACCTTTGAGCTGCCTGCCTAATGGTTCATCATCCTCTTCTGAATTTATTTGCTTGTCCATTTACACCAATACTCGAGGATCTCTTATTCTAATAATTTCCTACTCTGACCCTCAAGTCCTGAGACTTTTTCCATCCTGGGGGGCAATCTGCTCCTGTTCAAGTTTGAAAAATGTTTTAGCATTCTCTAACATTTCCTTTAATTTCTTTGGCAAGGGGCAGAGGTGTGTGACCAGTTTTTCCTTTCCTTTCCACTCCTGACTCATGATTCCACTTTCTAGAAGAGATCTCTGGTTTTGGCACTCTTTCCTGGTTATGAGTATTCTGAGAGAGAGAGGAGATGGAGAATGAAGCAGATCCCAATGTACACCCCAGTCTACCTGTTTCTCTTTAGTAATCTGTGAAATATTTTAAAAAGCAAAACAAACCCATAGAATAATAAATAAGATAAGCATATGTATCCATGCTTCCAGAATTATTAAATGTCGACATTTGCTATCAGAGCACTTTTCTTAAAGCAAGAAAATAACATGAATAAATATAGCATACCCTCTATTCCCAGAGGCAACCACAGTCTTAAGTTTGGTTGTTCTCCATGTGTTGTTTAAAATTCTTTTACACGTTATGTGGTGTGTGTGTGTGTGTGTGTGTGTGTGTGTGTGTGTGTGCATGTAAAAGGCAGTAATGAAAATGCCTCTCCGTTGGAGAAAGGATAAATAAATTGTGATGTAATAAAACATTAGAATAAGGGAAGAGAGTTAGGTTAATGAACCAGAGAAAAATGTACAAGGAAATTAAGAATATTATTTTTAAAAACTAAACATAAAATGCTGTGTATGATATGTAAAGTTTAAAATGCAAAACAAGCAACATGTTTTTTGGATAGAATCATACTCAATTACTACAACCATGGGGGAATAATGCACATCTAGTACAATATAGTGGTTCCTCTGAGGAAGGAAAGGTGGTTGTGGTCATGGAAAAAAATATATGTATTATTTTACTTTTTTGAAAATATCTAATACAAATATGGCAATACACCTTAGTTCAGTTGTGCTTTGTGGTGAATACCCAGGACTTTATTGCTTTCTCTGCACTTTTTGTATGCTTGAAAAGTTTTATAAAATAATTAAAATTTTAATATCTATGTTATTTTAGACATTTAAATTTTATCGTGCTATAGGTGCCTTGTTAGGCAATTTACTTTGCCTTTTGTAGTTTTTATTATTTGTGTCGTTACATCTAGGTCTAGTTTATTCATTTTCATTGCTATACATTTTATCCTGTGTCCATGAGAAATGACCATTAATCAATGATGTCTTTGGGATTGTTCACTCCTCCTGTTTCTCTACATAAGCAAGATTCTCAGCAGAAGATTCAGCACATCCATTCTTTCCTGAAATGCATCGATGTCATAGTCAAGTTGTTCTTCCTTTCTTCACTCTCCGTTCACTTTGCCCCACACATGACTTCCCTTCTATAATGAACCACGCCTGGTGGTGCACTTGTGTCCATGGCGGAAACAAATCATGATAGGAAATATAAAGAGTGTCTCATTTATCAATCCCTGTGCTTGGTGATTCTGTCTACTCATTACTCACCATTGCAACCTTTCCAAAGCTTTTACAATGGCTCCCATAATCCACATAGGGAGAATAAGGATTCTTGAACAGTTGAAAAATTTTCATGTTTAAAAAGCAAGTTTTGGAGCCAAAATTAAAACCAGATATGTCTGAATAGAATCTTGATTGATATTGTTATGGCTACTTGTTTTCATGACTCCATGCTAATGGACCATTGTTTTCTCATTGGTGAAACAGAGTTTACCTAGAGAACTTCAGGTCTAAACATTAGTAATTTATGGAGCTGTTCACATAAGAGACTCCTTTACAGACTTTTTCTAAATCATTGGTCCATAAGAATAATTGGACATACATTGATGTACCCAGGGCATAACCAATTACCTCCTTCCTGTTTTGGGTGATCCAATGACTATATTCTCAGGAATTCATCATAGGAATGAATTCCTATTCATTCACAGAATATTCACAGAAATAGGAATGTCCTGGTGTTGATCCTGGTACATAAACTGAGGAATCCTTTGGGAGCCACTGGCCTATGCTGCTGATACAGATTTGGTGAAGCCTAAGAGAGACACAGGAGAATGATCTGAACTTCCATAATTGATTTTCAATTTTCTTTCCTAACATTATCCGTTTGTTATACAACAGAGACAGACATGTCAAAAAATAAAAGCAATAGGGAATCAGGTTAACTGCTGAGTAGCAAGGGATTAATTATTTCTATAGTCAACTGTAAAAAAAGAGAATGGAAGGAAGAGACAGATCTCAAAGTGTTACCTTGGAAGGGAGAAAAGACCAGGAAAAATAGATTTAGAAGTAATTACCTATTAATGGGATAATGATGACCCTTGGTTGTTTAAAATTTAAATTTGTATGTAATATTTTTCTACTGCTTTTCATGTAAAAATGTGATTGGCAGTTAAACAGAAAAGAGTGTGCATGTATTTGTTTCATACACTGATGTGTGTGTGTATGTGGATGTGTATTTGTCTGTGCTGGAGAAGGCAAGTAATTTCTAAAAACAGAGTCTCATTTTCTCATCCAGTTGACATGATCATCTTAAATAAGAAGTACTTCACACTCACTAGGTTCTGGGATCCCATTTATATTGATTAAACTTTTTAAGTCCCACATCTATCAAGGCATTTGAGGTGCCCAGATATATTTTTCTCAATTTCCTTTTTCCCTCTTAGGCTAAGTTGGCAATTTCTATGTCTTCCTACTACTGTAGCAACACTTCTGTCAAGCAGCCTGGACACTTGTGTTGGTAGATTTCATCTTTCTCATCCCAGGATTGTGCTTTGAACACACTAACAAATTGTTGATTTTCTTTTCATTTTTTTTAAGATGTCATGCATTTCATTCTTCCTCCAATTATTCTGTTTTGAAAAAGAAAAGAAAAAGCAGAGATGTGCTATGTATCAGCTTTTCATAATGTTTTAATATTCTAATATTAGGAGAAAAGAGAATCTCATTGCCATAACAAGCTAAGGGTTCAAGGAGCATATTCTAATCTTGATCTCAGGTTCCGACATGGATCCCGCTTTGATGCTGTCACCTGCTAGATACTACATATGCGGTCAGAGAGTAGAAGACCTTCAAAATCAGGGAAAGCAATTGTGACTTTCTTCAGGTGGAAGTTTCCAAAGATAATCGAGGGAATCTGATTGACCTTTCGGGATATCTAAATCCATGATACTCAGAGTTTGCATCCAGTGGTGGTGTGAGTTCAGCTCCAAAGTCTGGAAGCCTGAGTTCAAATCCCTTCACCACCTCTTACTAGAGTGTCAAGCATTTTGTATCCATAACTTCACTTCACTTGATGTCTATCTTTACATGAAGACATGGGTAAACAAGAAGGTTGTAGGAGCACCTGACTTATATGTCACTAGAGAGAATAAAATTAGTTACTATGAGAAAAGTACTGACAAATGTACCTGGCAATGGAGCACTGTAAATGGGATTGGGAGTGACGGAAGTTTATAAAAATTATTATATTTATATTTATGATATCTGCTAATACCATTATTAATTACAATAATTATAGCACATGTTTTGTGATAAGAATCCAATGATGAGACACTAAAGTAGAAATTGTGAATTAAAAGGACAGATTTTGATGACCCATTGAAAATGAAGTGGTTTAATTGAGTCATGGACTTGATTTCCCAGCCAGCTCACTCTGCAGAGCATTGATGAGTCCGGCCATCAGTTTCCTCATTAATTATACTGGGTCTGCTCCAACCTGTGGGGGAGTTAATTTTCCCTGCCTCAATGAAGTGTACTCTGGGAGAGGTGTCCTCAAGTAAAACCCAACCAGCAGCAGCATTTGGGAATGTGTGGGAAGGGCAAATTTTCAGCCCCATGCTAGTCTCCTGAATCTCATATTCTGAGTGTGGGGTCTAGCAATATTGGTTTTACAAAATCCACCAGTTGACTCTAATGCAAGTACAGTTTGAGAAATCTTCTCTAAAACCCACATTTATTGTACTTGGTTTTGATTTTCCTGCTTGCTAATTTGAAGCTTTGGCAAATTCTCAAGGAAAAAGCTATATGTTGTTTCCAATTTTGTTCCCATTAATTGGCACAATGTGGGAAGAAAGTAAATAAAATTTGGGTAATCAGGTAGTTAGGGGAGAAGGGGACAGAAGAAAAAGAGGCTGAGGAAAGGAGCCTGAGAGAAGGTAGAAGGCAAAGGAAATGATTAATAATATTCACTTCAATTCACAATATAGATATCAGGTCTTTCTAAAATAAGGGATCCTTGTACATTTGTTATGTGTCCTATCACCTGTATTGTTCCCATCAGACTCATCAACAACATGGAATCAGAAAACCAAACAGGTGTAGCAGAATTCCCCCTCCAAGGGGGGTCTCTCCAAGGATCGAGCATCCCAAAACAGAACAAATCCATCAGTTAGACAGGCTGTCACACTCAGGTCTGCTTCATTCTATTTTTTGCAGGCTTGGAAAACTTTATCCTTGCAGCAATGGCTTATGACTGTTATGTGGCCATCTGCCATCCACTGAGGTACAAGGTCATCATGAACCCCTGCATCTGTTGCCCGCAGATTCTACTCACCCTAATCATGAGCATTGCAGATGCACAGTCCCATGGAAGGATGATGACTGTCCTTCTGCACAGACCTGGAATCCTCCTTTTCTTCTGTGAACTTGCTCATCAAGCAGCATGTTCTGATACCCTCATCAAGACCATCCTTGTATATTTAGTGACTAGCATATTGGGTGGTGTTCCTCTCTTTGGGATTAGTTTTTCTTACATTCAAATTGTCTCTTCCACTCTGAGAATGCCATCAACCAGGGGAAATGTAAAGCCTCTTCTACCCGTAGATCTCGTCTCTCAGTTGTTTCCTTAGTCTATGTCACACTTTGGGGGTCTTCATTAATTCTGCAGTTAACCACTTTTCCAAGAAGACTGAAATAGCCTCAGTGATTTACACCATGGTCCTTCCAATATTGAACCCCTTCATCCATAGCCTGATGAGCAAGGACATGAAGGGAGCCTTGGGGAGACTCATCTGAAGAACATCTCTTTTTTTGTTATTGTGTCATCTGCCTTGAGCTTTGCTTTCCAGAATGAAACAAAGTACAGGAATACTGGCTGAGTCAGAATATCTGACTCTTCTATCACCAAGTACTTAAGCTACGATAGTTAAATACCAAAATAACTAAGGGTAGTTCAACTTATGTTTGAAAACCAACTTTGTTCTTCTCTAACTCTGGGATTTTTGAAAATTTGTGTGAACTCCCTGAGCTTGACTTTGGTTAGCTTCTGTCGAATTAGAACCTGAGTAAGGGATTCTTTCTGTGGTGATTTTTAGGGTAATGTTTCAGGAGAAATATTAGCAACAGAAAGAGGATAAGATAGAGGGAGAAGCTAAATAAGATGGTCATGATAGCCAGAGGAGTAGCCTCAGTGTAGATTTCAGGTACTCTTAGCACAAAAAAGAAAAAATATATAATCATGTGAAGAGATGGATATATTAATTAACTTAACCGTTGTAATAATTTCACTTTGTAGGTATATCAAATCATCATGTTGTATACCTTAAATATATGAAATAAATTAAAGAAGTGGAGAGAAAAGCATAGCATTCTCTTGGTCTCTCAGAGTGAAGCAATCAACCAACAGAATTTGGCAAAAGTAAGAAATTTGTGAAATTAAGGTCATTTTATTGATAGTTTCCTTTCCTATGCAAAAACTTTGTAGTTTGATGTAGTCTCATCTGACAATTTTTGCTTTGTTGCCTTTACTTTTAGAGTCAAAACCAAAAAATCATGGCCAAAAACAACATCTAAGAGTTTACTGCTACATTTTCTTCTAGGAGTTTTAGTTTCAGATCTTACATTTAAGACTTTAGTCCATTCTGAATTGACTTTTGAGACTGGTGTAATACGGGGGTCACGTTTCCTTCTTTTTTCTTTTTTGATTTTTACTGAGGTAACATTGGTTTACAACATTATATAAATTTTCAGTGTACACCATTTTATTTCAACTTCTGTATACATTCTTGAATCCTCATTATCTGAAAGAGTAAGTGTCTCCTTACCAGTGGACAGAAATCAACGGAGCTGCTTGGCTCCGGCCCACCTACCACTTTATGTTTCTGCCCTTCTTGTGGTACTTGGAAAACTTTATCTTTTTGGGGTGCCTGATTCTTCTGTCACCAAATTCTTCTAAAATGACTATATAAAATATTGGCCAAATACATTTTAACCTGGTATTGAAACCTGACTTTTCTTATCTGTAGTTGTGTGTTATTTGACAAATGATTTCAATTCTTAACTCAATCTCTTTTCTCAGGTTTCACATAAACAGAACCTGAGGGGGTGGTTAGAGTTTTAGTAATATTTTTTAGACTCTCACAAGAAGGAAAGGTGTAGAAGATAGATAGTGCAGGAAAAGGATGGAATCAGGTAGCACAGCTGTGGTCATATCTAGAACTGGCTTCCACTTGCTCCCATGACAGGAACATGTCAATTGAAATATAAAGTTAGGCCTACAGTGAGGTGAGGGAGCTCACCTTTCATACCTCAATTTAGTAATTACTGAGACAAATCACTGGTAAACCGTATCCCTTTGAGGAAACATTAGCATCCGCTGTACTCAGTTTCATTGTCTACAAAATTGGCATAATTGTATCATCACTGTGATCTGAGATGACTGTGAGATATTTGAACTTCATCAGTGAGGAAGCCTTCAATTGTAATAAGGAAAAAAACTCCTATCTCTAATAGGAGCAAACAATAGAGGACTGGCCTGATGGCATAGCAGTTAAGTTTTTGTTCTCCGCTTCAGCAGCCCAGGTTCACAGGTTCAGATTCCAGGTGAGGACCTACACACCACTCATCAAGCCAAGCTGTGACAGTGTCCCACATACAGAATAGAGGAAGATTGGCACAGATGTTAGCTCAGTGACAGTCTTCCTCAACAAAAAAGAGCAAGATTGGCAACAGATGTTAGCTCAGGGCCAGTCTTCCTCACCAAGAAAAAAAAAAAAAGAAGAAGAAGAAGAAAACAAGTGTTGGTGAGGAAGTACAGAAAAGTAAAATCTGGCACTCTATTGGTGGGAATCTAAATTGGTACAGTCATTATGGAAAACTGTATGAAGCTCCTCAAAAATATAAAACTAGAACTACCATATGATCCAGCAATCCCACTTCTGAGAATATATCTGAAGGTGATGAAATCTCTATCTCAAAGAGATATCTGTACTTTCATGTTCATTGCAGCATTATTTACAATTGCTAAGACATGGAAAAAATCTAAGTGTCCATGAACAAATGAATGGATAAAGAAAATGTGATATACATGCAATGGAATATTATTGACCTACAAAAAATGAAATTCTACCATTTGCAACAACATAGATTGAACTTGAATGCGTTATGCTAAGTGAATAGATCAGAAAGAGAAAACCAATACCATATGATCTCAAATATATTCAGAATCTAAAACAAAAGAGAACAAAAAGCTGAGCTCATACATACAGAGAACAGATTGGTGATTGTCAGAGGTGGGGAATGGGGGTGGGCGAAATGGGTGGAGAGAGTCAAAAGGTACAAACTTACATTTCTAAAATAAATTTCATGGGGATATAATGTATAATTTGGTGACTATGGTTAATAACACTGTTTGAATATTTGAAAGTTGCTGAGAGAGTAAATCTTGGAGTTCTCATCGCAAGAAAAAACATTTGTAACTCTGTATGCTATGTACGGCGACAGATGTTAATTAGACTTATTGTGGTGCTCATTTCGCAATCTATATAAATATTGAATCATAATCCTGTACACCTGAAACTAATATGATGTTATTGTCAATTATACCTCAATTAAAAATAGAACTATGATCAATCCTGCAATCCCACGTCTGTGTATATCTGCAAAAGAAATGAGATCAGTATCTTGAAGTGATATCTACTCTTGCATGTGTTTTTCAGCATTATTCACAATAGCCAAGGTATAGAAACAGCCTAAATATCCACTGATGGATGAATGGATAAAGAAAATTCAATATGTATAGGTATACAATGCACCATTCTTTACCCATAAATAAAGAAATTCTGTCATTTGTGACAACATGAATGAACTTGGCAGATATTATGTTAAGTTAAATAAGCCCAACAGAGAAAGACAAATATTATCTGGTATCACTTATAAGTGGAATATAAAAAAAAGGTAAACATAGAAACAGAGAGTAAATGGTTTTTGTCAAGTGCTGGGAGGTTGGGGCAATGGGGTGATGTTGGCCAAAGGGTACGAACTTTCAGTTATAAGGTGAGTAAGTTCTGGGGATCTAATGTACAGCACAGTGACTGTACTTAATAATAGTGTATTGTATATTTGAGATTTGTGAAGAGAGTATATCTTAAGTGTTCTAACCAAAACAAGTAGCAACTGTGTGAGGTGATTTTGTTAACACATTAATTTGATTTTGGTAATCATTTCACAATGGATACATATATCAAATCATCACATTTTACACTTTAAATGTAGTTTTATCTGTCAATTATATCTCAAAAATTCTGGAAAAAATATTTTTAAAAACTCTAATTGTTGCTATCTTTTAAGGTCACTATACATAATATAAAAATAGAGAACATTGAAAACAAATAAATAACTGCTAAACCCAACAACATAATTGAATCTCAGAAACGTGATGATGAGATTAACAACAAAGACAAAGAATTTATTCATTAATTTCAAACTTAAACAAGATGAAAATGAAACAGATTTATTCAATAAATTGTATATAGCTATCCACTGGGGTCATAGAATGATGCATCATAGTCTTAAGATAATGACTATCTTGTAAAACAAGAATGATCAAATAAATACTGACCGAATCAATCCAATTTCTGTCTACATGTCGGCATTGCCTCCTCTTTTTCTATATCTTCTCCACTTCTATCTTAAAAGTATACATGTGATTACATTTAAGGTCCACCCATATAACGGAGAATAATCTCCTTCTCTGTAAATATCATTTTTCAAATCAGTACAATCATCCTTTTAGCATAATACTCACAAGTAAGGAAGATTAGAGGGTTGGCATATCATCTTGAGGGCCAGCATTCAACTCACTATACAGACGTCATCTGGCTGATTCCATGGAAAGATCTACAAACAACTTACCCAGAGTAGGGCAATCAGATTTCTGTCTCTGGGTATCATGTCCAAAGTATGACACCTACACTTGCTGCTACCACCTGGTGACCCTGACAAGAGCCAATCCTATAAAAAAACACTCTTCATGGAGAACTGAATGAATCTCTACTCTCCCTGTACATTCCCTATCTCTGAAGTACTGTAATAAAAGATAACTCTATTTATTGTTTGGTCATACTCTACTCGGAGATTCTTTTTCTTATTATATCTGAAGTTTTTCTCATGGATGAAGTCAATTACGTCATAGTCATCTCATACTTATGAGGTAATCTAATTATGCCAATTTTGTAGTTAATGAAACTGAATATAGTGGATGCTAATGTTGCATTAGAAGGATATGGTTTACCAGTGACTGGTCTCACTGACTACTAAATTGTAGTATGAAAGGTAGGCTCTTTGACCCACTGTAAGCCTAACTCTGGGGTAAAATTAACAAGGCCATACCATGGGATCAGGTGGAAGCTAATCTCTAGATATGCCCACAGTGTTCTTTCAATCCTTTCCCTGCCCTGTCCACCTCCTACAACTTTCCTTCTGCTGAAATCATTAAAAAAAAAACACTAAAACCAGAAACCCTGCATCCGTCTCTGCTTCTAAGGAACTTGAGCAAAGAAACTGAATTTAGAGAATTGAAATCATTTGTTAAACATTACAGAACCAGACTAAAAGCAAAGTCATGATTCAAGGCAAATTTGACATATTCTTAGCCATTAGGTTATCTACTCATTTAAGAAGAACTTGCAGATAGAAGAATCAAGCATTCTGCCTCGCCAAAGATTTCTGTCATTTTGACTCCTTCTAGAAACCCCAGTCCAAAGTAGATGACAAAATCACAGAAAAGAATGTCTTCTCCCAATGAGTTTCCTCAAGGCTCTCTTCATGTCCCTGTTCCTTAGGCTATAGATGAAGGGGTTCAGCATTTGGGGGACAACACAGTACATCACTGAAGCCGCTGCAGTCTTCCTGGAAGAGGTAGTAAGAGCAGAACTAATGTACACTCCAACAGCTGTCCCATAGAACAAGGAAACAACTGAGAGGTGAGACCCACAAGTGGAAAAAGCTTTAAGCTTTCCCTCCACTGATGGCATTCTCAAAACTGAGGAGACAATTTGAGTGTAAGAGAAAATGATCCCAGAGACAGGAAAACCCCCAAATAGACCTGTCACAAAATATAATAGGATGTTATTGATGAGTGAATCAGAACAGGCGAGCTTGAGGACCTGAGCAAGCTCGCAGAAAAAGTGAGGGATTTCCGGGTCCTTGCAGAAGGATAGCTGTAACATCATCAGACTGAGCAGCAAGGCAACCATAATGCTAAGGAACAGAGAGAGAAGAATCTGCAGGACACAGAGTTGGTGGTTCATGATAACTGTGTACCTCAAGGGGTGACAAATGGCTACATAGCGATCATAGGCCATTATTGCAAGAAGACAATTTTCAAAACCAATAGAAACCAGGACAAAGCAGGTTTGGGTTAGACAGCCTAGATATGTGATGCTCAGATTCTGTGCTTGGATGTTCACCAGCATTTTTGGGATTGTGGTTGTGCTTAAACAGATGTCATTAAAGGACAGATTGGAGAGAAAGCAGTACATGGGTGTGTGGAGGTGGGAGTCAGAGCTGACAGCCAGGACAATGAGCAGGTTTCCCAGGATGGTGACCAGGTACATGGACAGGAATAAAATGAAGATGAAGGTCTGCTGTTGTGGATCCTCTGTCAATCCCAGAAGAAGGAATTCTGGAACATCTGTGTGATTTCTGGGTTCCATGTTGTTGATGAATCTGATGGAAAAGAAGTGGTGAAAAGAAAATAAAATGAATTGTCCCTTGATAAGCAGGGGAAGCATCAACTTGGAACTTGTTAGAAATGAATAATGGGAACTCCATTCAAGACTTTCTGCTGATAAACTCTGGGGTGAAGACAAGCAATCTGCTTTAACATATCCTCCAGATGAATTTGAAATAAGCTAAAGATTGAGAAGCAGTGCTTAAATATAAGGGAAAAAACTACATATATCATGAACCCAAGAGATTATTCAAATCTTTCCTTCTGCTAATTTCTTCCTCCATCATCATTTCTCACTCTTTCTCTTCTCTCTACTCCTTTTAATTGGCCCAAATATTTGTTTATCACCAACTCTGTTTCCCTCCACGTGCCAAGTGCTGAGACTGAAACAAAGAATAAGACATGGTGTTTCCTTCAGAAATGTTTCCTGTCTCAAACAAACCAAAGGATGAGAATGAAGTTATCCAATCTTTCTTGTAGAGTGTGGTCCCCAATCTTTGGCATGCCTCATAATCATCTGAAGGGCTTGTTAAATTACTGGTGAGTTAGATCATGCAATCACTCCATTTATCTTTGGGGAAATTTAGATAAGGTGAGATTACACCATGGACGTGAAGTACAAAGTTATTGCATGGCAAAGACTAGGTCTGAGATAAGATCATCTGACTGCTGAATTGACTCAACTAATCTCTGTTAGTGCCTCTGGATAGTACAGAATTAGCATTCCTAAACCATCACTCTGATTTCATAATTTCTCTTTAAAATTGTAATATTTCATTGTGAACAATGCTCCAAATCTTTTCCCTTGCCTACAAGGTATGTCCACCTCTCTCCATGAAGTATTGTGTGGCAGGTGCATGGCATCCATCCAAGTACGTGCTCTGCATCTGAGCAAAGACTAGAAAATGTTGCCTATAAATTTGAAGCTCGTAGACCCTCCCATGGAAATACTGTTCAACTGCATTTGCAATCAATTATAAAATAAGCTGGAAAACTATGTCAGTGAGATTCTCTGTCCCATCCTAAGGGAATTTCTTCCCCTAAGGCAATAGGTGGCATATTGCTTTTTAAAAACCAGCTAAATGAGAGAAAGAATGAAATGCATAGACTCCTAAGAAACTAGATGAAAATAGCTTCAAATTTTGGTCCTTGGAACCCAGAGACTTAGAAGAAAAGAGACACTTATATGATACTTATAAGATGTTCAAGTGACCCAACAGGATTTTCTCTGTAAAGCAGTGATCTTCCCTCTCAAGAGGGAAAATGAAGTGGTCATGACAGTCTTTAGCATTTGGTGTATTACTCAGGCTCAAACACTCTAAATTTAATTCAGACCAGCACTTGCTTTGCGAAGGAGGATAATTGTTCAATTATTTTTGAACAATTTTTGTTTGTAACTTTAAAAGTTTGATGTCCTCATTTGTATAATGGGAAATGTCATAAAAACTTATGGGGATGATGCAATGATTAGAAATAAATAGAGGAAAAGCATCCAACACAGCACTCACATTTTGGGATCCTCATACTGACATTTCCTATAGTGTATTTTTTTGCGTGTGTGTGCCATGAACAACAGCTCCTGGCAGATTTCACTCATCAGAAGAGAGCAGAGGGCTGGGGAAAGTTGAGGAAAGATGATACAAATAGAGAACATCCCTAGATGATAACTGCAAATTTCAAGGTAGAGTTTCTGAGCTGAAACTCCAGCTGGAAACCTTCATTGTGTAGAAAAGGAATGAAGGAAATATCAATGATATCAATATTCATTTGGAGTGGACATGATGAAATATATAGCAATTAAGATGAATGAAATAATAAAAAGAATCGAGTATATGAATCAATACAAATAATGAAAATCTACAAGAGAAAAATTTTGTATGACAAGTCTACAGCATGAGAAAATTTTAAACATTTTTTTTATCTTACATAGATACATTTATTTCTATTATGGATTATTCAAGCAAAACAAAAGTACAGAGATAACAATGAAGAGCCTGATATCCATCAGTCAAATGTATCAAATTCATACATTTCCCTTTTCTCATTGTAGTTGTTTTTATTGCAATAAACAATACACATATACGTGAAGCCCCCATTTCGTGTTTTTGCATAATCTTGATTCTTTTTGTTCCCCAGTGGAACCACTACATGAACTTCATATGCATTATTCCCCTGCAACTTTTACTATAATTAGTATTATTGTTCTATGATCAATTACACTGTTTTGCGTTTTGAAAGCTTTATATAAACCAAACCATAATGTATATGTCATTTATAATTGGCATTCTTACGTAATTTAATTTTTGATTAATGTTGATGTATTTAGTCCTGCTTCATTAATTTTAATTAGCAGAGAATATTCCAATATATTGTTATATGATGATTTATTTCTCCATTCTCAAACCGATAAGTATACGGTTAATGCCTTTCACCCTATATATGTTTATGAATACATATACAATATAAAGCTGTGCAAGGGGATACCATGACATTCTAGATGATGTTGTCTCTAGAAAAGGGAGAACAAGAACCGAGGGAGATACAAAAAAGGTGTCTTCTATATGCATATTATTTTGTCACTTTACGAAAAAAGCCAGAAGCTGATACAGTACAATGTCAACATTTGTTAATTATGGAATGAATGCAGAGTGATCATATGTTTTTTGTATTATTATACCATCTCTGCTATTGTTATATAAAACACATGGTAATTTAATAAAAAGAAACAAGTGTACTAAGAAGGCAGCCAGCTAAGTCTCTTTGTGTCTCCACTTTCTCTCAGCATCTTCACAGCCCAGAAACAGGGATAATACAAACACTCTGCGGTACAATGGTATATCAACAACCAGGAACATAAATGAAGGGAAAAACTGACCAAACCCCTTCCCCATGACCACACAAGAATCCAAGCAAATGTCAGAAAGATTTATAACATTCATCATGTTTGAAAAGCAGCAGATTCCTGCTCAGGAGGAAAATAAGTTCAGTGATTTTTTTAGAGAAATTAGGATACTAGCAGATTGAAAACTAGCTGAGTATTGGTACATACGTACATGGTAACTTGTCAACAAGAAGAAAGTTAGGCTGCAGTCTCATGGGACCCTTGGTTCTGATCATTTCATGCATGTTCTCTCCTCATTGCTTCTCATAGAGGAATTTGTAGCAAAACACCTGTCCTCATGACCAACACATTAATTAAAAGACTTTAAGTTACCTGACTGGCATTCCTGTTGAGTGATGCTTCAATGTCACCGAGATGTTGAAGACAGAAGATGTGTTTTCAGGAAGATCAGAAACACCAAGTGAGACAAAGGACTCCTGGCCAAGAACGATTACCGCCGGGTGGAGCCTCAGGTGTGCTTCTTTTTCACTGGGCAAGGGCTGTTGAATGAGGCTGTTACAGGCTATGTATCTCTGGGGGATCAATATCCAAAGCTCCTCATTAAACAAATATTTTTAGTGTCATCCTGATCCCTGGGCACTGCACATCCTTAAAGACCAAGACTATAGAAGAGAGGAATTCATGATGACTAATCCCTGATCCTGTTACATTATGTGTACACTATCTATTTCTCTCTACCTGTTCTTGTTCACCTCTATTTCACATAACTTGCATACCTGTACACACACTCCTTTGCTAATGAATTCCAGACTTCCCTTTTTAAAGTAACAAACAAAAGCATCCCTATCTAATTAATGATGCTTTGAAGCTTGATTCCAATTTAAGTGTGATAACATAGTTCATGCATTTGGTATTAATAATATATTTATACATATAGCTAAGACACTGTAAAATTCAAACTATCAGGGTTATTTCATTTTTAGAGTCACTGAGTGTTTTTTGTACCTTAATTTCTGTTCTCTATATTTTACAAAGAAGAATCTGAAGTACCTCTGTGATCAATTGTGATAGTGATCAGTATACACAGACTTCATACTTCCCTTTTAGACCTTAATAACTTCTTTTCCCTATTTCCACACCGTAGATTCAATGTACATTTTCATTCACATTGAGAGACTTTGGGTTGCATTACGGTTCTCCAGTTTTTAGTTGTGTTGTGATAAAATACAATATCACTAAAGCCAGTAGTGTGTAATTTTGTCCTTTATTTAGCAGACCTCATGAGATTTAATCCATAGCTGAATAGATGTGGATGATGCTCATGTTAATAGTCGCATAAAAGTATTTTTCTTTAAGGATTTCAGTATTTTTTGTGTTCATCAATATATTTTACAATTTAACTCTTTCTATATGAACTTTCTTAATCTCTATTTTTGCAGATATATTGCTTGAAAATAAACTTATGACAAAATGGCATAGTAATGTCACTCTTCACCATCTTAATTTCATTCACTACAACACATGAGAAATAACCAAAATATAGGAATACATAGATGAGCTCACGAATGAATAACGTTTTCCATGTACCAGAAAAGAACTGAAACATTAAGTGGTAGGTGGGCTGACACCAAAGACTGTGGATTTAGCTCACAGGTGATAAAATACTTCCTCCTTCAGGTAATAAGGATTGAATGTCCTAGAACATTAAGTGATTGAAGCTAAAGACGGGAGTGGAACTTCTTTATGTGAGAAAAGGTGGTGAATGTAGAGTTATGGACATGACTGAGCTCATGACTGTGGACATAGAATATCCAAAACTGAAAAAAAAAAAAAAAAAAAACTCTAAGGAAGAACTGAACTAATCTAACTGTTGATTTTATGGCAGGATTTGTGATATTCTCAATGTCACTGAGCAGCAAGAGTCAGTAAACTGAATTCAGGACTAGAGAAGGGGCGACTGGTGAGTATAATTGCAAATTTGGTCCACAAAGAAGAATGAGCACATAGATAGAAACAGAGAGAGGGAAAAACATTCTCATTCAAATAAAATCTGCAAATCAAAATACTAATAGGTAACAATAGAATAATATTGAAATAGAAAACCAACAAAATAAATAATCAGAATATGAGGAGGCCAGAAGGGCTAAAACAAATAGAAAATGGGAAAAATATTAAAGATGATATCAAAGAGGTGATGTCAGACGTATTAAATCATCATCCTACTAACTACAAGGACAGACACACAGTAGCCCAGGTAAGGTAGCTTTTGAATAATTCTAAATTTCTAGTGGCTTCAATTAATGTGGTAATGGTGGAGATGGTAAGATTTGCTGGATTCTAGATATATTTTGATGGTGCAGACAATAGGGTTTTCTGGAATATTGGACACAGGTTATAAGAGAAAGAAGGGAATCAAGGGTGTTGCTTTTTGAGAGAGAATTGCTCAGCACCAAAAAATTACAGTTGCCATCAACGATGATAAGAAAAATTGTGTGCATACCATATTTGTGAATTAATAACAAGATTTTGGTTTTCAAATTGTTGAGTTTAAGTTGCCTGCTAGGCATCTACATGGGAATGTCAAGTGGGCAGTTGAATACACGCTCCTGGAATTCAGGGGAGAATATCTCTATGGAGATATACATTTGGAAGTCACAATATGCCGATGGCCTATCAAACATTAGCCTGCATGCTATTGCAAAATAATGATGGTAGCTAGAGATGAGGACTGAGTACTAATCCAAGAGGCTCTCTAGTGTTAGGAGTTGGGAAGATGAGGAAGATGACCACAGGAGACAGAGAAATAGTAGTCAGTGAGGTAGGAGTAAATCCAAAATAAATATGATGATTAAAAGTGATAAAAGAAAGATTTTCACTAATTAATAAATGGATCATTTTTTATGTTAATTCAGTTAAGGGAAAGATCCATATTTAAACCACGGACTTAAGAGAGAGAACCTTGATGACTCTGTAAGAGTAGGTAATGTCAGGGTCTAGGAACAGGTGCTGAACTGGATAGACCTCAAAAAACAGAGAGAGAAGAATTAAGTCAGTACAGAAAGCTCTTTTGAGAAGTTTTGAAATAAAAGGAGCAGAAAATTGAGGGTGTAGCTAGAGCACGGGTCCAGACAATTTTTTATTTTTTTAAGAAATTCAACTATACTCGATGCTATCAGAAGTGAACTACTCAATCAAAGGAGAAAAATGATGATGCAGGAGAGTGATGGAGGAATCATCAGAGCTATGTCCTAAAGCAGGCAAGAGGTTTTTTTAGTTCTATGAATAAGTGGAAGTGTTGGTCTTGATCAGGTGCAGATAAAACTAAACTTTAGATCAATTAGATCTAACTCACACTTACAGAACAGCCAACAACAGAAAATACATTCTTCCAAATGAAAAGACAACATTTGAAGCAACAAAACAAGCCTTAACAAATTTAAGAAGATTGAAATCATACAAACTATCTCTTCCAATCACAGTGGAATGAAACTAGAAATCGATAGTGGAAGGAACACTGGAAAATCCACGAAAATGTGGACATTAATGAAATACTCTTAAACAACAGATGAGTCAAAGAAAAACTCATAAGGAAAATTAGAAAATACCTTTACACCAGTGAAAACAAAAACACAACATACCCAAGCATGTGAGACGCAGTGAAAGCACTGCTTTAAGAGAAGCATATAGTGGTTATTGTGTAAGTTAAAAAAGAAGAAAAATCTCAAAACAAGAATATAATTTTATGCCTCAAGGAACTAGAAAAAGGAAAACAAACTAAATGCAAAGCTATCCGAAAGAAGGAAATAATGAAAATTAGAGAAGGGATAAACAAAATATAGAATAGGAAAAATAGAATAAACCAACAACAATAAGACTTGGTTTATTCAAAATATTTAAAAAATTGAGTAACCATTAGCAAGCCTTACTAATAAAAAATAAGAGAAGGTTCAAATAACTAAAATTAGAAAAGAAAGAAATAATGGACATTACAACCAATGCCACAGAAATAAAAAGGATTATAAGAGAATACTATGAGCAATTATACAGCAAAAATTGTATGATGGAAGACATGGAAAAGTACTAGAAACACACAAAGTACCAAGATTGAACCATGAAGAAACAGAAAATATGAACAGACCAATAACTAGTAAAGAGATTGAATTAGTAATTTAAAACCTCCAGAGAAAGAAAACCCCAGGTGACTTCATTGGATAATTCTACCAAAATTTAAAGGAGAACTAACAACAACTCTCCTGAAACTCTTCCAAAAAATTGAAAATTTGTACATGTCCAGCACACTCCCTGAGCAGACAGTGACCCAGAATATCAATGCCCTGCAGAGTGGGCTGGCTGTGAGTTCAAGCTCATGAGCCAATTAAGCCTCTTCATTACCAATGGGATCCTAAGACCTGTTCTTTTAATTCCTGTTTCATTTCAATGTCCCATCATTTGGATTCTTATCATAAAATTCTTTCTCTAAATCTTCAAACTAATAGCAGTATTAGTAGAAATTATACCACTAAAATAATCATTATTATAACTCCTGCTACCACCACTGATGGAGCTCTGTCTATTGCTAGGCATGTATCTCGGCAATTATATTACCTAATTTTATTATCTCAACAGACCTGTGAGTTGAGTACTTTTCTCATTCCCCACTTTACTGTGATGTCACTTATGTAACATACGTTTTAGCAATAGATATTGGATTGATGACACTCTTGTGAGAGGTGATGAAGGGATTTGTACTCAGGCTGCCGGACTTTAGAGTTGACGTCATACTGCCATGTGATTTGATCTCTGACTGGTAAAGGATTAGCTGTCTTCAGAGTCAATCAGATTCCATCACTTGCCTTTTAAAAACTTTCAACTGAATAAACCTCAAATGGTTTCTCTGATTTTCAAGATCTCATCTCTGACTATATAGATATTGAGATATTGAGCTGATAGCATCCAAGATGATTCACACTGAGGACCTGAGGTCAAGATTAAAATATACTACCTAAAACCTCAAGCTATTATGACTGTGGTCATTAACATATGTGTACTATATAAAACATATGACTATGTTGATGAGACTCTCCTTTCCCCCACAATTACATGAAGATTCATAAATTCTGGAATCTGTACTATTATTCTGTACTATTTTGCCTTTTAAAATATTTCATACATCAATAGAGACACCAATGGATGCAGATGTAGCCTATATAATTGATTTGGTTCTTCACATTCTCCCCAACCTCCTCATTGCCAGATAACAGGGAAATAACAGAGAGATCCCCTACCTAGTCATATCAGGAAAAAAAAAGAAAGGAGAAACTGACCAGTCTAACTTGCACTGGTAGACAAAGACCTCTCCCTATTTTCAAAACATAAATAAGGGAACTTCAGATACCTGGGTGCCAATAGTAAGGAATAGCATTCAGTTCTCATCTGGTCGTTGAAGAATAAAAAGCAAACTTTGAACCCAGGGACACAGAAAGACAGAGTGAACCACTAGTTTTCTGTCCAAAACTAATTTTTCCTGGAATGTAGCTCAATTGTGCTGCTTACTGACCACACATAAATCAACAGTTTACTTATTGCACAAGCAGGATAGCAGTGACTGAATTGACTATTTATTAAAAGGTGCAGGACCATTAAAAACATTGATTCTTGTTTGGCATCAAAAACAAAACTAAATTATAGGTGGGTTCAAGCCTCAAATATAAAAACCAAAACTAAAAATTGTGCAGATCGAGGTAAGTAAGTGTTTCATAAACAAGACCTATTAAGCACAGGGAATTATGGAAAGTATTACCAATTTGACTATATTAAAATCAAGCACTTGTGTTCATTTAAGGAACACTATAAAGGATATGCAAAAGCAAGCCACACACATAAAGAAGAAATTAGCAATGGATATCATGGACAAGGAATAATATCCTGGTTATATAAGGAACTCTTAGGAATTAATAATAAGAAGATAAACAGCTTGATAGAAAAACTGTAAACAGATATTTAACAGGGAGTAAAATTGAACGACTCATAAAAATGTGACAAGACACTCAATTCATTAATCATAAGGGAAATGCCAAATAATAAAATAACTTTTATACTCACTAGGTTGATTGTATAAATGAAAATGTGTTGGTGAAGATATGGATCACCAGGAAATTCTAGTGGGTGTGTAAAGTGGTTCAAACCCTTAAAAAATGTCTGGAAATATCCAAAGAGAGATACTCCCATATACCAAATAATTTTGTTCCAAGAATAAAACATTCTTCTTCCCACCAGGAAACATGTTAAAATAGTTAAACAGATTTATTCATTCATAAATGCAGAAAACTAAATAACTAAAATATCTTTGAACTTCACAGGGATACCTATTTTGTAATGTCATCATAGATAATATAATAATAGAGAGCATTGAAAATGAATAAATTACTGCTAAAACCAGCAACACTTTTAAACCTCAAAAGAACAAATATGGGAAAACAATCAAGACACAAAAAGCACAGAGTAAGAGTCTATTTGTTCAGAAAGAAGATAATTTACAAATTGAAGAGAGATCCATATGGGGTGGTAAAACAATAACATTGAATCCTATTGCAAGTTATAGAGGGCAAATAGGATCAAATACTGGTAATTTCATAGTATTCAACATCATTGAAAAGCATCAAACAAGTTATAAATTCACATTCAGCATAGCGTTTGCCATTTGGGAGAGAGAGTGTGATATGACTGGAACATACTTTGAGTGGGTTCGCTGGTGATGGCATTGCTTTATTTCTTCACCCAGGTGATAGGTATACATTTCATTATGTTACTGCTCTGTAAGAAAGATACATACCTTATACACAGTACATTGTATACATTTTAACAAGAAAAATTTAGGACAGGCCTTCATATTCCAGATTCTAAATACATTCTAACATTAAAGATATACATTTGAAATTTCAAAGTGCAGCAGAATCTCAGAATGTGTTTATTAAAAGTGTGAATCCTTCTATGTCTTTGCAGAGATTCAAAGTCTGTAGTTCTGTGAGGTCCAGGAACCTTCATGATGTACAAAAGCCTCAGCTGAATCATCTTTGCAAGTGTTCTGTGGAAGTCAATGCAGGAATCTCTGCACTACAAGGCATGGTGACACCATCTTGGAGCTGTCCTCAAATTGTCGTGCTGAACATAGTGCCTATCTCTCCCTTCCATGAAGATCACAACAGTAAGATCTCTGGGTACTTTCTTGATTCTCCTGGAAGACTTCCATCTTTTTCACCCACCAACCCACAGAAACAATTTTGACTCACAGCCTTGATTTTTTCTGCTTTTTGAAAAAATGATCCTCCTAATACTGCCAGCTTTCATTTTCTCCTGTGCTTTTCACACTCAACATTTCTTTCTAAAAGTAAAGTCCATCTTCATAGAAAAACTGCTTTATTCATAGAGACATATTAAAATTTTTGCAGGAGAATCCAAAGACTGTAGCAAATCCTCTAAGAATTCAACGATTCCATTAAATTTGCCCACTCATGTTTGTTTGGACTCCAGTAGAGATGAATGAGAAATACAGCAAGCTGAAGTGATAAAGGAGAAAGTAAAAAATCAGATGCATTATTACAAATAAATCATTAAGAAAGGATCATAGCAAAGTGTGATAAAAATATTACTAGCCTTTGCTCTTCCTAAACAATAATTATTCATATGATTATGTTACTCAGACCAGAAAAGCCTCTTGATAAATATTATAAAAATGGTAAGTAAATCTCACTGTTGTTGTCAATGTGAAACAATATGTGAGAGCAAAGAAGTTACCAGATTAATGGATATCAGCAAGAGATAGGACACATATGGACACAGACCCTAGTTAAATTTCACTGAGTATTTTAATGTGCTAGGCATCATTGTGAACGTCTGTACTGGCTATGGGGCTGACTTCTTAACAGGAATTGCATTGCAGAGGGTGACTTAGTCAAAGCCTTTCATAATAATAATTCTCCCCAACCGAAGAGATACATTCAGAAGTAGGTGATGATTCTACTCTTAGCAATGACATGGAAATATTGACTCCATATAAAGATCTATTATCAACAGATCTTCTATTAACAATAGGCCCAGAGAAGGACAGTCAGTTTTCTGTTTCCAGTGATCACGTCTGGATATGACAGATAAATCTGTTGCAATCATCTGAGGCATAAAGGAAAACAGACCTAGGGTGAATCTACCACATGGAAGATTGAACAATGCCTTACTCTCCATGTCCTATATACTCCCTACTTCTAAGTCCTTAGAATGAAAGATAGCCATGCTTTTTTTTCCAGAGTTATCAAGGTATAATTGACAAAACTGTATAAATTTAAGGTGCTCCACGTGGTGATTTTGTGGAGATTTGCTATACATATATATTGTGCATTGATTACCACAAGAAAGTTAGTTAACACATCTGTCACCTCATAACTCTCTTTATTGTTTGAGCATATTACAGTCAGGGTTTATTTGTTTATTTTTTATAAACCAAAGTCCTCCTCACTGATAAAGTTCAATTTTCTGCTATCACATCAAACCACTAAGATAATGCCATTTTATACAAAATGAAATTAAGTGTAGTGTATGTTGATGTTTCCCTGCCCACTTACAGTTTCCCAGTGACTGGGTTCAATGGTTACTGAATCGAGGTATGAAATATCAGCTTCCTTGCCTCATAGTAGTTTTAACTCTGAAGGACAATTCTCATAGCCAGAACCATGAAATAAAGCAGTAGCAGCCTCTAACCATCACCACAGCCTTGATTATACCCTTTCCTTGTCCTACACACCATTTATAATTCCCTTCTTCTAAAAAATATTCCTTGCAAAATCGTTATTAAAACTTGGCTCAGGAACTCCTTCTAAGGAATCTGACTCAGAAACTGAGATTACAGATTGGAAATTACTTGGTAAACATCATAAAGTGCAAATGAGATTTTCACCTCAAGTTAAAATTCACCTGGCCATTATGATATCTGGTCATTAGAGAAGAAGATGGTGATAGAAGTCAAGCATTCTGGCTCACACAGTATTTCTTTCACTTCGGTCATTCTAGAAACCTCAGCCAAAGCAGATGACACAATCCCTGAAAAGAAGGTACCCTACCAGTGATTTTTCTCAAGGATCCTTTCATGTCCCTGTTCCTCAGGCTATAGATGAAGAGGTTCAACATGGGAGTGAACACAGTGTAAATCTTCTATACAACAAGAACTACTGCTGTCTTCCTGGAAAAGTGTGTAAATGCAGAACTAATGTACAACACCCAAACCTGTCCCATAATAAGGACACAACTGAGAGGTGAGATTCACAGGTTGAAAAAGCTCTATACTTTTCCCACACTGATGACATTCCTCAAAATAGAGGAGGCAATTTGAGTATAAGAGAAAACGATTCCAGAGGGAAGAACACAACCAAATATGCTAGTTGTGAAATAAACCAGGATGCTATTGATAAGGGTGTCAGAACAGGCAAGCTTGATGATCTGAGCAATTTCTCAGAAGAAAAGGGAGATTTCTGGGTCTGTACAGAAGGAGAGTCTCAATACCCTCAGACTGTGGAGAAGGGCATTCAAAATGCTAATGAACAGTGAGAGTACAATTAGTAGTCCATGACGGTGGAGGTTCATGACGACCATGTACCTCAGTGGGTGGCAAATGGCTGCATAGTGATCATAGGCCATAATCACAAGGAGAAATTTTCTAAGCTAGCAAAAATGAGGACAAAGAAGACGTGTGTGAGGCAGCCTATATAAGTGATGCTCTGATTCTGAGTTTGGATGCTCAGCAGTATCTTGGGGATTGTGGTTGTGCTTAAACAGATGTCAGTAAAGGAGAGATTTGAGAGAAAGAAGTACATGGGGGTGTGCAGACTGGAGTCAGAGATGATAGCCAGGATGATTAGCAGGTTTCCCAGGATGGTGACCAGGTACATGAACAGAAACAGAATGAAGATGACAGACTGCAGTTCTGGATCCTCTGTTGCTTCCATAAAGAAGAATTCTTTTTTTTTTTTTTTTTTTTAATGTGAACTCATTTTTATTTTTTTATTTTATTTTATTTTTTTTTGAATTTTAATAAATTTTAATAAATCCATTCTCTTCCAAATATTTTTATCAAATATCTACAAATTAATTTATTAAGAAAAAAATCTGTATATAATTTCAAATCATTTGAGATTTTGATTGGTAACTCTTTTTTTTTTTTAACTTTTTGTTTATTGCAGTAACATTGGTTTATAACATTGTAAAAATTTCAGGTGTACATCATTATACTTCTATTTCTGCATAGATTACATCATGTTCACCACCAAAATACTAATTACAACCATCACCACACACATGTAACGAATTACCCCTTTCACCCTCCTCCCTCCCCCCTTCCCCTCTGGTAACCACCAATCCAATCTCTGTCCCTATGTGTTTGTTTATTGTTGTTATTATCTCCTACTTAATGAAGGAAATCATATGGTATTGGATCTTCTCCCTCTGACTTATTTCGCTTTGCATAATACCCACAATGTCCATCCATGTTGTCACAAATGGCTGGATTTCATCATTTCTTATGGCTGAGTAGTATTCCATTGTGTATATATACCACATCTTCTCATAAAGAAGAATTCTAAAACACCTGTTTGGTTTCTGGGTTCCTTGTTGTTGACAAATCTGATGGAAAAGAGAGTTAACAAACAATCAAATCTGTGATCCAACACCAGGAGCATCACCAGTGGCAAACATCATCTTGAGAAGGGAAGGAGATGAATGTATGGAAATGAAAAAAGGGTGCCTTCTGTAAGTATATTGTTACTTTTTAACAAGATCTGAGGATAATATAGCAGAGTGTCAACATTTGTTAATTCAGGAAAGGGTTAAGGGTGGTCATTTTTTAAAAAATTACACTATACTATTCTACTTATCTAAATTTTTGGTAATTTATTAGAGAACCATATAGACTATGGAGGCACCTTGAAGATTCTGTCTGCATCCTCCAAGACCTCGGTTCCATGCAATAAAAATAATGCCAAGATTTTTCAGGGACCAGAAAGAGGAAAATAAAGTGAAATTTATCAATCGTTCTGCACCCTACCGGCACCACAGGAATGCAAGTAAATGTGAGGGAATTTTATTACAGTCATCCTGTTTTAGAAGAGGCAGATTTCTGCTGAGGAAGAAAATAGTACTCACCATGGTAGACTGAGTACAAGTTAAGTAGATAAGAAGTACATGCAAGTTGGTGCAAAGGTACAAGAAAACATGTGAAGAAGATGATAGACAGTTAGGCAGGAAGAACACAGGTAACTTAATTCTAATCATCTGATGTATGTATTCGCTTCACAGCTTCCCCTGGATGAACCTATAGTAAAATACCTGCTCTCAATTCCAAACATTGACTAAGGGACATTTATTTACTTGGCTGACATCACAGCAGAATGACACTTGACATCTCCTCTGAATACACCATCTGGGAGATCTGTCTTCAAGAATTACAAACAGATTGAGTGAGCCACTGAGATCTGAAACAACAGGGATCATCTATGGGAGGGTGCTCAAGTGTGCTACTTCTTTTCTGTGGAAGGAACATTGAAAGAAGTGGTTACAGGCGGATTGCAATCTCTGTATCCCCAGAGGCCCAATTTCCAAAGCTCCTCATTAGCCAAGCAATTTTATTGTCATTGCAATCCAGGGCAGTGCAAACCCTACAAGACCAAGATTCCAGAGGGAGGAGTTCAAGTGGCTGCTTTCCTGACTCTGAGGCCAGGTATACACCACACACAATGTGATTTATAAAGTAATAGAAAAACAATCCTAAAATGCATGTGGAACCATAAAAGACTCTAAACAGTCAAAATAATCCTCAGCAAGAAATACAAAGCTGGAGGCATCACACATCCTAATACCAAATTATACTACAAAACTAAAATAATCAAGACAATATAATACTAGCATAAAGACAGACATATAGGCCCATGGAACAGAATAGAGAGCCTAGAAATAAAGCCACACATATATGTCAACTAATCATTGATAAGCGCTCCAAGAACATGCCACAGGGAAAGGATAATCTCTTCAATAAATGGTGTTAGGAAAACTGGATATCGACATGCAAAAGAATAAAATTGTATGCATAGATTTCACCATACAGAACAAAATCAACTTGAATGTATTAAAGACTTAAATGTAAGACCTAAAATCATAAAATTCTTAGAAGAAAACACAAGGAAAAAGCTCCTTAACTTGGCCTTGGCAATGAATTTTTTAATATGACACCAAAAGCACAACCAACAAAAGAAAAAACAAACAAGTGGCACTACACCCTATGAAATTCTTCTGCATAGCAAAAGGAAAGAAACGACAAAATGAAAAGACAACCTGCAAAATATTTGCAAACCATAAATCTGATGAGTTAATATCCAAGATATATAAGGAACTCACACAAGTCAATAGCAAAAAATAGTAACCTGATGAAAAAATGGGCAAAGGAAATTAATAGGCATTTTTCCAAGGAAGACATACAAATAACCAACAGATATATGAAAAAGTGTCAATGTCACTAATCATCAGAGAAATTCAGATCAAAACCACAATATGAAATCAACTCACACAGGTTAGGAGGGCTATTATTCACAAAAAACAAAATATAAGTTTTGGCGAGGATGTGGAGAAAAGGCAAGTCTTGTATGCTGCTGGTGAGAATGTAAATTTGTAGAGTTGTTATGGAAACACTGTGGAGGTACCACAAAAGATTAAAAATAGAACTACTGTATGTTCCAGCCTTCTCACTTATGGGTATATATTCAAGTGAATTGAAATCGGGATCTCAGAGAGACACCTGTACTCTCATGTCTATTGCAGCATTATTGACAATAGCCAAGTTTTGGAACCAATCTAAATGTCCATCAATGGATGAATGGATAAAGAAAATGTAGTATAAACATACAATGGGGTATTATAAGCCTTAGAAAAAGAAGTAAATCCTGCCATTTGTGACAATATTGATGAACCTGGAAGACCTTATACTAAGTATAATAAGCCAGATACAGAAAAACAAATATTGTATGATCTCACGCATATGTGTAATCTAAGATAGTTAAACCCAGAAGCATACAAGTCAAATGGTATTTTCCAAGGGCTAGGAAGAGGGGTAAATTGAGAAGTTATGCTCTAAGGGTACAAAGTTTCGTTTATGCAAGATAAATAGTCCTGGAAATCTACTATACAGTACAGCACCTACAGTTAACAATACTGTATTGTACACTCAAAATTTTCTAAGAGATTAGATCTTATATAAAGTGACAAATAAAATAATAATAATAATAAAAGAAGATGGGTGAAAACTTTGGGAAGTCATGGATATGTCTATGGTCATGAAGGTTGTGATGTTTCCACAGAAGTATACTTATCCCCAAACTCATTGAATTGTATACATTAGTATGCACAGTTTTTTTACATGTCAATCATAACTAAATAAAGTGATGTCAAAAATAAATTTAAAAATATAATTAATTAATTAATTAACATCATGAGTGCACTTAAAAAAATCAATCACTAAATTTCAGATCTTCTTTCTAAGCCTGGGTTGGGCAGGCTTTGTTACCACTTCCTGAGGATATTCAGAAGATATGCACCAGCATTAATTCCAGGACACTCCTATTTTCTGTTTTAAGGTGAGATCCTTGAGAATATTGACATTGGATCCTTCCAAACAAGGAAGACTTTATTGGCTTAGTTCTTGGTTTGTCAATGTATTTCCCATTATTCTTATAAAACAATGATTTGGAAAAATTATGTAATGATGTTTAAAAGGAGAATAGCTCAATAGGATCTCAATGTTTAAAGACGAATGGTAATATAAAAAATCTGCTTCCCCGATGAGAGAATCTGAGCCAAGCACGGAGTGATGAAAACAGGACACTACATCAGAATCGAAGGTTTGGTGCAAAGTTGGACTCAGACACACCTGAATCATTCCAGGTTCCAGCACATGCTTCAGGAACAAAGAGATTTTTACAGCTTTGTGGGAAGTCTTCATCTCCACATTTGTATCATGAAACCTCATGAGGATATTACAAGGATGAGAAATAGTATCACCAAGCACAATGCTTGACGTATGGGACCTTCTTAATATCACCTATAGTGATTTTTTTATGGAATGAACATGACTGGACAAACTGGCAGAGTTTATTATAGGGAGGAAAGTGAGGGGTGCAACAAGAAGAAAGAAAAGGAGAGAAAGAAAGAATAATCCTGATATGGTAACTGCAAGTTTAAGGAAAGAATTCACATGCTTAAACTCCCACTGTAAATCTTGCTCGACGTATAGAGGCAGAGGAAGGGAGCAAGCCTTGGTACATTTTATTCCGGTTCATTAACTTCTGTTATTTTGTTATATTCTCCTATATTACAACATTACTATTTATTTCTTCCTGAAGGAACGGGCATTTTCATTGTGACACACACACACACATGCACATATGTACCCGCCTACACACATACAGACCTATGTGTGTGTCAAAACAGTTTAAAACAATGCCAAGCTATCAACAAATTCAAGACTGTGGTTGTCTCTTGGAATGGAACAATGGAAATGGAGGAAAATAAAAATGAATGTTGTCCCTATGCAAACCACTTTGTCACTTTTAGAAGAGGACTGTTGTGGTAAATATCAAAATTTACTAATTCTGGAAAGAGACACAGGAGTACTTGCCCTGATATCCTGTCTTATTCTGCCTTGTAAAATATTTCATAGATTACTAAAGAGAGATCATTACTGTGGATGTAGCCTATGGGGATTGTCTAGTTCTTCATCTCCTGTGCCACAGTCCTCATAGACAGGTAAAAGGATCAAGACCAGTGGTCATCCCTACAAAGGGAGATAAAGAACCAGTCATGGAAGGATAAATATAAGAAGATCATCAACCTTAATCCCCTGCCAAGAAATTAAAGAATATTTTAAAGAATTTTGGAACATGCCTCAAAATTGTGCAAAGGAAAGTTTCTCCAGAGGATGGAAAAAGACCTTAGAAATTTAGGGTCAGAGTAGAAGATTAGCAGACTGATTAGTGTTTTTGCAAAGGTATAAGAAAATAGGTCAAATGATGGACAACGAGGCAGGCACTTCATAGATAAATAAAATCAAGTCATCTTCAGCACGTTCCCACTCAACCCCAGAAGGACTGGTAGATAGACACCTCTCCATATTTGAAAAATAGACTAGGGAAGTGCAGATGACCTGGGTGCCAATCCTAAGGAATGATATTCAGTTCTCCTTCTGATATTAAAGGAGATAAATGGAAGCCCTGCTATCAGGGAGCATGGAAACATAGAGTGAGGGGCTGGGCTGTTGTGCAAAAGTGATGGTCCCTGGGAAGAGGCTCAGGTGTGCTGCCTAGTGACCTGAGCAGAACTATTGAGTAGGGTGGCCATGGGCAGATTATTTGCAGTCTCTGTGGCCCTTGGGGGTTCAACATCCAAAGTTTCTCATGATTCAACTTTTTTGCTATCATTCTGATCCCAAAACAGTGAAAATTTTTAAAAGCTCAGAGAAGGAATGACTTAAATTCCCTTATGTGTGATGCGAAAAGTATGCAATTCTCCTCCATATGCCTATTTCTGATCACATCCATTCAAGTGCCTTTCACACATGGACAAAATTTCCTTCTGTAATTGGATTCTAGTCTTCTTTCCTAAGGTACATTCAAAAGTATACTTTATAACAACAATCTAAGGAAGACTGAAAGGATATTTAAGGTCAAAAGTATACTTTACAACATGGATAAATACATATATGTATATATATATCAGGTATCTTACTTATAAAATGCAAGTGATAACATAGCAAATATACCCTAAAAAGTATATTCTAAGGACTAATTCTATGTAATGGCTCATTGCATTTCTTCTACATGTTATATTCAGCGGTTTCTAATATATTTCCTCTAATCAAAGTGGACTTTGAAAGGAAGAGTAACCTCAGCAAAATGGCAAAATGGCAGATTAGGCAGCTTAAAGCTCTAGTCCTCTCAAAGAAACAATGGGAACAAGCAAAAATTATAAGAACTGTCAGATCTCTTGAAAACAGTCACAATTTACCTCAATCTAGTGAGTGTTGAATCAAGAAAAAAGCAGCTTCAAACTGGTAGAAAGGTTTTGTGACATTTTTCCTTGCTCTTGCCCCACTCCCTTCTTGGCATGTCAGTAGTCTTTAGTCTTAAACTGATCACAGCCTGTGTTCTCAATATAAGACCCTGGTCCATGGGTTCAGAGGAAGCAGAGTAGATCTTTTCTCAAATCATTCTGTATGTCCATTCTAAACTGTCTGGGAGCTATCTGAAGGAATGACACAAGGTACTCATCTCTGTTTTGCCTAACTCAGAACTCAGGCTGGAAAAGCAGTGGGCATTGTTCGAAAAATACCACAAACCAAACTAACAGCCCACATATGAATATAGTAAAAGATTAAAGTCAAAACTTAAAATAGATCAGCTAAGCCCCAGAGCAAAAACAGTGAAAATTTACTTTAGGAAATTAGGAGCTTTAAAACCAGCCGAGTATATGGGAGAATTTAGAAAGCCACATGCATGCCCTTGGCAAGGCGTATATCAGAAAAGACCAGAGAAGATCCTGAACTTTCATATTGATCTCTAGGATCAGTGCAAACTTGAGTAAGCATTGAAAGAGTACTGCAGTACAGATCCACTCTGTAATGACTGAGAGAGGTGTGTTACTTCTTTCTTTGTTTGCTTGTATCACTCCTGCCATTCAAAGAAAATCTATCAAAGCACTACCTGGACAAAATTAAAGGACACAGATTTCAGGGACCGCATACAACAAGAGTTACATTCTTTGCAAATATATTTTTAAAAAGTCGCTAAATGAATAGACTACTACTACCTTCAACAATTTTTTGAATACATATATATATATACACACACACACACATATATATTTACAATGGAAGTTTATTCAGCCATAAAAAACAAAGTTCTGAAACATGCTAAAACATGGATGAACTTTGAAAAACTTATGCTAATTGAAATAAGCCAAACACAAAAGAACATATATTTTATGATTCTACTTACTTGAAATATGTAGAGTGGAAAGAAGCATAGAGACAGAAAGTAGACTAGAAGTTGCAAAGGGCTGGTAGTGTGGCATTTGAATGAGAAGTTATTGCTAAATAGCTACAGGTTTGCTGTTTGATTCATAAAAATGTTGTGAAAAAAGATAGAGACAATGGTTGCCTAAGATTTTGAAGGTAATTTTGCATCAAAATTGCACACTTAAAATCATGAAAAATAGGGCCGGCCCCGTGGCTTAGTGGTTAAGTGTGCACTCTCCACTACTGGCGGCCCGGGTTCGGATCCCGGGCGCACACCGACACACCGCTTGTCCAGCCATGCTGAGGCCGCATCCCACATACAGCAAGTAGAAGGATGTGCAACTATGACATACAACTATCTACTCGGGCTTTGGGGAGAAAAAAAAAAAAAAGGAGGAGGATTGGCAATAGATGTTGGCTCAGAGCCAGTCTCCCTCAGCAAAGAAAAGAGGATTAGCATGAATGTTAGCTCAGGGCTGATCTTCCTCACACACACACACACACACACACACACACACACACAATCATAAAAAATATAAGTTTTATGTTATATGTATTTTATCACAATAAAGAAATTAGACTAAAATTTAGCAAGCATTTAAATCCCTTTATAGAATATCACTATCAGCTTTTCCTAATCTCAAAGTACTGGATTTGATATATTTTTCCCATGTTATGGACAACTTTTTGAAATTATTGCCATTGGTTATCAATATTCTTACAGTAAACTGTGAGTTATGAGAGAAGCAGTCAAATTGTATTATAATGTACCTTGTGATTGTAATTGACAGACATTGGGACTTCTTCATTACCACAATAAACTGATTTTTAGATGACTGGTGTGCTACAATAATTAAGACCTGCCACGTTAGTACAGAGGTAAATACAAGACAAGATCAGAAGATAGAGCCCAGAAACAGACCTACAAATAAGTGGGCAGTTTATGCAAGGACATAAAAATGAATTTGGATTCCTGCCTCCCATCAAAGGCAAAACTAAATCCCAAGAAGGATATTGTTTCAAATGTAAAAGCCAAAATGGTAACTCCTTCAGACTGGTTAGCTGTAGGTTCCACAAACAAGACCTATTGAGTATAAGCTATTATGGAAAGTATTAGCAAATTCAACTACATTAAAACTAAGCACTTGTGCTCATCCAAAAAAAAACTATAAAAGATATCCCAAAACAAGACACACACCTAAAAAGAAATTTCCTGTGCTTATAACTGACTAACAATAGTATTCTGAAATAAAGAAGTCATAGGAATCAATAAGAACAACACAAAAGTTCAAAAGTACAAGAAACAGATTTAACATAGCAAAAAAAAAATCTGAAAACACTATCAACCATATAATACTAAGAGACATATCAATTAATAAAACCATTTTTATACCCATAAGATTATCAGTATACTTGAAAATATCTTGGTGGTGATATGAATCACTAGGACTGTGTAATGTATGTGTAGATTTGTTCAATGACTTAGGAAAACTCTTTGGAAATACTCAAAGAGAAAAGGGAATCTCTTATACCCAATATTTCCATCCCAGTTATAAAACATTCTTTCATTTCCACCAGAAGACATATAAAAGCATATTTAAACAAGTTTATTCATAACACCAGAAAACTAGTTACAAAGAAACAAAATTTCCATCAGGATCAGCAAGGATATGTATTTTGAAAAGATCCCATACATAGTGTAAAAAGTCCAGAGTATTGAAAATGAATTAGTTACTGCTACCACCAACAACATGATTGAATCTCAAAAATGCAATAAAGAGGAAAACAATGAGGACAAAAGTTCATACACTAAGATTTAACCAGTTAGAAAACAGACAAATTATAAATTGGACAGGAATACATACAGGGGTGATAAGTCAATCATGTTTAAACCTACTACCTGTTTTATAGGACAAATATGATCAAATACTGGAAATCTCTTAGAATTCAACCTAAAAGAAGAACTTCAAAGAAAATGATAAGTACAGAATTCAAGATAGTGTTTGTCACTTCAGGGGACAGAATGATGTGAGTGGCAGAAGCTTCAGGTGGATTCTATAATGATGGCATTGCTCTATTTTTAACCCCTGGATAGATTATGTTTTTATTCTTTCAGAACTACAGACAGATTTTATGCACTACTTAGAATATATTATATTAAAAAGTAAAATTGAGGAAAGGCCTCCCATATTCCAAATTTTAAATACACTCGCCTACATCCTCTTAATATCGAAGTCATGCATCTTCAGACTTTAGAGGTCATCAGAATCTCACAGAATGCTTATTGAAAAGGCTCATTCCTCATATGTCTCTGTAGAAATTCAAAGTCGTCAGTTTTGAGTGAGGTTTGGAAACTTGTTGTATGTGCAAAGGCCCCAGGTGATTCAACTCTGCAGGTGTTCTGTTAAAATCAATGCAGGAAGCTCTGCACTAGGAGGACCATGATTCCCAGGCAGGGTCTGTATCCCAGGCATGGTGTTGAAAATAAAACCCCATCACCCTCCAAAAATGACCAGAACAGAAGTCTCTCCAGCAGCTTCTTTGATCCTCCTTTGAGACCTCCACTGTTTTCACCTCACACCCACAGAGATCATTCTGACTGATCACTGAAATTTTGTGATTATGAGAAATGTGATCGACCTAATTTGGCTAACTCCCTTTCTTCTCTCTTGTTTTGCCCTCAACATCTCTCTCTCAGCGCAAAGTAGTTCTCCCTAGAATAACTTTCCCCATAAAGACACATTAAAAGTTTTGCATGAGAACCTTGAGTGCAGCCAATGCTCTAAGACATCAGTAATACAATTAACTTTATTCAATCTGATCTCCATGTGGACTCCACGAGAGATAAGCAAGAATCACAAAATAAGATGACTAAGGAAAAAAGTGAAATCTCAGATAAATTCGTACAAATCATCCAAAGCAAATAGCATGCCAGAAGACGATTACCAACCTTTGCTCTGCCTACCTAAACATTATGTATTTTATTATATCACTCAGACCAGAAAAAGCAGCTGATAAATATAATATAAAAGAAAACAAATCTAATTGCTACAGTGTGTGGTACAAATCCATGAGAACAGTAGTATGACAAACATGAACATAGGCAAGTACAGAACAGAATGATACTAGTTAATTTTGTTGAGTTGTTACTATGTGTCAGGCATTGTTCCAAGTGTTTGCAGTGCTTATGTGGGTGGACTTCCCAGCAAGAAGTACACTCCACATAGTCAGTCTCAGGCTCTCAAAGTAATCATTTTCTCCACATCAGGAATGAGATTAAGAAGGGGCATATTTCGTATTCATGGTGAAGGGAGTGACAGCTACATATTCTGGATGACTTCATGCAATGTTAAGTATCAATAGACCTAGGCGAGAAGAGTCAGATTTCTTTTTCTGATCATGATGTCTAGCTGTGATGCTGGCATCTGTTGCAGTGATCTGGGTCCCTGAGCGAAACTACTTCCAGGAAACAGACACTACATGGAGAAGTAAATGAATTTTCCTCTACATTCCCTACCTTTGAAGTCCTAGTAATGAAAATAACTCTCCTTGTTGTTTTGGCATATTAGAATCAGGGTTACTTTCTCTTACAAGAAATGATGGCTTTCTCACTTATCAAGGTGAAAAGTCTCACAATCATCTCTAACCACAGATAATCACATTACAGAAATTGTATAGATGATAAAACTGAGCGTAGCGGATGCTGATGTTGCCCTGCATAGTTACAACTGACCAACGATAGGACTCAGGAAGTACTGAATTGGAGGATGAAAGAACAGCTCCTCTCATGTCCCACAGTAGGCTTGTCTCTGGGGTGCAATTCACATGGCCCAACCAGGAGATCAGACAGAATCAAGGCTCTGCTCTGACCACAGACTTATTCGATCCTCCTCCTGTTCTATCCAAATTCTGTCCTATTTTTCTCTTGATGTCCCAACAATATAAGTATAGCCATTGCCTCAGGTCAGCTTCTAAGGACCCCAACAAAGACACTAAACTTAGGGAATGGAACTCATTTTTGAAACACCTCAGAGCTATAAAAGCAGCAAATAAGCTTTCAATACCAAGTTAAAATTAACTTACTCATTATATTATCTATTCATTTTAGAAGAAGTTGATGATGCAAGAATCAGACGTTCTGGCTCACCCAATAATTCTGTCACATTGACTGATTCTAGAAACCTGAATCCAAAGCAGATGACACAATCAAAGAAGAGAAGGTGTCCTACTGAGGAGTTTTCTCAAGGCTCCCTTCATGTCCTTGTTCCTCAAGCTATAGATGAAGGGGTTCAGCATTTGAGGGACAACAGTGTACATCATTGAAGCAACTGCAGTGTTTATGGAAGAGTTAGCAAGAGTAGAACTAATGTACACCCCAAATCCTGTCCCATAGAATAAGAACACAATTGAGAGGTGAGACCCACAGGTGGAAAAAGCTTTATACTTGCCACCCACTGATGGCATTCTCAAAACAGAGAAGAGTATCTTAGTATAAGAGAATATGATTCCACACACAGGAATACCACCAAATATGCTACTTGCACAATATATCAGGATATTATTGATGAGGGTATCAGAACATGCAAGCTTGATGAGCTGAACAACATCACAGAAGAAGAGCGGGATTTCCAGGTTTGTACAGAAGGTCAGCCGCAACACCATCAGACTGTGGAGGAGGGGATCCACAATGCTAATGAACAGGGAGAATAGAATCAGCAGTCCACAAAAGCAGGAGTTCATGGTGAGCATGTACCTCAGTGGCTGACAAATGGCCACATAGCGGTCATAGGCCATTATCGCAAGAAGAAAATTTTCCAAACAAACAAAAGCCAGGACAAAGTAAATCTGTGTAAGGCAGCCTGCATAAGTAATACTCTGATTCTGCGCTTGGATGATCATCAGCATCTTTGGGATTGTGGTTGTGCTTAAACAGATGTCAGTAAATGACAGATTGGAGAGAAAGAAATACATGGGGGTGTGCAGGTGAGAGTCAGAGATGACAGTCAGAATGATGAATAGGTTTCCCAGGATGGTGACCAGGAACATGGACAGGAATAAAATGAAGAGGAGAGGCTGCAGTTCTGGATCATCTGTCAATCCTAGGAGAAAGAATTCTGGAGCATCTGTGTGGTTTCTGGGTTCCATGTTGTTGATGAATCTGATGGAAAAGATGGAGTGAAAATAAAATAAAATGAATGGTCCCTGGATAAGCAGCAGAAGCATCAACTGGGAACTTGTTAGAAATAACTAATGGTGGCACGACTGCAGATCTACTGTTGTTGAACTCTGGGATGAGGACCAACAATCTAAGTTTTATAAAGCCCTCCAGATGAATTTGATATATGCTTAAGTTTGAGAAGTATTGCTTAAAATAAATAAATTAAAACAAAACAAAACAAAAAACTCTGTGTACTGTGAACCCAAGGAAATATTCTAATCTAACCCTCTGCTAATCTCTCCCTGCATCATCGTCTTTTCTCACTCTTCCTCTTCCCTCCACTTCCTTTACTGGCCCTTATTTTTATTGGTGATCAACTCTGTTTCCTACCTTGTGCCAAGCGCTGAGACTGAAACAAAGAAGACGACATGGTATTTCCTTCAGAAATGTTTCTTAACTCAAGCAAATAGAAGGATGAGAATGAAGTTATCCAATCTCTCTTGTAGTGTACAGTTCCCAAACTTTGGCATGCCTCAGAATCATCGAAGGGCTTGTTAAACTATGGATGAGTTAGATCACACAATCACTTCTTGTATCATTGGGAAAACAGGTTCAGTGAGATTATGTCATGTACGGGAAGTACATGGTTCGTTCACGGCAAAAATTAGGTCTGAGATCAGATCATCTGATTGCTGAATAGATTCACTTGACTAATTTCTGTTAATTCCTCTGGATAGTACAGAATTAGCATTCTTAAACCATCACTCAGATTTCATAAGTCCTTTTTAAATTTGTGATATTTCATCCTGAACAATGCCCCAAATCTTTTCACTTCCTTACAAAGTATATCCACCTCTCTCCATGAAGCACTGTGTGGGAGGTGCATGGTATTTATCGAAGTATATGCTCTGCACCAGAGCAAAGATTAGAAAAAGTTGCCTATAAACTTTAAGCTCGTAAGACTTTCCAATGGAAACCCTACTCAACTATGTTACCAATAGATTCTAAGACAAGCTGGAAAACTATGTCAATGAGATTCTCTGTGTCATACTAAGGGAATTTCTTTAGATAGAATGTCACTTAAAAAATAGCTAAATGAGAGAAAAAACTAAATGCATAGGCTCTTAAGAAAACAAATGAAGATAACTTCACTTTTTGGTCCTTGGAAGACAGAAGCTTATGAGATAAGAGAGACTTATATGATACTTATAATATAATTGTGTCATAACAGAATTGTCTCTGTGAAGTGATGTTCCTCCCTCTCAAGGGAGAAAAAGAATTGGCCATGACAGCCTCTAGCATTGGTGTATTAGTTATATTGAAACTCACTGAATTTAAGCCAAACCAGGACTTGCTTTGAGAATGAGGAAAATTTTTCAATTGTTTTTGAACAATTTTTGGTTGTAACTTCGAAAAGCCTGATGTCCTAATTTGTATAATGGGAGCTGTCATAAAAACCTATGGGGTTGTAGCAATGATGGGAAATGAACGGAGGAAAAGCATCCAGAGCAGTACTCAGCCTTTGGGACCCTCAAACTGACATTTCCTGTCATAGAATTTTTCCTGCCATGAGCAACAGCTCCTGGCACGTTTCCCTCTTCCAAAGGAAGCAGTGGGGTGGGGCAAGCTGAGGAAAGAAAACACAAAGAGAGAACATCCCTAGATGATAACTGCAAATTTCAGGGAAGAGTTTATGAGCTGAAACTTCAGCTGAGAACCTTTATCATATAGAAGAAAAATGAAGGAAATATCAATGATATCAATATTCATTTGAATGGACTTATGAAATACATAACAATTAAGATGACTTAGGGGCCAGCCCCGTGGCTTAGCGGTTAAGTGCGCGCGATCCGCTACTGGTGGCCCAGGTTCAGATCTGGGTGCGCACCCACGCACCCCACTTGTCCGGCCATGCTGAGGCAGCATCCCACATAACAGCAACTAGAAAGATGTGCAACTATGACATACAACTATCTACTGGGGCTTTGGGGAGAAAAAGGGGAAAAAAATTTTAAAAAGGAGGAGGATTGGCAATAGATGTTAGCTCATGGCTGATCTTCCTCACAAAAAAAAAAAGATGAATTAAATAATAAAATAAATTAGATATACACATCAATACAAATAGTAAAACCAACAAAATATTTTCAAATGACATAAAGTGTACATTTCAAATGACATAAAGTCTACTTAAAGTGAAAATTTTAAATGTATTTTGAACCCTCAGTTACACAGGCTTATTTTAATACAGATTATTACAGTGAAAAAAACAGAGATAGCAATGAATGACTGAGTATCTGCCAGTCAAGAGTATAAAATTCACACACTTCACCATCTTCAGTCTAAGTGTTTTATTTCAATAAACCATACAGGTATATGTGAAGCCCCCACATGATATATTTGCGCAATCTTGATTCTTTTCTTTCTGCAGGGGAACCACTACATGAAGTTCATATGTTATTCTGCTGCAACGTTTATCATAATTAGTATTATTCTTCCGAAAACAATTGCACTGTTTTGCATTTTGAAAGCTTTATATAAACAAAACTATAAGGTACATGCCTTTTACAATTGGCATTCTTATGTAATTTATCTTTTTGGGGGGAGCAGGGGGAGATTGGCTTTGAGCTAACATTCATGCCAATCTTCCTCTATTTTGCATGTGGGATGTCATCACAGCATGGCCCAATGTGTGGCATGTAGGTCCACACCTGGGATCAGAACCTGGGAATTCTAGGCAGCTGAAGTGGAATGTGCATACCTGACCACTCTGCCATCAGGCTGGCCACAATTTATCTTTTCTTTATTGTTGTTATATTTAATACTGGTTTTATTAATTTTAATTACTAGAGAGTATTCCACTATTTTGTTATATCATGTTTTATTTCTCCATTCCTTAACTGATAGATATTATAGTTGTCTTCCTATTTGTGAATGCTTCCTTCCTACATTATGAATACACATATAATACAAAGCCATGCATGGGAGATATTACCACATTCTACTTGACATTGTCCCTGAGATGGAGACAACAGAAATGAGGGGGATACAAAAGAGATGGCTTCTATATGAACATAATTTTGTTACTTTATTAAAAAAGACCTGAAGTTGATATAGCAGAATGTCAATATTTGTTAATTCTGGATGAGTGAAGGGTGATGCTATTTTTTCTTCTTATACTAGTTCTACTGTTCTTATGTAAAATACATGGTAACGTTATAAAGAGAAACATGTGTACTAGGAAGGCAGCCTGCTATGTCTGTCTGCGTCTCCTCTTTCTCCCCAGTGTTTTCACAGCCCAGCTAGGGGGATAATACAAACACTCTTCTGTACAACAGTGTGTAAAGAACCAGGGACAGAAATGAAAGGAAAAGCTGACAAAACCTCTTCTCTGTGACCCGTACAAGAATTCAAGTAAAAGTCAGACAGATTTATAACAATCATCATGTTTGAGAAGGGGCAGATTTCTGATCGGAGGATAACAGATTCTCCCATTTATTAGAGAAAATAGGAGAAAAGCAGACTGGAAATTGGCGGAGTATTGGCACAAATGTATATAGGAACTTGTCAACAAGAAGAGAGTTAAGCTGTAGTCTTATAGGATACTTGGTTCTGATCATTTCATGCATGTTCTCTCCTCATTTCTTCCCACAGAGGAATTTGTAGTAAAACACCTGTCCTCATTACCAAAGCATTAACTAATGGACTTTCAGTTACCTGACTGGCATCACTATGGAATGATGCTTCTCATGTCACCTGGGTATTGAAGACAGAAGCTATGTCTTCAGGAATGGCAGGGAGACCAAGTGAGGCAATGGGCTCCTGGCTAGGAAAGCTCATCCTTGGATGGAGCCTCAAGTGTGCTTCTTCATGACCAGACAAGGGCTGTTGAGAGAGGTTGTCACAGGCTGACTGTTTATAGTCTTTATATCCCTGGGGGATCAATATCCAAAGCTCCTCATTAGACAAATATTTTCAGTGTCATTCTTATCCTTGCGCACTGCAAATCCTTCAAGACCAAGACAACAGGAGAGAGAAATTCATGATGGCTAATCCCTGACCTTGTGGGGCCAGTTGTACACCATCCAGTTCTCTCCACTTGTTCACGTTCATTTCCAATTCACATACCTTGCACACATGTACACACACTCCTTTGCTAATGAATTTTAGGCTTCTCTTTTTTTTTAAGTTAGAAACAAAGGCATCTCTATCTCATTGATATCAGGAAGTTTTATTTCAATTTTAAATGTGAAAATATAGTTTAAATATTGGGTATAAATAATATATTTATAATTATAGCTAAATATTGTAAAATTCAAACACTTTGATGTATTTCATCTTTAGAGTCATTGAATGTTTCCTGTACCTAAATTTTTGTTCTCTGTATTTTACACTGCAGAATCCGATCTATTCTCTGTGATCAGTTGTGACTGCGATCAATATGGAGAGAATTCATGCTCCATTTTTAGACTTTTATAACCACCTTTTCCAATTTCCGTACCATAGACCCAGTGCATATTTTTCTTCCTTTTGGAGGAATTTTGATCGAATTATGTTTCTTTACTTTAAATTGTGTCGTGATAAAATACAATGTCACTGAAAGGCAGTAATGTGCAATTTTGTCTATAAGTCAGAGAAAGACAAATATTGCATGATCTCACTTATATCTGGAATCTGAAATAGTTGAATTCATAAAAACAGAGAGTAGAATGATGGTTCCAGGGGGTGAGGGGTGGGGGAAATGGAGATGTGTTGATCCAAGGGTACAAACTTCCAGTTATAAGATGAATAATTTCCAGGCATCTAATATACAGCGTAGTGACTGTAGTTAACAATACTGTATTTTGTACTTGAATGTTTCTTCATGTATAAAATCATTACATTGTATACCTTAAACTTACACAATGTTATATGTCAATTATAGTGCAATTAAGTTGGAAAAAAATAGTACCAACACTCTACAGTATCTGCAATAATCTATTCCAATAATGTTCTGCCTCTCCCACAAGAAGGATCCAATATTCTAATTATTAAAGTCAGAATTTCCTGGATTTTCTTGGTAGTTTCTCTACCTAAACCAGAAAACAAAATATTTTACTTTTCCTGGGTTTTGACCTTAGAAAATTGAATTAAGAGATATGTGTTCTCTTTGATCTTACTTCTTTTGTCCAGTAAAACACTTGCAAATTCAAAATAAAAGTAAAGGAAAATTTGGCTACAGAAGAGCAGAAGATGATAAGATAATGGAAGCAGAGATCCACTTGATGTGCTTTGAAAATGGAGGAAGGGCAACATGCCAGAAATACAGGTGGGCCAGTAGAAGCTGAAAAATGCAAGGAATGAGAATCTCTCCTCAGAGACTCCAGAAGGACCCAGACACGCCAACTGCTTGACTTTGGCCCAGAGAAATATTCTGATTTCAGACTTGTGACTGCTATAATTGTAAGAGAGCAAACTTGTGTTGCTTTAAAAAAAAAGATAAAGTCATACTAGAGTAGGATGGGCCCTAAATCCAAATGACTTGTGTCCTTAATATAAATTGTTATCACAGTTCTTTTATGTCTTCACTGAGTAATAAAATCAAGTTTTTATGGATGGGTAGTCTAGGTCATATTTGAAAGTTTTTTGTCCTGCTGTACTTCTTGTTATATTGAGAGAAAAATTTGAATTTTTATTCTTGAGTCACTTGTTTTGGTGGCTTATTGATTGGTTGATTATTTATTTTTATTTTTTTAAATTGTGGTAAAATACAAAAAAATGTAATTTACCATTTTAACCATTTTTAGATGTTTAGTTCAGTGGCATTGAGTACATTCACATTGTTGTCCTTAATCACCACCATCCATGAATAAAATTTGTCATCTCACAAAACCAAAATCTGCACCTGTTAAACAGTAAAAACCTATTCCTTCTTGCCACCAGACTCTGCAAACCACATTTTAACTTCTGTGACTGTGAATTTGACTATTCTAGGAAACTCATATAAGTAAAATCATAAATTATTTGTCCCTTTGTGACTGATTTGTTTCACTTATCTGAATGTCTTCAAGGTTCAACCATATGATCATGTATATCAGAATTTCCTTTCTTTTTAAGGCTGAATAATGTCACATTGTATGGATATACCATAATTTGTTTGCCCATTCATCAGTCAATGGACACTTGGGTTGCTTCCACCTTTTGACTATCGTGAATAATGTTGTTATGAACATGGGCGTACAAATATCTGTTCAACTCCCTACCTTCATTTATTTTGGAAATATATCCAGGAGTGGAATTACTACGTCATATGATGATTCCATTTTTAATTTTTTGAGCTGTTTTCAGAACAGCTGCACTATTTTACATTCCCACCAACAGTGCACAAGGACCTCAATTTCTCCACATCATTGCCAACACTTTTTTTTTCTTTTTCTTTTCTTTTTTATAGTAGCCATCTTAATATATATCAGGTGGTATCTCATTGTAGTTTTGATTTGCATTTCTTTAATGATTAGTGATGGTGAGCATCTTTTCACGTGCTTCTGGGCTATTTGTATATCTTCTCTGGAAAAAGTTTATGCAGTTCTTTGCCCATTTTTAATCATTTTGGTATGTTTTTTTGTTGTTGAGTTGTAGGAGTTCGTTATATTTGCAGGGTATTAGTCCATTATCATCTTATTGTAAAGTGGTTGAATTCATCACTCTTTTCATTTTCTATTGTGATTGTTTAATCTTACTTAAGGAGTGATTATTCTCCAAGTTATAGGGATATTATCCTATATTATTTTCAAAGCACTTCATCATTTTGTCTTTAAATTGAAGGGTTTGGTACTTTCGAATGATATTTGTGAATGCTGTAATAGAAAATCACGTTTCATTTTTTCCAAAATGGATACAATAATTTCAGCACTATTCCTAAATGGTACTGTCCTTTCCCTGCAATGCCACATTGTCATACAGAAAGTGTCCAATGCCTCCTCTGTACTGAAAAATTTTCATACAGATGAGAGTTTTATTGGTACTAATTTTCTATCTGTTACAGAACCATACCATTTTAGTTACTATTTCTCCATAATATAACTTCTAAGGCAAATGTTGCACTTTGTTGTTATTTCCATCAAGCCAACTATTCTTTCTCCATTGCTCTTTCATATAAATTTCAAAATCAGCTTCTCAAATACAATAAAATCCCAATATTTGCCTTAAATGTATAAAACTGTTTGAGGAAAATTGACATCTCTATGATATTGGGTATATCTATCTAAAATTACAATTTTTTTTCCATTTTTAGTTCTTCTTTTGTGTCTTTCAGTAAAATGTTGTAGATTTTTCCATAATGTGGTTTCAAATCTTTTCATGGAACTCTTCAGAGGTATTTATCTGATGGTCCAGTTAAAGGTATCTATTACATACCACACTTTCTAAATAAATTTTTCTTAGTACAGACACCCAATTGATATTTGTATAGTGATTTTGATTCCAGCAACTTTACTACATTCTATTGTTCTCTCCAATAAATTATTTAGAGGTTCTTTGGCATTCTCTACATAGATTCTAATTTTATCTGTTAATTCTGACACATTTATTTCTTCTAAACAGCTCAAACCTACACTATATTGCTTGAATGAAAGTAGTGCCAGTTGACATGTGTTATATTGTTCTGGATTTTAAACAGAATGTTTTCAGTATTTCACTGTTGAGTATCTCATTTACTGTTGATTATTTCTGAAATACTCTTTTTTGAGTTAAGATGGTTTCTTCTATTCTTACTTCACTATTTTTATTATCATGGAAGTGTGTTTTGTTTTATTCAAATGCCTTTTTCCAATCTGTTGAGAATAATGAATGATATGTTTACTCTTACTCTGCAAATGTGTTAAATCATATTCGAGTTCTAATACACACATTTACTTATTTATTCATTCATTCAATAAATATTAATCAAGAGTACACTGTTGGCAAGCCCTGTTGTAGATGCTGATGATGAAATTCAGTACAAACAGTTAGAAATCTTCGTGAGAGGATTTTTCAAATTCCACCATACTTAGGCTACTCTGCATCTGCCCTTGTCAGAAGGCTTTTGTATAATCTTCCTGACACTACCTGTCTGATCTTCTCTTTACTATTGACCCTATTATTCATTCCATTTCAACCATGCTGGTCTCCTGACGTTCGGTACATTCAACAGTGATTCTCTGTTTCAGGATTATTTTTCTTCTCATTTATATTTTGACTTTCAGAGTCTATTTGGATGGGAAGGATTTTTCCTCTCTCTATTTTACCTATAGGCTCACTCTTTCTCATTTAGTAGGTTCACATTTGCCCCCACCAATCGCAATCAGTTCTCTATGCCTAAATTTAGTTTCCCGACTCCTTCTGCTTGGATATATTGTGAATATCACATATCCACTCACCACATCAGCAGGTAACTTGGTTCAGTTCTTCCCTGGGGTTTTTATGAAACTTTCAGCTGTTCCATGTCCACATTCATCAGCCCATGCAGTGTCCACAACTCTTGTGTTCACCCACATTTCTCAAATATTGAAGCTCCATTTTTTACTTTGACTTCAAGCACCCAATGTCTTCTAGGACATTTACCTTCCACGACACTCATTACCTGGAGAGATTAACTTCTTCCTTATAGAAGTAAACTCATAGAATCCTTGTCTTTGGCCCATTCATTCTTTTTTTTTTTTTTTTTTTTTTTTGTGAGGAGATCAGCCCTGTGATAACATCTGCCAATCTTCGTCTTTTTTTGCTGAGTAAGACTGGCCCTGGGCTAACATCCGTGCCCATCTTCCTCCACTTTATATGGGACGCCGCCACAGCATGGCCTGCCAAGCAGTGCGTCAGTGCACACCCGGGGTTCCGAACCGGCGAACCCCGGGCCGCCGCAGCAGAGTGCATGCACTTAAGCGCTTGCGCCACCGGGCCGGGCCCTGGCCCATTCATTCTTTATGTTTGAGTTATTTTTGTGGTACATGGAAAGCTTTCTCTTGTTTTATAAGACCAGATTTGTCTTTTTATATTTTTTCCTATTATTTAATGTGTTGAAGTCAATGGATGACATTCAAATACCCTCTTGTCCCATGTTGCTTTCAAATACTGTAACAAGTACTCTACTGATTAAAAAATAAAGTTTTTGTGGAAAGGGTTAACATGTGGTAAAATAAAGTGATAAATGCATGCACATATTAATGATGAAAATTTTGTGATTAAATATTAACCTGAAGCATCATTTTCACTTATTAAATTATGGTTGAAATTTCACTCATTCTACTGAGAGTATGGATAAAGCAGCATACTATTGCCTTGGCAGTGACATTGTAATTTCTCATAATTCTTTTAAAAATCAAGTGCCATAATTTCAACCCATGATCCCCAAATGTGAAACATATATGTACACTGAAACTATTTTGATGAAATTGAAAATGGTGTTTATAAAATTCTAAAGTCTGTCTATATGGATCACAGTCAGAATTGTTTACAGATCGTAGATAATAATCTACCATATAAAGTATAAAGAATGAAGATTAAGGTTCAGGAAAACATTCAGTGACTCTTAGAAAGAAACATCTCTGAGTGTTTCTATTTTTACAATAGCTTAGCTGTATTTATAAATATATTTTTTATACCCACATATAAAAACTATGTTTTCACACTTAACGTTAGAATCCAGTTTCCTGATATCATTTATTAGATAGACATGTCATTGATCGTACCTAAAAAATAAACACTGGTATACAATTAGAGAAAAATGGTTTGTCGTCATGTGCAAGGTATGTGACATGGAGGCTAGCAGAAACAAATAGAGAAACCTGGATGACATACACTCGGTCTTGTGGGATCAGGGAATCAACCATCCTGAATTCTTTCCTTCTAGAGTCTTGGTCTGTAAGGATTTACACTGTCCTGGGATCTGAGTAACAATAAAACAGTTTGTCTAATGAGGAGCTTTGAATATTAAGCCCCCAGGGATGCAGAGACTACGAAGAGTCTGTGAGTCTCCACCTCATTCAACAGCCCTGCCCAGTCAGGATGCAACAGCTGAGCCACCTCGCAAAGATGATGCCTTTTGCATAGAAGTCTGGGGCTTCACTCAGTTCCTCTGCCCTTAGAAAGAGATCTTCTGTCTCCATCATTCAATATCTAGGGGAGATACCAAGAATCATCCCACAGTCATGCAGCCAGATAATCTAAAGTCCCTTAGACAATGCTTTGAGCATGAGGGCAGGTGTTTGCTATAGTTTCATCCCTGTACCGCTGTGAAGAGAACCCATTCCTAAGATGATCAATACTAGGTCCCCCACGGAATTCTTACCTGTATGTCATCATCCTGACATGTTCTTTTGTACCTTTGCAACAATACTCACACAGCTCTCACTCTGCTAGTCTTCTACTCTGTCTATATAATGGGAGGAACCATTTCACTTTTAAGCTTAAATCCTCCCCTTCACAAACACATTGACCATTATAAAATTCTCTGACATTCACTTGTATCCTTGTGGTGGTGGAAGGGAAAGGTGTTAGTCAGCTTCACCTTATCTTCCCATACATGTTCCCACACATCTTTATACAGAAGGGCTTTGGTGTCATCTTTGCTGCCTGGCTATGAAGACTCTGGAGAAGGAAGTGTAGACCCAGACAGACAGAGCTGACTACTTCGTTTGTCTACTTGTTCATCTTTATAAAACTACTGAATACTTTAAATTATAAGAACAACATAGATATAGTAATAATAATTCAAAAATAACGCCATCCACCCCTTTCCGGAATTAACAAATATTGGCATTCTACTATAGAAGCTTATGTCCTTTATTAAATAAAGTAACAAAATAGTATACACACGGAAAGCTCCCTTTCTGTATTCACTTTCATTCTCCTCATTCCCATCAAAGTCAACACCAACATGATGGTATCCCCCAGGCATGTTTTAATACTATATATGTATCCATGTATACATATATATATGTGTGTGCGTTAAACATTATAATATCTCTCAGGGAGGAAATTGAGAAATAAATTGTGATGTAACAATACAGTGTAATGCTCTATGGTAGTTAAAATGAATGAAGCAAAACTGAGTGTATCAACATTAATAAAAACATATGAAGTGTGAAAGTCAGTTGTAAAATGACATGCACAGTTTGTTTCTTCTTATAGTTGCCTTTGTGAAAAGAAAGAACAATGCAATTGCTCTTTGAAGAATAATACCAAATATAGGAAAAAGTGCAAGTGTATAATGTATATCAAGTTAGTGTAGTGGTTCCCTCAGGGAAAGAAAAGAATCAAAATTGGGCAAATACCTGATTTGGGGGCTTCAAATATACCTATTGTTTATTGCAAGGAAAATATCCAAAGAAAGAATGGTGAAGAGTGTGAATCTGATAATGTTAATGGGTGGGTACCCAGTCATTCATTTTTATCCTCTATACTTTTTTATGCTGGAATAATCCATAGTAAATATAAACACCTATGTAGGTTAAAGAAATATTTAAGCACTTCTCATGCCGTAGAATTTATATCAGACATTTTTTTTTCTCTTGTAGGTTTTCATTGCTTGTATTGATTCATATACCTAATTTACTTTATTATTTAATTCATTTTAATTGCTTTATGTCCATGCCAAATAAGTATTGATAGCTTTGATATTTTCTTCCTTTCCCCTGTACATGACCAAGGTTTTCAGAGGGAATTTCAGTACGTAAACCCATTCCTGAAATTTGCAATTATCACGTGAGGAGTGTTCTCTCTCTCTTTCCTCTTTCCTCAACTTGCCCCACCAAACCAGTTCCCTTCTAGTAGGGAAACATGACAGGTACTTTTGTTCATGGTGGAAAAAAAAAAAAGCACCATAGGAAATGTCACTACGAGGTTCCCATACACTGAGCACTGTGCTGGCTGCTTCAAGCCTATTCATTTTTCATCATTGCAACAAGCCCACAGAGTTTTATGATAGTCCCCATTATACAAACAGCATGCTGGGCTTCCCATACAGTTAAAGAGCATCCCCATTCACAAAAGAAGTGTTAGAGACTGGATTAAATTCAGAGTGTCTGAGACTAAGTACTAACCAAATAATTGATCCTATGTTGGCCACTTTTGTGTCCCTCAGGAGAGGGACAACCACGACGGTACGAGACATGCCTCTTGGGACACCTGGTACTAGTGTTACCGTACAAGTCTGCATCTTCCAAGGGCCAACAAATTGTTACTTTCATCTATCTTTTTAGGAACGAATTCTTTTCTTCCTTTCTCCTATTCGGTTGGAAGTTTTGTTTGTTTGTTTCTTTGTTTTTGATCATATGTCACTTTTTTTTTTTTTTTTTTGTGAGGAGGACCAGCCTTGAGCTAACATCTGCCAATCCTCCCCTTTTTTGCTGAGGAAGACTGGCCCTGGGCTATCATCCGTGCCCATCTTCCTCCACTTTATATGGGACGCCGCCACAGCATGGCTTGACAAGCGGTGCGTCGGTGCGCGCCCGGGATCCGAACCGGCGAACCCCGGGCCGCCGCAGCGGAGCGCGCGCACTTAACCGCTTGCGCCACCGGGCCGGCCCCAGATCATATGTCACTTTTCACCTTAGAGGAAGACTATCCCTAAAGATGAGACAGATTTAGTAATTTTATTCTTACATTTCTGATTGTTTGAAGGTGTGGAATAATTCTGAAGGAATAAAGCCATTTCTTCTTTATGTCATTCTCATTACCTTCCCAATATGTCAGTCAATCATTACTCAATAAAATTAGGGCTAAGTGAGTAGAGGGAAGAGGAGGAGAGAGAGAAGAAGAATTGAGGGAGAAATAAGCAGAGAGAAAGATCTGAATATTCACTTGGGTTCAAAATATAGATGAACATTTTTAGATGAGCAGTTCTCAAACTCTAGTATATGTCAGAATCATCTGGAGAGCTTGTTAAAACATATTGCTACTCATTACTTCTGGAACTTTTATTATCAGTAAGTCTGGACTGGGGACCCAGAATGGAAATTTGTAACAAGTTCCCAGGTGCTACTGCTGCTGGTCCAGGGACCATACATGTTATTTTCTTCTCACCCAGTGTTTTTCATCAGATTGAAAAACAACATGGAACCCAGAAATCACACAGATGTTTCAGAATTCCTTCTCTTTGGGTTGACAGATGATCCAAATGTGCAGCCCCTCATCTTTTGCCTGTTCCTGTCCATGTATCTGGTCACTGTCCTGGGAAACCTGCTGGTCATCCTGACTGTCTTCTCTGCTTCCCACAGCCATACCCCAATGTACTTCTGTCTCTCCCATCTGTCCCTTACTGACATCTGTCTAAGCACAATCATGATTCCAAAGATGCTGGTGAACATACAAGCACAGAATTAGAGCGTCATTTACACAAGCAACCTCAGCCAGGTGTGCTTTTGTCCTGGTTTTTTGTTGGTTTTAAAATATTGTCTTCTTGCAGTAATGGCCTATGACCACTATGTGGCCATTTGTCACCCCCTGATGTACACAAGCATCATGAACCCCCGCCTCTGTGGACTGTTGATTCTACTCTCCTTGGGCATTAGCATTGTGAATGCCCTGCTCCACAGTCTTTTGGCTTTGCCGCTGTCCTTCTGCACTGACTTGGAAATCCCCCACTTCTTTTGTGAACTTGCTCATGTCATCAAGCTCGCCTGTTCTGATTCCTTCATCAATAGCCTCCTGGCTAATTTTATGGCTAGTGTACTGAGTGGTATTTCTCTCACAGGGATCATTTTCTCATACATCCAAATCATCTTTTCTCTTTTGCGAATGCCAACAGTTGGCAGAAAATGTAAAGACTGTTCCATCTGTGGATCTCACCTCCTAGCTGTGACTTTATTTTATTGTACGGGATTAAGGGTATACATTAGTTTGGCAGTTACTGCCTCTTCCAGGAAGTCTTCAGTGGCTTCAGTGATGTACGTTGTGGTTCCTCAGATGGTGAATCCATTCATTTACAGCCTGAGGAACAGAGACATGAAGGGAGCCTCTAGAAAATAATCAATAGGATAACTTTTCTTTAATGATTTTTTCATCACCTTTGGGTCAGGTTTCTAGAATGAGTCAAAGTGAAAGGTGTTCTGGTGTGTCAGAATATCTTACTCTTCTATCATCAAGGTCTTCTAACATGACTAGAAAGCATCATGGGTAAGTGCATTTCAACTAGGGCTTGAAATTTGATTTTGCTCTTTCTGTAACTATGGGATGTTTGACAAATGATTTCAACTGTCTAAACTCAGTTTTGTGGGTCACGTCCATTGATGGAGAACCTGAACCATGGAATCTTGTACTGTGGTTTTGGGGGACAGCATTCTAAAAACAAAGTGGAAGAAGGTGGATAGCTCAGGGAAAGGATTTAAGCGAGGCCGTGGTTGCAAGTAGAGACTAGCTTCTACCTTATCCATTGGTTAGGACCATGTGAATTTTACCCCAGGCTTAGATGTCCTGTGAGGCAAGGGAGCTGACCTTTCTTATCCCAATACGGTAATTAGTGAGAGTTGTCTTTATTAAACAGTATCTCTCTGGAGTGATATCAAAATCCACCAAACTCAGTTTCATCATCTATAACATTGGCGTGATTAGATTATCTCAGTTGTTTGATAGGATTTTGAGATATGTGAACTTGAAGCTGAATAAGTTCTCTATTATAATAAGAAAATAAAACGCTGACTCATATTCTCACACAGGAAAGAGAGTTATCATTCATTACAGGGACTGCAGAGGTAGGGAATGTATGAAGATAAGAGAGTAGGGATTCACTCTGTCCTCCATGAGGTGGTTGTGCCCTAGGACTAGTGGTGGCAGCAGATGCAGGTGTCATACAAGGTCATGATGCCCAGACACAGAGAATTGACTATTCTTTCCTGGATAGGTTGATGATTGACCTTTTCATGGTGTCATCCAGAAGACATCCGTTAGTCTCATCACTGAGAATAGGATCATATGCCCCTTCTTAATCTAGTTACTAATGTGGGGAAAAATGATTACTCTGAAAGTCTTAGACTGACCATCTATGGTTAGTTCCTGTTGGACAGTCAACTCTCATAAGCACTACAAACACTTAATAGAATGCCTGACATATAGTGGTACTCAGTGACATTTAACTTATATCTTAGTATTCCACATCTTGCATGTACTCATAAATCTTATAATCCTTTTGCACTCACATAATTTTACCACCTGCTTCAGCATTTATATTTGTTTACTTTTATTGTAACATCTATCATCAGCTTTTTCTGATCTGAGTAATAAAACAAAATCTCTATTTTTAGGTAAAAAAAGTAATAGCTCTCAATTTTTTCTGACATGTTATTTGCTTTGATTCCATCTCATTAATTTACTGGCAAGAATGTATCTGAGATTTTACTTATCTCTTGTTACCTCTTCTTGATGTTATTTCTTAATCCTCTTTCGTGGGGTCCACGAAAGAATTATGGTTGAGTAAAATTCATTGAATGATGGAAGTCTTAAAGAGTTGGCTGCTTCACTAAGCTCTTACATAACACTTTATAATGTATCTTTATGAAGAAAACCATGTTTCTGTGGAGGAGAAGTGTAAAACACAACAGGAGAAAATAGATGTTGGTAGGATTAAGAGCCATCACTTTTTCCACAAGTACAAAAGTTTGTGGTCATCAGATAGAAACATCTATCTGGATGTGTATGTGGTGGGGGAACGATGTAGGTCTCATAGGAGAATAAAGGGAGCGCCCTCCTTCCGTGTGAAGAGGAAGTATTGTGTCAGCACCACAACTGGAGGACAGCTGCCTGCTTGCTGTCCATGGTGTCTTCTAGCGTAGAGTTTCTCCAATGACCTCCACAGAATATCTGGGGAGATGGATCACCTGAGGCCCTAGCTCATACCGCTGATTTCTGAATTTCACCTGAGAACTACTAACTTTAATTCTTTGGGAGACTTCTGAAGGATGATTTTCATAAGTAAGTACTTTATGAGTTCCTGATGCACTCTGAAGTCTAAGAAACATGACTTTAATAATCAAAGAACATGGGAAACATATCTGTATTTTGCAATATGAAAGTCCTTACCTCAATTTTACTTGTTAAAGTATCGGAGGTGATGTGGTGTGTAAAATGTATCTATAGTTCTTAAATAACAATAATATGGTGAAAACTCATATACAAATTACCAGGTCAAAAATAAAGCACAGAGTATGCTGGAAGAGTGTCCCAGTCACATCACATCTGTAAGCCCAATGGTAACCACTATCCAGAATTCCATATCATTCATTTTGATATTCTCTTAGTTTGAATACTATGAAATTACCAATATTTGATCATATTTGCTATACACACTGGCATTTTAATAGGACTTATCTGCATACTTTTTTCACTCCTTTATGTGTCTCTATACAATTTATTGAATATGAATGTATACAATAAAATTTGCTTCTTTTTGAACTTGTCAAAAGTTTGATCTTTTTTATTGTGGTAACATTCGTTGATAGCATTATATAAATTTCAGGTGTACATCGTTATATTTTGATTTCTGTATAGATTAAATCATGTTCAACACCCAAAGACTAATTACAATCCATCACCACACACCTGTGCCTAATCATCCCTTTCACCCTCCTTCCCCACCTCTTTCCCTCTGGTAACCACCTATCTAATCTCTTTCTCTATATGATTGTTGTTGTTGTTGTCTTCTACTTATGACTGAGATCATACCGTATTTGACTTTCTCCCTCTGACTTATTTCGCTTAGCATAATACCCTCAAGTTCAATCCATGTAGTCACAATGGCTGAATTTCATCATTTCCTATGTCTGAGTAGTATTCCATTGTGTATATACACCACATCCTCTTTATCAATTAGTCCCTTGATGGTCACCTAGCTGGCTTCCAAGTCTTGGCTATTGTGAATAATGCTGCAATGAACACAGATGTGCATGTGTGCTTATACATTCATGTTTTCATGTTCTTTGGATAAATATTCAGCAGTGGAATAGCTGGATCATATGGTAGTTCTATTCTTAATTTTTTGGGGAATCTCCATACTGTTTTCCATAGTGGCTGCACCAGTTTACATTCCCACCACCAGTGTATGAGAGCTTCCTTCTCTCCACATCTTCTCCAACACTTGCTATTTCCCGTCTTGTTAATTATAGCTATTCTGATGGGCGTGAGATGGTATCTCATTGTAGTTTTGATTTGCATTTCCCTGACAGTTAGTGATGTTGAACATCTTTTCCTGTGCCTATTGCCTGCCTGTATATCTTCTTTGGAGAAATGTCTGTTCGGATCTTTTGTCCATTTTTTAATTGGGTTGTTAGTTTTTTTGTTGTTGAGATGTATGGATTCTTCATGTATTTTGGATATTAATCCTTTATCAGATATACGGTTTGCAATTATCTTCTCCCAATTTTTAGGTTGTCTGTTCCTTTTGTTGAAGGTTTCCTTTGCTGTGCAGAAGTTTTTTAGTTTGATGTAGTCCCATTTGTTTATTTTTTCTATTGTTTCCCTTGCCCAGTCAGACATGGTACTTGAAAATATGATGCTAAGACCAATGTCGAAGAGTGCACTTTCTATGTTTTCTTCTAGAAGTTTCATGGTTTCAGGTCTTACATTCAAGTCTTTAAGCCATTTTGAGTTAATTTTTGTGTATGCTATAAGATAATGTTATACTGTCACTTTTTTTGCATGTGGCTGTCAAGGTTTCCCAACACCATTTCTCCATTGTATGTTCTTGGCTCCTTTGTCAAAAATTAGCTGTCCATAGATGTGTGGATGTATTTCTGGGCTCTCGATTCTATTCCATTGATCTGTGTGTCTGTTTTTGTGCCAGTACCATGCTGTTTTGGTTACTATAGCTTTGTAGTATATTTTGAAATTAGGAAGTGTGATCCCTCCAGCTTTGTCCTTTTTCTCAGGATTCCTTTGGCTATTCTGGGTCTTTTGTTGTTCCCTATAAATTTTAGGATTCTTTGTTCTATTTCTGTGAAAAATGTTGTTGGAACTTTGATAGGGATTGCATTGAATCTATAGATTGCTTTAGGAAGTATGGGAATCTTACCTGTGTTTATTCTTCCAATACAAGTGCACAGAATATCTTTCCATTTCTTCGTGTCTTCTTCAATTTCTTTCAACAATGTTTCCTAGTTTTCAATGTACAGAACCTTCACCTCTTTGGTTAAGTTTATTCCTAGGCATTTTATTCTTTTTATTGCAATGATAAATTGGATTGTATTCATAATTTCTCTTTCTGCTGCTTCATTGTTAGTGTATAGAAATGCAACTGATTTTTGTATGTTGATTTTGTATCCTGCAACTTTACACTATTCATGTATTATTTCTAAATGTTTTGGGGTGGACTCTTTAGGGTTTTCTATATCTAAAATCATCTCATCTGCAAATAGTGAGAGTTGCACTTCTTCCTTTCCAATTTGGATCCCTTTTATTTCTTTTTCTTGCTTGATTGCTCTGGCTAGGACTTCCAATACCATGTTAAATAGGAGTGGTGAAAGTGGGCATCCTTTTCTGGTTCCTTTTCTTAGAGGGATAGCTTTCAGTTTTTCATCATTGAGGATGAAATTTCCTGTGGGTTTATCATATACGGGCTTTATTATGTTGAGGTACTTTCCTTCTGTATCCATTTTATTCAGAGTTTTTATCATAAATGGATACTGTATCTTGTCAGATGCTTTCTCTGCATCTCTTGAGAGGATCATGTGATTTTTATTCTTCATTTTATTAATGTAGTGTATCACGTCAATTGATTGCAGATGTTGAACCATCCCTGCATCCCTGGAAGAAACCCCGCTTGATCATGGTGTATGATCTTTTTAATATATTGTTGTATGCGATTGGCTAGTATTTTGTTGAGGATTTTTGCATTGTTTTTCATCAGTGATATTGGCCTGTAATTTTCTTCTTTCGTGCTGTCCTTGTCTGGTTTTGGTATCAGGGTAATGTTGGCTTCATTGAATGCATTAGGAAGCTTTCCCCCCTCCTCAATTTTTTGGAAGAGTTTGAGAATGATAGGTGTTAACTCTTCTTTGAATGTTTGGTAGAATTCACCAGGGAAGCTGTCTGGTCCTGGACTTTTATTTTGGGGGAGGTTTTTGATTACGATTTTGATCTCCTTACAGGTGATTGGTCTGTTCAAATTCTCTATTTCTTCTTGATTCAGTTTTGGAAGGTTGTATGATTCTAAGAATTTATCTATTTCTTCTAGATTATCCAATTTTTGGCATATAGCTTTTTGTAGTATTCTCTTATCATCTTTTGTATTTCTGAGGTGTCCATTGTAATTTCTCCTCTTTCACTTCTGATTTTACTTATTTGTGCCTTCTCTCTTTTTTTCTTGGTGAGTCTAGCTAAAGGTTTGTCAATTTTGTTGATCTTTTCAAAGAACCAGCTCTTGGTTTTATTATTTTTTTCTATTGTTTTGTCAGTCTCTAGTTCATTTATATCTGCTCTGATTTTTATTATTTCCCTCTTTCTACTCATTCTGGGCTTTATTTGTTCTTCTTCCAGATCTTTTTGGTGCACTATTAGATTGTTTATTTGAGATTTTTCTTGTTTGTTGAGGTAGGCCTGTATTGATATAAACTCCCCTCTTAACACAGCTTTTGCTGTATCCCATAAATTCTGGCATGTCGTATTTTCATTTTCACTTGTCTCCAGGTATTTTTTGATTTCTCCTTTAATTTCTTCATTGACCCAACTGTTGTTCAGTGGCATTTTGTTTAATCTCCACATATTTGTGGCTTTTTTGATTTTCTTCCTATAGTTGATTTCTAGTTTCATACCATTGTGGTCAGAAAAGACGCTTGGTATTATTTATATCTTCTTAAATTTATAGAAACTTGTTTTGTGGCCTAATATGTGATCAACCCTGGAGAATATTCCATGTGCATTTGAAAAGAACCTGTATTCTTCGGTTTTTGGATGGAATGTTCTGTATGTATCTACTAGGTCCATCTGGTTTAGGGTGTTGTTTAAGGTCTATGTTTCCTTTTTGATCTTTTGTTTGGATGATCTATCCATTGGCGTAAGTGGAGTGTTCAAGTCCCCTACTATTATGTGTTATTGTCTATTTTTACTTTCATGTCAGTTAATAAATCCTTTATATATTTAGGTGCTTTTATGTTGGGTGCATAGATATTTACAAGTGTTATATCTTCTTGTTGGATTGTTCTCTTGATCGTTATGGAGTGCCCTTTGTCTGCTGTTAAAGTTTTTGTTTTGAAGTCCATTTTGTCTGATATGAGTATTGCTACCCCAGCTTTCTTTTCATTGCTATTTGCATGGGGTATATTTTTCCATCCCTTCACTTTCTGTTTGTGAGTGTCTTTAGGTCTGAAATGTGTCTCTCGTATGCAGCATATATATGGGTCTCGTTTTTTGGTCCAATAAGCTACCTTCTGCCTTTAGTTGGAGCATTTAGTCCATTGACATTTACAGTAGCTATTGATAAGTATGTACTTACTGCCATTTTTTTTACTTTTTTTCTCAGTGTTTTAGTAGCTCTCTGTTCTTTTCTTGCCCTCTCCCCTTGTGATTTAATGGCTTTCTTTAATATTACGTTTGTGTTCCTTTCTCTTGATATTTTGTGTGTTTATTATAGGTTTATGGTTTGTAATTACCATGAGGTTCATATATAGCACACTATGTATATAGCAGTCTATATTAAGTTGATGGTCTCTTCAGTCTCTTCTTTCTAAAAGCTCTACTATTTTACTCCCCTCCTCCCCCATTTTATGTTTTTGATATCATATCTAACCTCTTTTTTTGGGTGTGTGTATCCATTACCCTCTTATTATTCCTCTTTCATTCCTTATGAAATAAGGAATTTTAGTACTTTTGTCGATTGACCTTCAGATTATCTGCATAGGTGGTTGACCTGCAACATTTACTGTTTTTTAGTTTTTTTTTTTTTTTGTAGTTTCCTCTTTCCCACTTTAATAAGTCCCTTTAGCGTTTCTTGTAAGACTGGTTTCTTGGTGACAATCTCCTTTAATTTTTGCTTCTCTAGAAACTCTTTACCTCTCCTTCCATTCAGAATGACGACCTTGTCATGTAGAGTATTCTTGGCTGTAGGTATTTTCCTTTCAGCACTCTAAATATATCATGCCACTCCCTTCTAGCCTGTAAGTTTTCTGATGAGATATCAGCTGATAGCCGTATGGGGTTTCCTTTGTATGTAACTTGGTGCCTTTCTCTTGTGGCTTTTAGAATTCTCTCTTTATCTTTAATTCTTATCATTTTAATTATAATATGTCTTGGTTTGGGCCTCTTTGTATTTATCTTATTTGATGTTTTCTGTGCTTCCTGTACCTGGATGTCTGTTTCCTTCCTTAGGTTAGGAAATTTTTCAACTACTATTTCTTCAAATATGTTCTCTGCCTCTTTGTCTCACTCTTCTCCTTCTGGGACACCTATAACACAGATGTTAGTGTTCTTGATATTGTCCCAGAGGTCCCTTAGACTGTTCTCAGTCTTTCTAATATTTTTTTCTTTTGTCTGTTCAGCTTGGGCGATGTCCTCTAGTCTTTCGTCCAACTTGATAACCCATTCTTCTGTACCATGTACTCTGCTATTGAGTCATTCTAGTGAATTTTTCATATCCAGTAATGTATCCTTCATTTCTTTTTTTTTTTTTTTTTTTGTGAGGAAGATCTGTGCTAACATCTGCCAATCCTCCTCTTTTTGCTGAGGAAGACTGGCCCTGGGCTAACATCCGTGCCCATCTTCCTCCACTTTATATGGGACACCGCCACAGCATGGCTTGACAAGCGGTGCAGCAGTGCATGCCCGGGATCCAAACCAGAGAACCCTGGGCCGCTGCAGCAGAGCACATGCACTTAACCGCTTGCACCATCAGGCCGGCCCCTATCCTTCATTTCTGATTGGTTCTTTTTTATATTTTCCAATTCTTTCTTAAAGTTCACTGAGTTCATCCATTTTTCTCCCAAGATGCGTGAGCATCTTTATGACTTTTTGTTTGAACTCTTTGTCAGGTAGATTGTTTATTTCTGTTTTGTTTAGTTCTTGTTTCTGGGGTTTTGTCCTGTTCCCTTATTTGGAACATATTCCTTTGTCTCCTCATTTTGCCTCTTTCTCTGCACTTGTATCTATGTATTAGGTGGGTCAGCTACATCTCCTGATCTTGAGGAGGTGGCCTTATGTAAGAGATGCCTTATGAGTCCCAGCAATGTGCTTCCCTCTCATCACCAGTTCCAAATGTTCCAGGAGTGAACCCCACATGGGCTACATGTGTCCTTCTGTTGTGGCAGGGCTGCTCTTGCTGCAGGTACCAAGAGAGGCTGGGCTGTCTCCCTGGCCAGCTTGTTGTAATGCTCAGTGTGTGTGGCTGCTATGGATACTTCAGTCACTTTATCGGGTGTGGGGAGCCCCAGCGCACTTGGCTGCAAGGTCTAGTAGAACATTCCTGCTGCAGTTTTTCTGTTAAGTGAGTAGGTCCCCAGGATGGCTGGTTGCTAGGCTCAGGGGCTTATGATTGCTCTAGGCTTCAGGCCTACAATGCTCTTGTCAGCTCTCTCAGGATTGCAGCTGAGTGAGGCTGTCCCCAGACATGGGAGCAGCGAATTGTTTCAGGCTTTGGAAAGTGGCACTGATCCCCTCTGTGGCTGTTTGAGAAGCCTGAGTCTTCTGCAGCCGACAATCCCCACTGTCTTCAGGGCCATGCACACCATCAACACAGTCCTGCCCCGTGTACATGCCCCGACCTCCCAAAGTGGACCCAGTCACCCTACTGCAGAGGCCCCACACACTCTACTCATGGCCCACACACTCCACCCGCTCCTCATGCATGTCCTGACATGGAGGTGGACCCACTCACAAGCTGCAGAGGATCCAGGCACCCAGCCTATGCAGGCCCACAAGTTGCCTAAGCGTTTGTTGTTGGGTGGGGCCAGTCCCTAGGGCATGCTGCCTGCCCTGGCTGAGCTGGATTAAATCAGTACTCTAGTGGGTGTGGCAGACCCTGGGCTAACAGGCCAGGGAAGGACTCCAATGGTGTCTACCAGAATCTTTGTCAGCACGCCTGTACTAGGTCACAATAATGGCTTCCCACCAATGTCTCAGTCCCTGAAGAGGTCTCACGTCACACCGAGATGCACCCAGAGCCTATCGAGTGAGGCTCTTTTCACCAAAAGACTGTGCAAGTTTCTTTCCGATGATTTTAGGTTGCTTTCTGAAACAGGTGAATTTGTACCTGGGCCCTTTAAGAGCTGGCTTTTTTCCCCATATGTCCCATAGCTCTTCTGTGTGTATTCCCGCTTGCAGTTAATAGCCATCAAAGCCAGATATTATGACACTGTCTCAGTTGTGCTGAGTCCAAAAGATGCTTATAGCAGTAATGTTCCCCTGCTCAGGTCCCCTACTCATCTGGGGAAGGCTACGTACCTTAAGTTTGCTCCCAACCAGCAATGAAGTGCCGTGGCTTGCACAAGTGGATTTTTTTCTCTCCAGGAAGGAATGTCTGCCTCTTCCACCTCAGTCAGTACTGTCCCTTGTTTCAGGGGTTTTTTTAATCTAGTTTTCAGTTCTCTGTCAGGGGTAATGGTTCCAATAATAGTTGTAAATTTACTGTGTCTGTGGGAGGAGGTGAGTTCAGAGTCTGTTTATGCCACCATATTGACACCAACCTCAAAAGTTTAATCTTAATGTATGAATTCTGTGTCTTGGTTATTTTTGCATTCTTGTGGTTTATGGATTTAAGTCTCTTGTTGGATATATCACTAATTCATTCACTTTCTGTGCCATATAATTTTATATTGTGTATGATATCACAAAATAGTGATCCTTTCTTATGTGGATGGAATTTTGGTAGCTAGTTATCTGCTATTATGATTATAGCTGTTTGAAAAATCTCATACAAGTCTCCTGGTAGAAATGAGGGAAAATTTTATATTATGAGTGGAATTATTAGGTATAAGGGAGTGCCAAAACTTCTTTGGGTTGTTCCTAGTTCCAAACAGTTTTCCTAAGTGGTTTATCAGTTGTTATTCCTGTAAGAATTTTCCTGAAATCTATAACGTCTCCAACATATTCTCATTTACTCTGACAACCTAGGGGGTATAAAATATTATTTGAATAATTTGAATTTCTCTAAGTCAGTCAGAGAATGACAAATACTGTATGACTTCACTTATATGTGGAATCTAAAAAACAAAACAAATGAATAAACAAAAGAAAACTGAAACAGATTCACAGAGAATCTGAGAATAAACTGGAGGTTGTCAGAAGGGAGAGGGGTGGAAGGTTGGGTGAAGTAAGTGAAGGGGAATAAGAGGTGAAAACCTCCAGTTATACAATAAATAATCTATGAGGAGGTAATGTACAGCATAATAATAATAATACTGTCACCACTTTATAAGGGGACTGATAGTAAGTAGACTTATCATGATGATCATTTTGTAATATTTGTAAATATTGAATCACTAGATTGGACACCTGAAAGTAACATAATGTTGTATTTCAATAATACTTCAGTCAAAAAAAAAGAAAAAAAATGCATTTCTTTTATAATGAGATTGAGAGTCTTCTCACACTTATGGCCCATTTATTTTTATTCTTTTGTGAAATATTTGTTTAAAGTTATTTCTATTGAGTTACCACTTCATAACAGTTCTTTATTTAACTGGGATAGTAATTTTTTGTCACTTATATGCATTGAAATTTATGTAATAGGTGTATGATTTGCTTTACACATCACTTGTAATGTATTATGAATAAACATAAATGTCTAGTTTTAGTAGAGTTGAATTTATCAATGTTTTCTTTAATGGTTTGTTTTCAGTAGGTCTTATTCCTGTAACCCATACTTACTTGAAAATAAAATATTAATACTCTTGCCTAGTACATTAGAGGCTTGAACCCACATGGATTTTGATTTTGATTTTGATTAGAGATACAAATACAAATTTATTTCATAGCTCTACATCTTTTTATTCATTCATCTAATCATTGTAATCTCACTTCTGCAATAAATAAATTGTACATTTATGTCTTGTTTTGATCTAGGCTCTCCCTTCTGATCAATACATTTATTATATCTATCCTTTTCTTAATAATTGCATTATAACAGTCAGCTAAAATAAAATTTGATGCTATGGATATAACCAAATATTATGGTTACATCCTCAAAGGTATGTTGTATTATAGATTGACTGCTACTCTGATAATTTGTAATTTACTGCAACAATAATAACCAAGCACCATAGTTTCAACCTGTGGTCCATAATATGAAAGAAAAGGGGATATTGAAGCTATTGATATCTAACTGGGAAAAGTTAGTAGTGAAATTCTGTAAAGGGAATAAATGCCAGTTACGTTTGAGTATGCAGAATACACTAGCAACTGCTAATTATAATATGCACAAGCAGAATCAATGTTCAATGAGCTATACATAGAATTAGCCCTCAGTGTTTGCATGTTTAAGGTATATAATGATATTCATCTATTATTGTATGCATTTATACAGGGAATATATATCTATACCCACTTAAAGAAACTGTATTTATACGTTTAAATGTAGTATCAGCCTTCCCGATATTGTTTTAGGACATAGTTGCCTTTAAATATAATGTAGAAAAGTAGACTAGAATACAATAATAGAAGGAAGATGTGTTGATATGTGCAAGGTACTTGAAATGGATGTTAGCCAAGAAAGGTGTAGGGAAGAAGATGGCATACATTTGATCTCTCAGAGTGAAACAGCCAGAGCAAAATTCTTCTCTGAGCCTTGCTCCACAAGGATTTCTGCTGCCCTGTGATCCCACAGGAGCAGAAGAGTTTGACTAACAAGGAGCTTGGGATAGTGAACCCCTAGGGGACACAGAGACTGCAAATAAGTCTGTCTGAGACCACTCCACTCAATAGCTGTGCCCAGATCAGTATGCAGCACACCTGAGCCTAGTCCCAGTGACCATTATTTCTGCACAGGTTCCCAGTACTTCACTGTCTTTCTGTGTTCCCTGAGGTCAGAGCTTCCATTTTTGTCCCTAACATCCAGTGAAGACTGGAATGTCATTCCTTGGTATTGACACCCAGGTAATCTGAAGTCCTCCAGTTTATGTTTTGCAAGTAGGGACTTGTTTACCATTCCATCTAGGTGCAGCTCTGAAGTGAGTCTCGGCAGAAGATGAGCAGAACTAGGTCACCTTTAAGGTGCCTGTCTAATGGTTCCTCAGGTTCTCCTGAACTTATTTGCTCATACTTTTGCAGCAATACTTGAGCATCTCTCATTCTAAAAATCTCCTACTGTGATCCTAAAGTCAATGGATTTTTTCCACCCTCAAGAGCAATCTGCTCTTGCTCAATTTTAAAGAATGTTCTAGAATTCTGGAATATTTTCTTTAATTTCTTTGTCAAAAGACAGAGGTAGGTAGCCAGCTTCTCTTTTCCTTTCCATTCCTGACTCACGACTCCATTTTCTAGAACAGACGCTGCTTTTGACTCTGTTTTCTGGTTATGAGTGTTCTGAGAGAGAGGAGGTGGAGAATGAGGCAGATCCCAAAACTACACTTCATTCTACCTGTTTCTCTATAGTAATCTGTGAAATATTTTAAGGCAGAATGACACACAATACTAGAACAAATAAGAATGTATCCGTGCTTCCATAGATAGTAAAATTTGATATTTTGCCATGAGAATTATTTTCTTAAAGTAGCATAATAACATGAATAAACATTACATAGCCTGTATATTTCTCTGCATTCCCAGAGACAACTACAGTCTTGAATTTGGTTGTTCTCCATGTGTTAATTAAAATCGTTTTACATAGTATGTACATATGTAAATGTGCATGTGATTGTATTAAAAATGCCTCTCAGAGAAGCAATAAATACATTGTGATATAATAAGACTTTAGAATAAGGTAAGATAGTGAAATTTAATTAACCTGAGAAAAATGTACCACAAAATTAAAGGTATTATTTTTAAAACCAAATGTAACATGCCATGTACCATACACAAAGTTTTAAAATGCAAACAGAACAATATTTATGGATAGAATTAAGTTCAATGTATTAAAACCACAAGGGAACAATGTATACCAAGTTCAGTAGAGTGGTTTGCTTGGGGAAGGGAATTGTGATTGAGGACATGGGAAAAATATGTATTATTTTATTTCTTTAAAAAAAATCTAATACAAACATGACAATATATTTTAAGTTAGTGGTGCTTGGTGGATACCCAGGACTTTATTGTTTTTTCTGTACTTTTCATATGCTTGAAATATTTTATAATAAGACATTAAATTTTAATGTCTATCTATTTTCAAACTCATTTAAATTTCATCATGCCACAGATGTCTTGGTAGGCAAGTTACTTATCTCCTTAGAGTTTTTATTGTTCTTGATGATACTTTGAGGTCTAATTTATTTAATTTAATTGCTATGTGTTTTAACATATGTCCACGAGAAATAAACATTAATCATTGATGTTCATTTGGATTGTTCAGTCCTGCTGCTTCCCTATATGAGCAAGATTCGCAGCAGGAGATTTATCACGACCATTCTCTCCTGAAATTTACAGTTGTCATACTAACGATGTTCTTCCCTTCTTCTCTCCTCTTTCACCTTACTCCACGCATCACTTCCCTTCTACAATAAACCACGACAGGTGGTGTACTGGTGTCCATGGCAGAAACAATCATCAGAGGAAATATTAAGAATGTCATACAAAGAACATACAATGGAGAAAGGAAAGTCTCTTCAATAAATGGTGTTGGGAAAACTGGACAGCCAC